>WOXC01004426.1:0-69307 GCA_011680675.1 Gymnobelideus leadbeateri
TCTGATCTCGGGTCATCCAAACTCCGAGGCCGGCACTCTTACTCACTGCGCCACCTAGCCGCCCCTTTAGGGCAATTGGGGTTAAGTAACTTGCCCAAGGTTACACGGCTAGGTTTTTGTTTGTGCGGATTAAGTGTCGGAGGCCGGCTCCGAACTCAGGTCCTTCTGATTCCAGGGCCGGCGCTCTATTCACTGTGCCACCTAGCCGCCCCTACTAGTTCATATTTCTATAGAACTTGAAGGGTTGGGAAGTGCTGCTTCTGGTTTTTTTTTTTTTTTTTTTTGGTTTTTTGGTTTTTGGAAGGGGAAAGGCTGGGCAGTTGGGGTTAATTGACTTGCCCAAGGTCACACGGCTAGTAAGTGTTAAGTGTCTGAGGCTGAATTTGAACTCTGGTCCTCTTGACTCCAGGGCTGGTGCTCTATTCACTGTGCCACCTAGCTTCCGCATGAAGTGCTTATTATACCAAACTCCTGAGGTGGGTACCATAGGTATTATTATCATCTGTGTAACCAGGGGTTGAACCCGACATGGGCAAAGCAGCCCTCCCTGATTTTGGCCAACGTGTACTAGCTCAGTGTTTAGGCATTTGGGGGGTGATGGACCCAGTTGCTTCTGGCCCTGTTTGACTTAGCCTTGAAGGGCTGATGGATATTCTGAAGTCCCTCCTAGCTGTAAAATTTTATGTTCTAAAGTCTTGCTGAAGCTTTAAGTCTAGTGTTCAGAAGCTGTAGTTCCAAACCTAGGATTAGCTCACTGAGGCATGATATGGACTTTAGCTGCCATGTGCTCATGGATGAATGGAAGCTGAGGGATTTCCTCCTCCCCTCAAGGGAGTCTATTCTATTCACCTCCAGAAAGAAGAGAAAAGAGTGCTGGGGTGGAGTCACTGAGTTATTGGCTTTTCTTGCCCATTGTTCAGGAAGGGGCCCTTTGGTGCTAAGTCACACATGACCAGAAGCATCCAGGATCCATCATCACCAAAGCTCCCAAGCCCGAAGCAGGCACAGCTTTTCATACATCCTGTTTGAGCTCTGCTTCTGCCTGCTTTACAGGTGATGGGACTGAGAGTCAGAGCAGTGAAAAGGCATGTCCAAGGTCCAAACAAGAAGCAGGAGAGCCATGTCTCAAACCCAGATCTCCTGCCTTCAAGACCATTTCTTCTCTCCGTCCATCACACTGCCTCTGGAATCCTGTTGTCTGGTTTTTGTCATTGTTTGCTTGACAGCTGATATTCCCATGAGAATTAACTATTAGTGGTAATTGGATGTTAGTTGTAGTGAGACTCCTTCTGAAATCTAGCAGGTTTTTTGGATTCAGCCATTGAGTCTCCAGTGGCAGGGCCAATTGAGCATTCATTTCTCTCAACATGTGTCCAGGAAACAGTGACAGAGAGAGAGGGGGGTTAGTTGTCCCCTTATCCCCACAAGCTCCTGCTGACTGCTGGGGCCACAGTAGCCCTCCATGGCCACAATGTAACCTGTGGAGATAGAGTTAATAAAGTAGGCCTTTCTAAAGATCTCTGCAGTGTAAGACTTGCCTGCTAGGCTATACCAGGTCCCATGATCCCAGGTTACTGGGTAGAACTTCTAGAGAAAGGGCCTAAAGGGATCCTTGACATATTGTGAGTAGGATTTGGTCATAGAGCATCAATGCCAGAACTGGAAGGGGTCTTGGAGGTCATTTTGTCAAACCATCTCATTTTGTAAAGAAGAAACTCAAAGGTTAGGTGGAGAAATGACTTACCCAAGTCACAAAGCCAGTATTAAAACTCAAGTCTCTGGACTCCTGGTCCTCTGTTGCTTCAACTTTAGCTCAACACGAAAACAATTTGTTCCAATGGCCATGAAGACAACTGTAGCAGATACTGTAGAGCACCTAGAGCTTGGTCAGACATCAAAGACACCAAGGTCATCCCCTGCACCCTGGGCCATTGCCAGTCATCCTGACTTTTGTCCTGCCACTGGACTTCAATGACTCTGGAAGAGAGAGAGAGAGGCTGACAACTTTGTGCAGCTCTGCCTCCCTGAAATCTGATTCATGGACAAGTCAAGACATCACCCTGTCCCTTTCAAAAACAAAGGATGAACAACAATTAAACATTAGTTTAACAAATATTCACTTTTTGAATCAATGAATGAATGAACAGACCTTTATTAAACTCCTACTATGGCACTTTGCTCATTGCTAGGGATAGAGATTCAGAGAGACTTAGTCCATGCCTTCCTGGAGTTTACAGTCTCAATTTGGTGAAATCACAAACGCAGAGAGTAGCAGAATCACCCTGGAGTCATGAGGTAGGAAGAGTCAACATCAGCCAATGCTGATGAATAACTACTCCCATCTCTCTCACTCTCTAAGTACCACTTGCCTTGCTACAGCCTTGAGAGCTTGGTAGGGCATGAGTGATGAGGAAATGAAGGCCCAGAGAGCTTTAAATGACTCACCCACAGTCACACAGTGGCAGTGCTGAGACTCGCTCAACATCTGGGGCTTCCTTCCTGCCACTTGAGAAGTCTGATCTCTGCCGTGATTTTTTCCTGGGGAACTCTTACATGATGCAGGGAAATGCAGAGGGGGAGACATTGTCTCAGATGAACATATTACAGGCACCTGACCTTAGTCAAGCCACTTCTCATCTCCGGACCTCAGTCGCCTCCTTTGTAAACTGAGGGTAATCCCTTCTAGTTTAGTCAACCAGAAGATTGTTCAGAACCTAAGTTCTGTGCATCCCACGTTGTTGCAGAAGTGTTGGGTACAGGTGCTTTTCTGTCCTGGATAGGGCTTCTATCTGCACTTCAGCCCCTTTCTTTCCCTTTCTCCTAATCCATCTCTAACCAGCTTTATCCACCCATCTATCCCCACCTGTGTCTCTTTCTGATACCCCATGTCTTCCTTTTATGAAGGATTAGAGAGCTCTCCCACACTGAAAAGATCTCCACTTTTGGGGATCTCTTGGGACAGAAGAGAGAATGTTTTAGACAATGCTGGTGCCATCCTGCCTGGCAATCCAGCCTTGGGCTGGGCAGCTTCTGGAGGCTCTTCCAACTTTGGGAATTGGAGTCGATGATTGAAAAAAAAGACCTTGATCATAATGTGAACTGAAATGTGAGTTGCATGTGATTCATATTCTTGGAATGCATAGCCTTCACATCAGTCATGATGCAAGACCCCAGCCCTTTCTCTTTCCTTCTCTCCCCACTGCTGTCCTTGTCTCTCTCTTTGCTTTACTATCTCTCAGCAGTATGACATAGCCTAGAGCTCTCTCTTCCCTCTTCCCCTTATCTTTCTCTCCATTCTTCCCTTCCTTCTTTTCTCCCTTCCTCTCATGTTTTCCTTTCTTTCCTCTCCTCCTCTCCTCTCCTTTTCCCTTAATATCTCTATCTCCCTCCTTCCCTCCCTCCCTCCCTCCTTTCCTCTCTCCCTCCTTCCCTCCCTCTCTCCCTCCTTTCCTCTCTCCCTTCTTCCCCCACTCCCTCCCTTCCTTCCTTCCTTCCTTCCTTCCTTCCTTCCTTCCTTCCTCCCTTCTTTCCTTCCTTCTTTCCTTCCTTCCTCCCTTCCTTCCTTCCTTCCTTCCTTCCTTTCTCCCTTCTTCCCTCATCCCTCCCCCTGCCATCCTTTCAGACAGAAAGCATGACCTCAACTGTTGGCATGGTCTATAAACAACATTATCTGAATTCTTGGCAAAATCCCAGTTTAGGGCATATTGGGCTTGCAGGAGGTTCTGAGTAGCAAAGGAAACATAAAATTAATTAGTACCATGATTCGGGGCTTTACCTGCCTTGTAAAAGTGCACGGGCGTTTGTACTAGTAAGAACTTTTTGGCCAGAATCCTGCTCTCCTGTTTTAAGAGAAAGCCACTGAGCCAAATGGTAGTTTAGCTGGCCCAGGAAAGAAATAAAAGCCCCTGGTCACATGATGAAGGGAAGAGAGGGCTTGATCTGGGGCCAGTGGCTATGAGTTCAAGTCCCAGGGCCGACACTTCCCATCTCGGTGACCTTGGCCAATGACTTTACATCATCTGGAACATAGGGGTGATGGTAATATTTGGAGTACCTGCCTCTCAAGTTGGTTGTGACAAGATCCTCTGGACGCTTGAATGTGCTCAATGGGAGAGATGGAAATCACTATTATTATCCCTTTGTAACCCTTGGCAAATCACTTTGACTCCCAGGGATCTCGGTTTCCTCAATCAACCATTCAGTAAATAAAATTCAATAAAATATTTATCAAGTGCCTACTGTGTGTCAGGTACTTTGCCAGCCACTGGAGATACAAGTACAAAGGACTAAACAACCCCTGCTCTCAATGAGCTTCCATTATAATGGGGGAAATAACAAATACATACATACACACATATACATGTATAACAAATATACATATATTCACACATATCTATGTAGATGTAACAAGCACTTTGATCTCCCTCAGAGTGACCACATCTTCCTCTTGGGATTCCTGGGGTACCCTTGAGTGGTTGAGGTGTCTCTTCTTTCATGTTATCAGCTAGAGGCCCCATTGTTAATTGCCAGTGACTTGGGACTCCAGTTCTATTTAATGGAATAACATCAGTTGGCTTAGACAAGGGGAGATTTGCTCCAGATATAGTAAAAGTAGGAGTGCTGCCATTTCTACCCCAACACTTTGGGCCACACTTTCCCTTATACCACCTTGGTACTCGAGGAGAGGGGACTCAGGCTTAACATAGTTTGTAGCTAGGCTTAGTCCCCCCCCACTCAGATGTAGCATCATAGCTACCAGCTAGACTGGGTCCTAAAAGTTACCCCTTATTCTCCAGGGCCTCCAAGTTCCTGGACTGGCTGGCTACAAACCTTGGCATAGCCTCAATTCCCAGATCTGCTGATGGCTTGCTCTCTTGACCTTTTTTTTTTTTGGTTTGCATTTTAATCACTTTATTTGCATAATTCCAAACTGCTTTATAAAATGGCTGTACAATTTCACAGATCCACCAACAATGTATTACTTTGTCTATCTTTCCAGAACTCTTCTAACACTGAATGTTTCCTTTTCTGTCTTTTTTGCTTTTTTTTTTCAAATTTTCAGGGTATGAAATGAAACCTCAGGGTTGTTTTAATTTTCATTACTCTTATTAGTTGTGATTCAGAGCATCCTCTCATGGGGTTGTGAATACTTTTCAATTCTTCCTTACAGAACTGTTTGTTTATATACTTTGACTGCTTTTCTATTTGAAGCAGCCAGGTGGCACAGTGGACAGAATACATAGTGGATAGAGTATCAGGCCTGGGGTCAAACAAGACTCATTTTCATGAGTTCAAATCCAGCCCTAGACATTCACTACCTGTGTGACCCTGGGAAAATCACTTAGTCCTGTTAGCCTCAGTTTCCTCATCTCTAAGATGAGCTGGACAAGAAAATGGTGAATCAGCACAAGAAAACCCCAAATGGGGTCTTGAAGAGTTGAACCTAACTAAATAACAACAACCCATTGGGAAATGGCTATTACTTATACACACTGAGTACACCCAGATACACACATGTGTACATGTACAATCACAAGCATATACATGTATGTATATATAAATGTAATGTATATGCATGTATGTGCATATACACAGAGACATATATTTTGGTCAGTATGCAAATTTCTACAAAGATTTTCCCCCATACAATCATTTCCTTTTTGTTCCCCCTTGTTTTATATAGGTGGGGCCGGTATCTCTCTTTTTTTTCTTTTTCCTTAATAGTACTTTTTCCCCCAGTTACATGTAAAGATAGTTTTCAACATTCATTTTTGTAAAAAAAAGTTGAGATCCAAATTTCTCTCCCTCCTTCCCTGCCCTTCCCTTTCCCTAAGAGAGCAAGCAATCTGATACAGGTTACACAAGTACAATCAAATAACTTCCATTCTTATACTAGATGCATTAATATTGTATGTGATGAAGGTTTTCACTTTCAAACAAAGTTATGTACTTTATCTTTTGTAATTACATATAATTCTTGTTTAGTTAAGAACATATTTCCTACCAATAGAGGTTAAGTGTACCTATTTCCACTAAAAATTATATTTTTAGTAGAATGTAAGTTCCTTAAGGAAATAAATAAATCTTTATTTTTCATTTATTTATTTTTGGTCTTTGTGTTGGTATTACTAGCGTCTATTACAATGCCTGGCACATTTGTCGTTGTTGTTCAGTGGTTTCTAGTCATGTCTGCTTCTTCATGACCCCATTTGGGGTTTTCTTGGCAAAGATATTGGAGTTCTCCTGACCTTTTGAAACTCACAAGTCATAGTTTCCAATTTCATTTACCTAAAATGAGAGAATAAATGCCAAGGCAAAGAATCAGGGCCTGTGTTCATAGGGTTACTTATCAGGCTCAGATGGAGAGGGTCCAAGGCCTCTCCTTCCGCTTACAGTATTGTCTCTTTTTTTACCAGAATGCCATCAGGCAGGAATACATCCCATCAAAGGAAGGGATAGGCTTTGGACATCTAATACCTTTTCAATGCTTCCCAATTCTGCTGAAGCATCCAGTCAAAGGTGCTCATATTCACATGTGGTTAGGGAGACTAGAATCAATTACACAATGTCTGTTCATGTTTCGGTGTCCATGGGGAAAGTGCTCAAAAGGATTAGGCTCATTGGTCATTCTTTGTTATGGTCACCATGTTTCTTTCTTTTTTTTTTTTTGCTTTTTTGGAGGGCAGTTGGGATTAAGTGACTTGCCCAAGGTGACACGGCTAGTTTTGTTTTTTTGGGGGGGTATTTGTGTGTGTGTGTGTGTGTGTGTGTGTGTGTGTGTGTGTGTGTGTGTGAAGTGTCTGAGGCTGGATTTGAACTCAGGTCCTCCTGACTTCAGGGCCAGTGCTCTATTCACTATACCACCTAACTGTCCCTGTCACCATGTTTCTTGGCTTCACGCTGGCTTAGGATAAGAGTAGGCCAGTCTTCTTTATACATACAGATATATCTCTGTAATAAAATACAAGCTACTATGGAAGAAAGGGCTCTAGTAATTGAAGGAGCAGGAAAAGCTTATAAGATAGTACCTGAGCTGTGAGGTGGAGGTGAGAAGGGTGAACATTCCAGGTTTGGGGTGGCCAGTGAAAGGGCACAGATATATAAAGCACATGTGGAGAAAAGAGATTGGTTTGGTTGGCTGTTGGAATGCATTAAAAGGTAGGCTGTCTTCAAAGCTAAACAGAGGAGTTTAATTTTCTCATAGTGTCCATAGGAAGCTCTAAGAGTTGGTTGAGTAGGGAAGTCACATGGTTAAATTTATGCTTAAGGAAAACCACTTTGATAGCTCTATGTAGAATGGACTGGAACGGTGAGAGACAAGACAGGGAGATGGAGTTCCAATAATTGAGGTGAGAGATGAGCTGTGGGGTGAGATGCAAGAGATGTTGTAAAGGTAGAAATGGTCAGGGGCAGCTAGGTGGCACAGTGAATAGAGCACTGGCCCTGGAGTCAGGGGGATCTGAGTTCAAATACGGCCTCAGACACTTAACACAAAAACTAGCCATGTGACCTTGGGCAAGTCACTTAACCCCAATTGCCCTCCCAAAAAAGGGAAATAAAAGGTAGAAATGGTGAAATGTGGCAGCTGATTGGATATGAAGAGAGGGGGGCTAGGGTGAGGAGTTGAGAATAATGTTGAGCTTAGGAACCTGAGCCACTAGAAGTATGATGGTACCTTTGATAGGAATGGGCAAGTTTCGAAGAGGAAAGGGCTCATGACAGTGGTGGAGGAACCTGTGGACCTCTAGATCCTCAATGTGGCCCTTTGACTGAATTCCAACTTCACAGAACATTTAGGGTTCGGGTTAGGGATTTGGTTGAAGGGCTATACTTGAAGACCTAGAGGGCCACATGTGGCCTCGAAGTTGCAGGTTTCCCCACCCCTGGTTTAGGAAGAAAGAATGAGTTCACTTTCGGATATATTGAGGCTAAGATGTCTCTGAAACATCCAAATATCCAATTGCATGCAATCTCCAATGCAGTTTGGTGATGGGGACCAATTGCTTGTGGGAGAGGTTAAGGCTGGATATGGATAATCTGTGAATCATCTGTATAGAGATAATAGTTAAAGTCAAGGGAGCTTATAAGGTTACCTAGAGAGTAGAGAGAGCTAGAACCTTGGGGGATGCCCATAGTTAGGGATCTGGACGATGAGCCAGTCGAGGAAATTGAGGGGGAGTGTTCACACAGCCAGGTGGGAGAAAGGACAGTGTTCAGGATGGTCAGCATTGTAAGATGCAGCTGATGGGTGGAGAAAGGCTATCAGATGGGGAAATTGAAGGGCTCAATACTAACTTTACAGAGAGCAATTTCTGTGAAGAATGAGGTTGGAAGCCAGAGAGTCAGAGAGTATGACGGGAGGAGGAGGAGGAGGTGGAGACGACAAGCTTCAGCTCTTTCTCTGGTCCTCTCTAAGGTCAGTCCCTTTCTCCTCCATATCCTCTGGGTCTATGTTCTGCAGGCTATGTTGCTGTGTTGTCTCTCTCCCTCCCTGAGGCCTGGCAGGAGGGAAAGAAGATCTTGCTGCATTATGCTTCCTTCTCCCCCTCCTTTCCTTCTGGGCCCTCTGCAAAGAGCCCTCTGGCTGTGGAAGCAGAGCAAAGTAGGGACTCCTAGATTCCCTACCCCCATCCTCTCACTAGGAAAATGGACTTTGAAGTGAAGCTCGAAGCCTGCCAGGAAATGAAAAGGGGGCTATTAAACATGGGGTTTTCAAAGCCCGAGGACTGTTTTGCAAGTGGAAGCTAACAGGTGGCTTGGCTCCAGGCAGAGGAAGCACCGAACTGGCTGGGATTTCAGCCCCCCAGGGTGTGGATGAGGGCCGGGAGCCGAGTAAGCAGTGGCTATACCTGCAGGGCTTCCAGACTACCTGCTCAAAAGGGAAAAGCAAGCAAAAATCGGGTCTTGTGAAAGCAGAAGGATTTTATTGAATTTTACTTTTGTTTTTACTAGATTTAGGTAATTCAGGTAAATTCAAGTTAAAAAACAAACCCATTTTTCTTTTGAGGGCCTCACCATTGTTTCATTCACCTAGTTGGTACCAATCATTGGACTTGTAAGTCTTGTTGATTCCATCTCCATCCCCCTTTCTTCCCTCTAATTCAGGTCCTCATGGATTCTTTCCTGGACTATTGCAATAACCTTGTAACAGGTTTCCCTGCCTGCATTCTCTCCCCTCTCCAAAATGATCTTCCTAAAGAACTGCTCTAACCGTGTTACTCATCACTGGGCTGTAAATGGACACACTCACACATGCTCACCAACACCACCACTCGTTAGTTAGCCAGTCACAATCGAGTCCATTGGAGCCCCTCCATGTTCTCTTTCTTCATGCGGAGGCAATAACCAATCAGGTTATCATACATCTGCCAAGCTGGTCAGCAGTGCCCCCAAAGTGCTGGAATTGCTCTATGGGGATTGGCAGGAAGAGCTAGGGCCCAAAGGCCTTTTGGGAAGCTCCCAGACAGCTTCACATCCTACAGTGGTCCTGAGACCTGCTCTACTCATGCAGCCACAACTCACAAGACAACATTGGCTCCAAGGATCTACACTCAGGTGCCCTCCTTCACACTTCCTCCTTGTGTTCCACTCCCAAGGATCAGTTCACACTTGCTGCCTAGTAGTGTGCCCAGCTCACATGTGTTCAGTATTTGCTGCCCACTCTGTTTTCTTTTTCTCAACCCTATTCTAATTTACTCAGGCAATAACCACCCAGTAGTTTCTCACAAACACCTAGGGCCGGATCTCTCCCCACCACCCCAAACAGCAATTGTCTGTGTCTAGAATACTTTCAATGGGTAATTAACGACTGTGAACAGCTGCATAATGCTGCCTCTTCCCTGCACCACTGTCTGTCTACCTTGCCTCAGCTTTCTCAGCCCTAACAGTTCCCATGGTCCGAAGCATTCAGAGACTCCTTCCTTCCTAAAACCTTTTCTAATCTGACCCACCTAAAAGTGTAATATCTTTCTGAAGATTTTTTAGAGCAGGTGTGTCAAATACATGCCAGTAAAATAAAATAAAATGCAATAGAAATGGTAATAATAAAAATAAAATAGAAAATAAAAATGCAATAGAATTAGATAATATTCATATGTGGTTTTCTAAGTCAGTATACTGCCAGCAGACATTGGTTTCTAGTTGAGTTTGGCACCACTGTATGAGAACATTTTGTTAAGATCTCACTTTCCTCCTAGCACACCTTACTTTGTATGATAATTATCTGTGTATGTGTTATATTCTTCCCCCTCTAGAATGTAAGATCTTTGAGGGCAAAGCCTGTATAGTTTTCTATTGTATTCCATACTTTCTTCTTGTATTCCAGTCCTGACAAAGGACACCCCCCTCCCCATAAAGTAGCTACCAAATAAATGCATGTTGAATTGGCTGTGCCCGTACAGTGTCTCTACCATAAATATTACCACAATAGTAGACTTTTATACATAATTGCACACATATAACCTGTATCTGATCTGTTTGCCATCTCAGGGAGGGAGGGATAGAATTTGGAACTCAAAACTTTAAATAAAAATGTTTAAAAATTGGGAAACATAGGCATTTCTATCCTGCTTTAAATGTATGGAGTTTTATATGCATTATTTCAAATGGTTCTCACAATGGCTCTAAGAGGTAGGCAATGTAAATATTTTTCTCCCTGTTTTGTAGGTGGGGAGACCAAAGTTTAGTGAGATGATGTGATTTGCCCAAGGTGAAAGAAGTGGGAAGTAACTGAGTCAGGATTTGATCCCAGACCTTATCATTCAAATCTAGGGCTCTTCTGATCATACAATGTTGTTTCTGAAATCGGGCTGCTTGACTCAGTCCATTGTGCCTTGACATTCCTGGCCCTTTACAGCCCAACTCTCTGTGACTATGATACCATCCTCCAGGGAGGGAGTCAGGTTGCTCTGCCCTGTTTCCTCTGAAATAAGGTCAATGAGTAGTGCCAACCTGACATGATTTGAAAGTTGTTCAGTATTTGGGTACCAAGGACAGGGCTTTCTTCTTCTTGGTCTCATTTCCTCATCTGTAAAATAAGAAGGTTGAACTACATGATCTCTAAGGCATCTTACAGTTCTAAAGTTCTCTTGTGTTCTATGCTCTCAGGGTCCTTTCATTTCTAACATTCTTTGCTCCATGTTCTAAGGCTCCTTTCTGGATTAATATTCTGTGTTCTCTGCTCTGCTCCTTGTCAGCTCTGACATTCTATGTTCCAAGGTCCTTTCTGGTCCTGACATTCTGTGTGCTAGGGTTCTCTCCAGTTCCAATATTCTGTGTTCTAATACCCTCTTCCCCTCCCATTTCTCAGGGATAACATCCTGTGGTTCAGTGTCTTTTCCAGATCTAACATTTTAAGCCCTAAGGTCCCTTCCAGTTCTCACATATTCTTTTTTTTTTTTTTTTAAAGCAATTGGGGTTAAGTAACTTGCTCAAGTTTAAATGGTCAGTTATTTTTATGTGGATGTTAAGTATCTGAGGCTGGAACTGATCCTGGGTCCTCCCAACTTCCGGCCAGTGCTCTTACTCACTGCTCCACCTAGCCGCCCCAGTTCTCACATGTTCTATAATTCTAAGGTTTATTTCAGCTTGAACTTTTAATTATTCTATCAGCTTTCCCAAAGCCCCCTCTGCCCTTAAACTGTGGGCCTATGACAATGCCTGAATTTTTATCTTAGCATTTTATCCCTTTGAGTCTTAAAGGCTTTCACCTTCCAGTATCTTTTTTTTTTTTTAAAGCAATTGGGGTTAAGTAACTTGCTCAAGGTTACACGGCTAGTCATTATTTATGTGTGGGTGCTCATTTTCTGAGGCCGGATTTGATCTCAGGTCATCCCAACTCCGAGGCCTGCGCTCTTACTCACTGCACCACCACCTAGCCGCCCCCCTTCCAGTATCTTTTATGAAAAGTGACACCATCCCCCAAACCCTGGGGCTGTGGGAAGGAGTACCTTGATTGTGCCGTATCTTTTATCTGACAGCTGAAAGCAAGGCCTAGGAAATGGGAGAGTATCCTGGAAAGTCAGACTGCTCAGAGGGGGGATGAAACACTAAATTTGACCTTCCCAGACTCCACAGATTTCCTCCGGGCTGGCTCTGGGTAGCAGGCTTCCCGGCAATATAGGGCGACATCATTGTCTCACCCAGGGGCCAATATCCACAATTCACTGAGGGTGGTCAAGGCGCTGTTGGGCTGGGGCAAACATCAGGCTTCTATCAAGCTGATCAGAATCCAGAGTTGAATGGAGGTATATGTAAGGGGGTCACAGAGGTACAGGGAGCCTCTGTCAAAGATGAAATAAATGTTCTCCTTGAGTCAGGCTGATAGTGGGAGAGAGTGTTGGGCCATGGAGTCATCAGAGTTGAATTCTAGTCTGTGCCCTGAAACACACTGGCTGGGGGCTATCGGCAAATCCTTTCCCTCCTTTGGACCTAGGTCTCTTCTATAAAATGGGAATGCTAATACCTGCCCTGCCCATCTGACAGTATTCCTGGGAGGATCATTTGAGATAATATATGGAAAACAGTTCTTACCTAGACCTCCTTATTCTCTGATATTTAATAGTTAACCAATCAAGCAAACCTCTTTTAATTGCCTATTATTTTCCAGGCCCTGTGACTTCAGTCTCTTCTACTCTAATCTATGTCTTTTTATTGGCTCTTTAGTCATGATAAGGACATTTTCAAATAGACATTGAGATACTCATTGAATGGAACATATCAGTATGGATCCTCTCTCTATCAGTATAGATCATAACTATGCAATATTTTTCCATCTTCTGTAATTCTTGTGCAGTTTTTTACCATCCATGGAGGCCATACCCAATATGCCAGAGGCCTTCCTTCGGATCTTTCAACATTTCATGGATACCATGAACCATCAGTGTTCAGGCATTGGACACAGCTATCCAGTGTTATCTCTTGCTCTTGCTGCATGACTAGCCCACTTCTTTTTCCTATAAAAATGCCCTTGATGAAGTCATTTACATTGCTTCTCACATGCATACTATGGCTGGTATTCTGCAGCCTACTTATACTCACTGTTCAGCTCCAGGCTAAACATCCTAAATTGCTTCACCTGGCACTCCTGTTAGGTACTCTCTTATACCTTCCCCTTCCTGCTCATTCTCTTTTCAATTCACTCCAGTTCATCAAAGTCTTGGATAAAATGAGTCTCCCAGAACTGAATGCAATGTTCTAGTTCTCTCCGAACCACCTGTAATTATGACTCTTCAGAGAACATGATCTTAGGGTCATAGATCAAGAGCTAGAAGGCACCTCAGAGATAATTTAGTTCTTCCTCCTCCTTCATCTTCCTTCCAATGAGGAAACAGGTCACAAAGCACTAAATTGCACAGCCAGAATTTGAAACCCAGTCCTCTGATTCTAGATCTAGTGCTTTTTCTATCATATCCTCTATCCCCAGCCATAGACTATCCCCGGGAGAACATTGATATTAAAGAGATGAGCTTGTCCTACAGTTAGTATTAAGTATTCACTTAGTCACTGCCACTGGAAAAACAAAGTAGGTGAGGAATAGGTTTTGCCTCAATGATGACATGGAATTGGATGAGCAGCTGATGCAGCGAATCTATCAGTTTTCTGTGGATGGACAAACAATGAGCAAACCTATCCATTGCTGGATAGATAGGAGATGAGCTGACTGGATGGCATTTGGAAAGATGGGCAGCCATTCCAATATTAATAGCTCATGCTATTGTAATAATAGTATAACATATTAAGAATACTTTTCTAGCACTAGTCTCCTCACAACCACCATGTAAGGTAGGGGAATGTAAATGTTATTATCATGACACAATACAATGAACATCAGATTCAGAGACAAATACTAAATCATGCCTCTGCCGCTTACTAAGTGTCACTTACACTGTCCTTGGGCAGGTCACTCCCTGTCTCTGAACCCTTATTTCTTCTTCTCAAATGAGGAAATTGGATCTGATGAGATCTGAAACTCCTTGCCAGTTCTGCAACCAGTGGTCACCATTGTACAAATGAGGAAACAGAGGCTCAGAGTGAGGAAGTGACTTGTCCAGGGATTCAAACCTAGCTCTGATGTCTCTCAGACTAGAGCTTGACATATGTTGTGCATTCTCTCCATTGTAGATGTATGAAGTCTTTAAAAATGTTCTAGGTAACATTTCCTTTGGAGATGAGGAGGGAAGACATCCAGTAAGAGCAGGACAATTGCTTTTTTTCTTGGACAATGGTCCCTTTTACTTGGAGCTGACTTATGATTGGTGGGAGGAGCCAATACCTTTTGTTATTTGTTTTAATTATTTCTTTCCTATATGGAAAATGAGGGGGTGAAAGGATTAGATGGCACAACTGCAAGGCAGTGCAGAGAAAAGAGCCATGGGCTTCAAGCCAGGACATGTGGCTTCACATTCCAACCCTGCCATTTACTACAGGTCTGACCTGAAGCTGGTCCCCTCTCCTCTCTGGGCCTCGGTTTCCTCCCCTGTAGCACGAAGGAGAGTGAACTAGATGATCTCTAAGTTTCCATCCAGATTGAAATGCTAGGAGCCTGTGAGCTACAGCATTATGGAGAGATGCCAACTAGGCAAAAAAGCTTCATGCGTAGGTTTATGTGATTTTATGTTGTCATTGGCAAAGCAGCTCAAAAAGCAGTAAAATTAAAATAATGCAATAATGGGGTTTTTAAACTTTAAAAGAGAAAAAATTAAATTGACCAACTGAGATTTTAAAAATACATGTACAGAAAATCTCTAAGGTCCTTTAGAATTCCAAAATGCTATGATCCTATGATGGTAAGATGGAAGCAGGGCCATGATGGAGGATAAATACAGATACAAGGAATGTCCTTGTAGGAAAAGCATCAGGAATACAATTACTTCAAATGAGCTGAGGCTGGTGAGGAAATCTAAGAATAACAAAAAAAGGCCATTTTATCTGTGTTAGGGGTAAGAGGAGGATTAAAGAAGTCACAGGACTACTGCTTGAGGAATTGAGTACATGGAGACCAGAAAGAAGGCAGAAACTACTCAACTCTTAGTTTGCTTCTGTTTTCTCTGCCAAGGAAAACAATCTATTTTGGGGGCAGTAAGGGACAGAACAGAAAGAAGTTAACGGAGAACTCAAACTCAAGAGAAATGAGAAGAGATAACCCTAGGTGCCCTCATTTCAAGTTACCAAGCCCAGAAGAACTACATCCCAGACTACTGAAAGACCTAGTAGATGCAATGACCAAACTGCTGTTAGTGATTTTGTAGATGATAGATTTAGAGCTGGGGAAGGCATTAAGTTCTGCCTTTTGCATAAAAGGAGGGAGCAATTCAAAGAAGGGAAATTACTTTTCATGTGTGCAAGGAATGATTTGAACTCAGATCTTGTCTCCAAGTCCTACCACAACATATCATGCTGCCTCTCAATGAGAGAATCCCTCAATTTTAGAGGTGGAAGAGATTTCAGAGGGTCATATAATGCAACCTCTATGGAAATATAAATCCCTGACTAATAGCCTCTACATAAAGACTTTCAGTGATGGGAAATCTACTACCTACCAAGGTAACCTATTTCCCTTTCATACAGTTATAATTAGAAAGCTTTTCTTATGGTTTGGCTTAACCAAATCTGTATGGGCCAGCTAGGTGGTGCTGCAGTGGATAGAGTACTGGGCCTGGAGTCAGGAAGACTCATCTTCCTGAATTCAAATCTGGCCTCAGACACTTGCTAGCTCTGTGACCCTGGGCAAGTCACTTCACCCTGTTTGCCTCAGTTTCCTTATCTATAAAATGAACTAGAGCAGAAAATGGCAAACCACTCCAGTACCTCTGCCAAGAAATCTCCAAATGGGCTCATGGAGAGTTGGATGCCACTGAAAAAAGACTGAAGGAAAAAAACAACTATATCTCTGTAACTTTCACCCATTGCTCCTAGTTCTGCCCTCTTGGGTCAAGTATAATAAATCTAATCCCTCTCCTATATAACCTTTCAAATATTTGAAGGCATCTACTGAATCTTCTTTTTTCCAGGCTAAATATTGCAGTTCTTTCAACTGACCTTCAAGTTCTCTGCTCTATAGTACCTTCATCCTCCTTTGGATGCACTTAAGTTTAAAAGTTCTTGCCAAAATATGGCACCCAGAGATGAACACAATGCCCCAGAAGTCATCTGACCTTGTCAGAATACGACAGGACTATTACCTTCCTTATTCTGGACCCTGGACCTTTTTAAGTGTAGCCTACCTTAGCTCTGAAAGACACCATGGAGTAGAGAGTTGGCCTTGGAGACAGGATAATCAGTATTCAAATCTCATCTCTGACACATATTGGCTGTGTAACCCTGAGGTCATTTAACCTCTCAGTTTCCCTGCTAGGAGCTAATGTCACAGATATGAAATAATAGGTACAGACCAAAAAAATTACTTTAGTGATCTATATCCAGAAGAGTGCTGGTAAATATTTTAAAATGGTCTCTCAGGAGAAAAATATATGCATGTTACTTTTTTTCTACTTAATAGTATTTTATTTTTTCAAATTATATGTAAAGATAATTTTCAGTATTCAGTCTTATAAGATTTTGAGTACCAAATTTTTCTGTCTCCTCCCTTTCCCCCCCCACTTCCCCAAGATGGCAGGCCATCTGATATATGTTATACATATAATATAATATTAAAACATTTCCACATTAGTCATGTTGTAAAAGAAGAATCAGAACAAAAGTGAAAAACCATGAGAAAGAAAAAAAAGGTGAAAATACTGTGCTTTGATCAGATTCCATAGTTCTTTCTCTGGAAGTGGATAGCATTTTCCATTGTGAGTCTTTTGGAATTGTCTTAGATCATTGTATTGCTGAGAAGAGCTAAGTATATCATAATTGATCATCACACAGTGTTGCTGTTACTGTGTACAGTGTTCTCCTGGTTCTGTTCACTTCACTCACCATCAGTTCATGTAAGTCTTTCCAAAATCTGCCTGTTCATCATTTCCTATAGCACAGTAGTATTTCATTACATTCATATACCATGACTTGTTCAACTGTTTCCCAGTTGATGGGTATCCTTTCAATTTCCACTTCTTTGCCACCACAAAAGAGCTGCTATAAATATTTTTGTACATGTGGGACATGACACTTTTAACTTTAATCTGCATTATTAACATTTTCTCCATCACTTTCTTAAGTCTAACTTTAGACAGTCAACAAAACAATAATACAAGCCCTGATTTGTAACACAATTTGATATTTCCAAGGTGAAAATTACACTGAAAATTTAACAGTTGACTCTTGTGAGGTGGTTTGAGCTGGCTCCAGCACAGCCATGTTACACCCTGCAAGGAATACCTATATTGGCCAGATCATAGTTCCATTGAAATATTAAGTGACATCAGTTGATTTATGAGTTTTCAGTTCCTCAAAAACCCCAGACCTCCACTGTCCTTTACTCGCACCACAAATTGTTGGACCCAAGTGCAGGACTTTTATTTTATTCTTGATTTCTAGTCCATTTAATCTTATTAGGTTCACCTGTTGTTGGAGCCTGATGATATCTTTTTGAATTCTGACTCTAGTATCCAACATGTTAACAATTCCTTCTAGCTTTGTGTCATCCACAAGTCCAGTAAACCATCCATGCCTTCATCTAAGTCATTAACAAAGCTGTCAAATAGCACAGAGATAAGGACAAATCCCTGGGGCCCACCACCAGAGAGCTCTCTCTTCTTTAAGGTTCGATGTCCATTTATCAGGAACATTGTAGGGGGGGGATCCCTTTGAGATTCTGGGATTTTAGGAATAGTTGGTCCCTCCCCTCCATGTGATAACTCTTTTTATGTGTTCTGAAGGGGAGATTTAAGTAGACAGTTGTCAGCCCATTTCTGGGCTTCTATTGCCTCTGATTCCAGTCAAACCATTAGCATTGAGCCCAAAACAGAAGGATCTTTCAGGTGCCAATGTATAGCTTGTTAGGTTTGGTTTGTGCTAAGTTTATTGGAAAAATCTTGGATGCAATCAAGTGTATCACAAGGCCTCTCAAGTCTCTTTCCCATGTTCTACTGACCATAGTTGAATGAAAAAAGTGCTGAATCTTGGCTCAGCTAATTATTATCTGTATGATCCTAGGCAAGTCACTTCCCCTTTTGAAGCCTCAGTTTCCCTACATTATAAAACAAGGGGGTTAGCCTAGTTGACCCAAAGTTCTATGATTCTGTCCCTTCTAGCTCTACCATTCTATGAAATTTGAAGTCCTCATTTCCCACACACCCACTTGAAATTTGTGGGGTTCAGCTTGGCTCCTGAGGCTTGACTTCTGTACTCCCTGGGGCATTATCTTCTATGTGCTCTACTTTCCCCCAGTCACGCTTTCAACAGCTGCCCTAACCAAAGTTGCCTGGGAAAATGCTTATGGCTAAGCTGCTCTTAACTTATTATCAGCTCATAAACGGACTTTTCCAGCCCAGAAACCATAAACCTGCAGCATTCTGTGTTGCTCATACTTGTGAGCCCCTTGCTGGTGAGCCTTGCAGCTGGCTTGGCCTTCTCTTTCTCTTTCCTCCCCAGGCCAAGCAGAAAGTGATTTAGGGATCTTGGTTTTTGATGGATGAGTTAGTACATGGCGGGAGCCTAGCTATGGGAAAGAACCAGCTCCTGTCTCTACCCACCCTTGTGACAAGTTGAAGACAGCCTGATATGATAGAAAGAATAATGGTTCTGGAATCAGAAGATCTGGGTTTGAAGCCCATATCTGTTATTTATTAGTTGGGTGACTCTGGACAGGTCAACATACCTCTGTAGGCCTCAGTTTCTTCATTTGTTAAATTGAGGGGTTTGAATTCTATGATTTTTAAAGTCTTTTCCAACCCAAAATCCTATGCTCTTCAAGGTTAAGAAACTTGGAAATTACCTAGAACTATGTGTTGAATTTCTGTGAGAAGCTATAGCACTGGAGAGGGTTTATCCCAGGCAAAATTAAGAAGCCTAGGAAGTCTATGATTAGCCTTTGAAAGTCTAACTTCAGAAGGTGGGGCATGGTCCAATAATTATTGTAAAGAACCTATTAGGACTTCTGGGGGTGGAACCAAAATAATATAATAGAGAAGCACTCAGTTGAGCTCTCCCAACATTCCCCTCCAAACAACTTTAACTCCGAAAATTGAATTCTGGAATGGCAGAGACAATGAAAGATCACAGTGAGACATTCTTTCACCCCAAGGCAGCCTAGGAGATTGGAGAAAGAGATCTCTGACATGGGTGGGTAGAGGCTGGCCTGGAATCCACATGGATGAAACACTAATGGTTGAATTAGGTGGTGGCAACAGAAGCAGCAACAGCTTTGGAAGCTCTAGAGTCAGAGATGGTAAGGGGGATCTGGCAAATGGTCAGAAAGAGATTACAAGGAAGCCCTGTGCTAGCACTGGATACAGGACTAGGTGCTGTTTGGCAATTCCATTGTCTATACCCACTTCTGGGTCACAGTTCAAGGGCATAGAGGAGCACTTTTAATCAAGAGGGAGTAGAAGCCCTGAACAGCAGTTATCACTTCTTTCCTCAAGGGATCAGAGTCCCTTCCTGGGTAAAGACCAGAGTGTATACCAGGAGAGCAGTGACTACATCTCTCCCCATATCACACTGCCTGGGAAACACTGAAAATTTCCAAATCCCCAGAGCTAGCTCTGAAAACAGCAATGTGAAAAAGCCTGAAACTCTGCTTCCAGGAACAGAGCCCAACATTAACATAAAGTTCCAGATCAAGAAATAGTACGGAAAAATGAGCAAACAGAGAGAAGACCTGAGCATAAAAATCCACTATGATGACAGGGAAGATCAGGACACAAACTCAGAGGACAATGAAGTCAAAACAACTTTAAGCAAAGCCTGAAAGAAAAAATATGAATTGGACACAAGCCCAGTGAGAATTCCTGGACAAGCTTAAAAGGTTGTATTCAAAATCAGAGTGGTAGAGGAAGAGCTAGGTAAAGACATGAAGAAAAGAGGAAGAAAATTAGGAAAATGCAATTAATAGAGAAAGGGGGATCATGATAAATGTGAGGGCAGGCACAAGAAGGCAAAATAGACTTTAGAGGAGGGACAGCATAAAAAAAGAAAAACAAGAATAAACAAGAAAATAGGATGGAATGAAATGCACAGTTAGTAATCATAACTGTGAATGTGAATGGGATGAACTCACCTATAAAACGGAAGTGGATAGCAGAATGGATTAGAAACCAGAATCCAACAATGTGTTGTTTACAAGAAATACTTGAAGCAGAGAGACACACATAGAGATGAAATAAGGGGCTAGAGCGCTTCAGCTGAAATAAAAAGGCAATCATGATTTCAAACAAAGCAAAAACAAAACCAGACCTAATTAAAAGGGATCAACGGGGGACCACGTCTTACTAAAAAGGAACCATAAACAGTGAAGTAGCATCAGTGCTAAACATATATGCACCAAATGGCATAGCATCCAAATTCTTAAAGGAAAAGTTAAGTGAATTATGGAGGGACCTCAACTTTCCCCTCTCAGAGCTAGATAAATCTAACCATAAAATAAATAAGAAAGAAGCCAAGGACATGAAAAGTATCTTAGAAAAGCTAGATATTATAGACCTCTGGAGAAAAGTGAATGGAAATAGAAAAGGGTATATCTTTTTCTTAACTGTATATGGCACCTTTTACAAAAAGTGACCATGTATTAGGGCATTAAACCTTCACAAAACAAATACAGAAAAGCAGAAATATTAAATATACCTTTTTCAGACCATAATGCGATAATTAAAGGCTGTGGAAGAATAGATTAAAAATTAGTTGGAATTAAATAATCTAATTCTAAAGAATGAATGAGTCAAAGAACAAATTGTAAAAACAATCAATAATTTCATTAAAGAGAATGACAGTAATGAGACAACATATTAAAATTTGTGGGATGCAGCCAAAGTAGTACTTAGGGAAAAATTTATATCTCTAACCACACACATCAGTAAAAGAGAGAAAGAGTAGATAAATTAATTTGGCATGAAAATTAAAAAAAAACTAGAAAAAGAACAAATTTTAAATTCCCACTCAAACACCAAAATACAAATCTTGAAAATCAAAGGAGAGATTAATAAAATTGAAAGGAAAAAACCATTGAACTAATAAAATTAGAAGTCAGTTTTATGAAAAAAAAACACCAACCAATATAATAGATAAACCACTGGTTAATTTGATTTTAAAAGGAAAGAAGAAAATCAAATTACTAGTATCAAAAATGGAAAGGGTGAATACATCACCAATAAAGATGAAAATAAAGCTATTATTAGAAGTTATTTTGCCCAATTATATGCCAGTGAAACTGACAATCTAAGTGAAGTGGATGAATATTTACAAAAATATAAACATCCCAGATTAACAGATGAGGAAATAGAAAACTTAAATAATCCTCTTTTAGGAAAAGAAATTGAACAAGCCATCAATGAGCTCCCTAAGAAAAAATCCCCAGGACCAGATGGATTCACATGTGAATTTTACCAAACATTTATTATTTCTTCTTCTCCTTCTCCTCCTCCTCTTCCTCCTCCTCCTCCTCCTCCTCCTCCTTTTAATATTTTGGTCTTTATTAATTTGTTTGTTTACTTTTAGTTTACAAGATTCAATCCCACAATTCCTTGAGTTTCAAATTTCCTTTCCCTCCCTCCCCTCGCCCCGCCCCCATGATGGCATACAATCAAGTATAGGATCTGCAAATACTTTCACATTAGACATTAGTCAGGTTATAAAGACGAATTGTATCAGATGGAATGAAAAATGGGAAAGAGGAAACAAAACGAAACAAGAAAAAGATCAAGTAGTTTGCTTCAATCTGGATTCAAACTCAGTTCTTTCTAGTTCTTTCTCTGGATGTAGATATCTCTCTTCATCATGAATCTTTTGTGATTGACTTATATCACTGCATTGCTGAGAAGAGTCCAGTCTATCAAAGTTGGTCATCACACATAGGTTGTATTTGTAATTGTGTACAAACCTCTCCTGGCTCTACTCTTCTCACTCAGCATCAGTTCGTATAAGCCTCTCCAGGTAAATATGAAGTCCATCTGCTCCTTGTTTCTTATAGCACAATAGTATTCCATTACATGCATATACCACAACTTGTTCAGCCATTCCCCAATTGATGGGCATCCCTTTGATTTCCAATTCTTTGCCACCATGAAAAGAGCTGCTATAAATATTTTTATACATATGGGTCTTCCTCCCACTTCTATGATTTCTTTGGGATACAACTCTAAAAGTGGTACTGCTGGGTCAAAAGGTATGAAATTATTTATAGCCCTTTGAGCATAATTCCAGATTGCTCTCTGGAATGGTTGGATCAATTCACAACTCCACCAGCAATGCATTAGTGTTCCAATTTGCCCACATCCTCTCCAGCATTTGTCATTTTCCTGTTTCGTCATCTTAGCCAATCTGACTGGTGAGATGTTCTACTAAATGTTTAAAGAACAATTAATCCTAATACTATATAAACTATTTGAAAAATAGAGGAGTCATAGCAAATTATTTTTATGTCACAAATATGGTTTTGATACCTAAATCAAGGGGAGCAAAAACAGAGAAGGAAAACTATAGACCAATGTCTTTAATAAATATTGATACAAAAAATCTAAATAAAATTCTCACAAGGAAATTTCAGCAATATATTACAGAGATTGTATACTGTGACCAGGTGGGATTTATACCAGTAATGCAGGGGTAGTTCAATATTAGGAACACTATCAGCATAATTGACCATATCAATAATAAAACAAAAAAAATCATGATTATATAAACAGATGCAGAAGCAGTCTTTGACAAAATTTAGCACCCATTTCTGTTAAAAAAAACACCAGAAAGCATAGGAATGAATGGAACCTTTCTTAAAATAGTAAGTAATTATCTATCTAAAACCAAAAGCAAACATTATCTGTAATGGAGACAAACTTGAAACCTTCTCAATAAGGTCAGGAATGAAGCAAAGATGCCCATTATTACCATTATTATTCAGTACTGTACTAGAAATGCTAGCTATAGCAATAAAACATGAAAAAGAAATTAAAGGAATAAGAATTTGCAGTGAGGAAACAAAACTATCATTCTTTGTAGATAATATGATGGTGTACTTAGGGAATTAAATAAAAACGATTTAAATAATTAACAACTTTAGCAAAGTTGTAGGATATAAAATCCATATAAATCATCAGTATTTCTATATACTACCAACAAAATCCAGCAGGAAGAGATGGAAAGAGAAATTCCATTTAAAATAACTTCAGGGGGTGGCTAGGTGGCGCAGTGAGTAAGAGAGTCAGGAGGACTGAGGATTGGTTTGGCCTCAGTTACTTAGCACCCACACATAAATAACTAGCCATGTAACCTTGAGCAAGTTACTTAACCCCAATTGCTTAAAAATAATATGAAATAATTTCAGATAATATAAAATATTTAGAGGATAAATGCCAAGATAAACCCAGCAGTTATGTGAACAGAATTACAAAACACTTTTTGCACAAAACCAGATCTAAAGAATTGGAGAAATATTAATTGGTCATGGATAGGCTGAGCCAATATAATAAAAATGACAATTCTGCCCAGAAAAATTTACTTATTTATTGTCATACCAATCAAACTACCAAAGAATTATTTTATAGAGCTAGAAACAATAGTCACAAAATTAATCTGGAAGATCGAAAGGCCAAGAATATTAAGAGTATCAGTGGGAAAAAAGTTAAGGAAGACAGTCTATCAGTTTCAAATTTCAAACTATATTGCAGAATGGTAAACGTGAAAACAATCTGGTACTGGCTAAGAAGTAGAGTGGTAGATCACTGGGACAGATTAGGTACACAATACACAGTAGTAAAACACCATAGTAATCTAGTGTTTGATAAACCCCCAAATCCAAGCTTTTGTGGGCAAAAACTCAATATTTGACAAAAATTGCTGGGAAAACTGGAAATCAGCATGACAGGAACTGGGCATAGAATGACATCTCATGTTGTATGTCAAGATAAGATCAAAATAGATAAATGATTTAGACATAAAGGGTGATATAAGTAAATTAGAGGAGCATGGAAAAATGTACCTGCTAGATATATGGATAAGGGAAGAGTTTATGACCAAACAAGAAATAGAGGGGATTACAAGAAGCAAACTACATAAATTTTGATTACATGAAATTAAAAAACATTTTGTACAAACAAAACTAATATAGACAAATTAAAAAGAAAACAGGAAACTGAGAGAGAAATTTTACAGCAAGTTTCTCTGATAATGGTTTCAGTTCTTAGATATATAGAGAATTGAGCCAAATTTGTAAAAATGAGACTCATTCTCCAGTTGTTAAATAGTCAAAGGATATAAACAAGCAGTTTTCAGAATAAGAAATCAAAGCTATCAATAGTCCCATGAAAAAATGTTTTAAATAGCTACCTATTAGAGAAATGCAAATTAAACAACTCTGAGATACCACCTAGGTATCTAGGAAAATGACAAATACTGGAGAAGATGTGGAAAAATTGGGACACTAATACACCATTGGTGGAGTTGTGAACTAATCCAACCGTTCTGGAGAACAATTTAGAATTACACCCAAAGGACTATGACACTGTATACTCTTTGACTCAACAATACCATTACTAGATCAAAGAAGAGATCAAAGAAGAGGGAAAAGGACCTATTTGTGCAAAAATATTTATAGCAGCTCTTTTTATGGTGGCAAAGAATTAGAAAGTGAGGGGATACCCATCATTTGGGGAATGGCTAAACAAATTGTGATGGAATACCATTGTGCTGTAAGAAATAGTGAGCAAGTTGATTTGAGAAAAACATGAAAGACTTGCATGAAATAACAAAGAATGAAATGAACAGAACCAAGAGACCATTTTATATAGTAATAGCAATATTGTAAGGATGAGCAATTGTGAAAGACTTAGCTGCTCTGATCAAGGCAATGACTCAAGACAGTTCCAAAGTACTCAGTATGAAAAAATGCTATCCACCTTCAGAGAGAAGCATACTTTTTTTTGCTTTCTTTATTTTGATTATTTTCTTTTGCAGTATGACTAATAAGAAAGTGTTTTGCATGACGTCACATGTATAATCGAAATAAAATTGCTTGCCTTCTCAAGAAGGGGCAGGAAGGAAAGAAAGAATTTAAAATTCAATTTTTTTTTTGCTTTTTGAAGGGCAGTTGGGGTTAAGTAACTTGCCCACAGTCACACGGCTAGGTTTTTGTTTGTGTGTGTTAAGTGTCTGAGGCCGGATCCCAACTCAAGTCCTTCTGACTCCAGGGCCAGTGCTCTACTCACTGCGCCACCTAGCCGCCCCAAAATTCAAAATTTTTAAAAATGATTGTTAAATTTCTTACACACAATTGGGAACTATATAATGAAATAATAATAATTTTAAAAAGAAAAGAAAACCAAAAATAAACTAATATCAGCCTTTACTGTTGCCAGGGAAGTGATGTCCACACATTCAATAAGTTCATTTTACAATTCAGAAAAGTGGACATTAAGACTAGTATTGCAGTGGACTAAATTGCTTTAAATTGGTCAGTCTCCTTCATATTTGATTTCAGAATGCTAGTAAGATACAACATAATTCAACCACAACTTTCTCCTTGATATCATTATGCTTGACATATTTTGTTTGGAGTAGAGCAAGGTATTGTTTTCATCCACTGGTTCAATGTGACCTCTGGATTCAAGCTCAAAGCTTTTAGTTTCTATCTTGCCTGATATATATTATGAATTTTATACTTAGAGAGTTTGAAGGACATTTTGATATCATTGGAGAAAGATTTCAGAAGATCAAGAAGTTGTTTAATTTGTTTTTCAGTGAATCTACATGACTTGATAACACCCACATATATCTATTAGTTAATAAGTTTTGGTTTAAGTGCTTTAATTTGGAAGCCATAATTTTGTTTAAGAGAGATGATAATGGATTTTAGGCTAGGTGGAATAGTAATGCCCTTAAACTGTGTACCTAAACAATGTCATATTTTATATGACATTCTTGACATTATTATGTTTTTAATATATTTTAAATAGGGAACAGTTTTCCATGTGGGCATCAAGTACTCAAGTGTTATCATTTGTCTCTTTTATGTATTTGTAGTACATGAATGGGTAGCTAGGTGCCACAATGGATAGATTGCTGGGCCTGGAGTCAGAAAGACTCATCTTCATGAGTTCAAATCTGGCCTCGGAGACTTACATCCGTGTGATCCTGGGCAAGTCACTTGACCCTGTTGCTTCAGTTTCCTTATCTATAAAATGAACTAGAGAATGAGATGTCAAACCACTCTAATATCTTTGCCAAGAAAACCCCAAGCCCCTGGGTTGTTAAGAGTTGGACATGACTGAAATGACTGAACAACAGTACATAAACCAAGAGTGCCAAAAAGTACTCAAAGGTTTTATGATAATCAGCAAAGGTTGCATTTATGTTTGAGTGCTTGGGGGAAGCTTGTTGAATAATTATGAAACTGATAATAAATTGATCTTTATGCCTCTGGAACTTTCTAGCTCACTCTTTTTGCTCCCTGGTGCTTATAATTTTTTAAAGAGATACAAGAGATGAAAGCTTTGTATTGAGTAAGAGACATATAATTGGCTGATATTTGGAAAGAACCCATCTATTTTTAATCAAATTTTATTTTATTTTTAAAGAAATAGACAATTTCTTTCCCTCATACCTCCCCTTCTTTCTCCTACCTCCTGTGAGAAAGCAAGAAAAATAAAATCGCCATTACAAACAAGCATAGTCAAGAAAAACAAATTCCCATATTTGCCGCATCAAAAAAGCACTTCTCAGTCTGTGCTCTGAGTCCATCAGCTCTCTGTCGGGAGGAGGGCAGATCATTTCATCATGAGACCTTTAGGATTATAGTTGGTCATTGTGTTGATCAGTTTCCACATCTTTCAAAGTTGTTTGTCTTTACAGTGTTGTTATTGTATAAATCCTTCTGCAGTTTTGCTTACTTCACTCTGTATCAGTTTATATAAGTCTTCCCAAGTTTCTCTGGAACTGTCTTCTTCATCATTTCTTACAGCACAATAGTATTCTATCACATTCATATACTCTACCTAGATCTTAGATTTATAATAGTAATTTTGTCACACTAGCGTGGGTACTAGACCAATTGCTAGCATCACTGGAGCCTGATTGGCCAGGATTCCTGCCATACTGTCGTGACTTCTGTAGCATTCTCAGAATAGACAGAATTCCTACTGTCTATCACCCTGGCTGGTATGTCTTTGCTTTGCTATTGACCCTTCACCTCTGCCCCCTCACATATACACACACCATAGACAATACCCCTTCAAAACCCAACCCATCATCCATGTTGTCCATTATTTTTATTATTTAATGATATTAATAAAATAACAACTCATATCTCTAGTACCTTAAAGTTTACCAAATGCTTTCCTCCTGATTACCCTGTGAAGTAGGTAGTACAGGTGTCTTGGCCAGACCTCCTCTAGGCCTTACTAAGGAGAGTAAGATGCTAGGGATGGATGCATGCTAGGTTGGGCAAAAATCGCCCAGCATTCACTTCCTCTGTTCTCTGGGGAATTTTTAGAACTTCAGAAAGGTCTTATTTAACTCAGAAACCCACTGCACCCATCTTTGGATTTGTGAGAACAAGAAGTTGAGGGCATATAGGAGTGAGAGAGGTAGAAATGGTAGGGGCATGATTACTGCTGAGGAGCATATGGGAGATTGCTAGTGCAAGGCCTCTGGTGTCCATGGATTACACACCAGGCACATTGGCCAGATCTTGCCCTGCTGAAATTGGTTCAGGCTGTGTACCAAGGCTGGTATCTTTTTTTTTTTTGCTTTTTGGAGGGGGGCAGGCAGGGCAATTGGGGTTAAGTTACTTGCCCAAAGTCACATGGCTAGTAAGTGTTAAGTGTCTGAGGCCATATTTGAACTAGGGTCCTCTTGACTCCAGGGCCAGTGCTCTATTCACTGCACCACCTAGCTGCTCCCAAAGGCTGGTATCTTTGAATTGTCCTTCTACCCTTCCATTTTCCTTTCTCTCCCAAGTGACCACTTCTGATTCAGAACCGTTCCCCTGAGGTTTGTGGTCAGACCTAATCCTGACTTCTCAAAAGTTTGTTTATCTGTTTGCATCAAAACATTGACTTTGTTTTCTTAAGCCAGCAAATGCGGCAAAGCTTCTGATTCCCAGTGTACCTAAGCTGCGTGTGCTATTGCTTGAATGCTGTGTTGAGTGGGCTGGCTAGGAAAGGCCCAGTACAAGAGAGTGAGACTGAAACTTGTTGCACCTTTTGCCCGAGGAGGATTTCTAGCTGGAGGTTTAGAGTTGAAAAAAAGTTATTCCTATATTTTTGCAACTTCCCAGAGTGCAGAGAGAAGCCATTTACCTGGAGCTTCACTAGATAAATGAGTCATCTCCAGTGACTGACTGAGCTTTCATTGAAGTAGTGATCTAACTAGAGCTTAGCCCAGTTTGAAAGCAATACCATTCCTGGGGTGGGAGGGAGCCCAAAGAAATGACTTTGGGAGAAAGTCACACCTCATAGGAGAGTACCTCAGCTCACAGAAAAGATGGGCTGGAGCAAGAGTGATGGATCCTTACCCGTCTGGGCACATACTCAGTGTAGTGTAACACCATTGTTGGACAAGTATGATTCTCACTATTTCGCAAAGGGAGAAACTGAGGCACCGAGTGGTTAAATGATTTGTCCAAGATAATATAGGTAGTAAACCTCAAGCCTTGATGTTCTGATTCTACTGATGAGATTAATCCAGGAGGATTTAATAGAGGATTGAAGGTGGACAATGAAAGTGATAGGCATTTAGTCCAGATTTTATTTGGCCTGCAGTGTGAGAGATCAGGCTTCTCAAAGAGAATTAAATACACTTTCTCCTTTGGCTTCCTTGGGGTGTTTGAAGTCCAATAATGTTGTCTTGGGATGAATGGAAAGATTTTCCTGGTCCTACTCTCTTCCAAGGACTGCTGGCATGGCCAGGTAGCTGTAAGAGAGGCGAGAAACATGTCAAAGGTGCAGTATAGTCGAAAGAGTGGGCAAACCTTAGCAGTCAGTGAGAGAAGGAGGCAAAGAGGAGATCAGAAGTGGAGGAGATTAGGCTGAAAGCTAAAAAAAGTGATAAAGGCAAGGCCAAAATGAGCTGGGCCCAGCACTGGATGCATTTCACTGTCTAGCTGCCTCTCTGAGGGACCTTGAGATCTCTAGTTGTCAAAGATGGGAAGGGACCTTAGAACAGATAAGACCATCGCTCAGAGGGAACAGAAGACAAATGGTAGATAGAGAAAGGTCCTTCTATCAAAGTTGGATCAGAGGCAGGATCTTGACTCACAGATGGAACTTTAAAACACATGATGTCAGAGCTGGGAAGGGAACATAGACCAGAGAATGTCAATAGTGGAAAGGATCTTATAATGGAGAATGTTATAATAGAGCTGGGAGGGCTTGATTCTAAGGAATCAAGAGTATCGGAGTGGGTGATGCAGTGAATACAGCACCAGCCCTGGAGTCAGGAGGACCTGAGTTCAAATGCAGCTTTAGACACTTAACACTTACTAGCCATGTAACCTTGGGGAAGTCACTTAACCCCAATTGCCCTGCCTTCCCCCCTCCAAAAAAAAGCAAAAAAAGTATCAGAGCTCTGAGGAAACAATAGAACACAAAATTTTAAAGCCAGAAAAAACCTTAAAATGAAGAAAACATCATAGAGTGTGTCTTAGAACGCAGGATGTCAGATCTGGGAGAACTTTGGAGCAGAGAATTTCAGAGCTTAATGAAGCCTTAGAGCAGACAGTATCAGAGCTGGATAGGACCCGAGAGCAGCAAATATCAGATTTAGAAGGTTCCTTGGAACACAAAATGTCAGACCTGGGAAAGACTTTAGGACACAGGATTTCAGAATTAGGAGTAAATTTAGAGCATAAAATGGCATTTGTAGGACACCTTAGAATATAGAAGGCCAGAGATGGAAGGAAAGAAGGAAGATTAGGGTTCACCTAATCCAAATCCCTCTTTTTTTAAACCCTCTGTGATCTCTTGGGAAATTGGTCTTTTTTGACTTTGGTTCCTATGTAATACCTCACAATGCAGATTTATCAAATCCTGCTCTAGCCAAGAAGCCAAAGCAACCTCCTTGACAGCATTTCTGCCATTTTCTCTAACCTGAGACTTTGGTCTTTTCCTGTAGAGCTGTTGATGCCAGCCTCCTGGAATTGATTATTAACAATGACATAAATGCCTTGGATTTGAACCCTTCCTCCTTCCTTCCCTCCTTTCTTTTGAAAAGTCAAAGAGATCTATCAAATAAACTGATGTGTTCTCTGGTCCCCTCTCTAAGTTAGGGCTTATTCTCGGGAAAATTCAGGGTTTATTCTTTTCACTGGATAGACATAGAATTCAAAGGCCAAAGGACTGCTATCCCTTATCTGGACCTCAGTTTCCTCCTTTGTAAAATGGACTAGATGAGCACTGTGACATTTGAGGCTCTGTGTTTTAAGGTACACTGTGTGCTCCATAAGGACAGGGGCTAGTGCAATGCCTGGCACATTGCAGACAGTAAATAAATGGGGTACAGTTGAAAGCCTCTTTCTTCTATAACAAGAAAGCAGGTTTAGTCTGAAGCTACATTAAAAGAACCATTTGCATCCAGGAAGAAGGAGACTTAGTGACGTCCTCCTCTGCCCCACTCAGACCACATCTGGAGCACTGTGTTCAGTTTGGACAGCCACATCTTAGGAAGGCCACTGGTGAGCTGGAGAGTGCCAGGAGAGCAATCCAGATGGGGAAGGACCTCTAATTCATGCAGGTGAGCATTAGTTGAAGGAACTAGGAATGTTTAGCCCAAAGAACAGAAAGCCCCTGGGAGAGACGTGACCACTGTGTTTAAGTTTTCAAAGAGTTGTTGGAGGAAGGTGAAAAAAATCCAGGATTGGACCAGCAGTTGGAAAAAACCTCCTGAAACCTTTCGAACTAGCCCACACCAGAGTGGGCTGATGCCTGGGGAGCCAGTGCATCACTTTGCATGGGATGTGTTCAAGCAGGCATGAGGTGGAAGGATGGATGTTCGTTCAGCAAGGTACAGCTCAGCCTAAATGGCCCTCCCTCCCTCCCTCCTTCCCTCCCAGCTAAGCCATTCTTTGTTCTGGGTTCTAAGCTCTGGCAATCTCTGTGTTCTGAGGGCCTCTGTGAGGCTGGGAAGAGTTTGGTGACTTGCTCGAGGTCACACAGCTTGCGAGCAGCTGACTGGGGACTAAATCTTAAGTCCCACCGACTCACTGGGGCTCCTCTGAAAAGAGCCCCCCAGAGCTATTTGTCCAGAGCCAAGTGCACTGGCCCAGTTGTCTTGGTGATAGACAGCTTGGCAGCGAGCAAGCGAAGGCTGTCTGCACAGCTCTGAGCTGGCCTTGGACTGTCTGTAATGACTCCATTGAAGTTTGGCTAATTGAAATCAGGAAGAAAAATTAATGTAGAAGGAAAAAAAATAACACCTCCAGTTGGGCTTTGTATGACTGCCAGAGGGGAGGGGGTCTGAGTAGTTACTCTTCTATTATTCTTAATGGGTCATCTTTATTCTGCAGGAATTGGATATGTTAGTTGTCATGAAGGTTTTAACTATTGTTATACTATGTGTGTGTGTACAAACACATGTACAGATATGTATATATACATACACACATACTATACACTAATCTTTCCGAGATCCTGAGAAAAGTCCATCTGACTTGTCATTTCCTCCAGAATGACTGAGGCACAGATGAAAAGAACCAACTTCCAAAGGACTTTCACAGCCGCAATGGGAAAAGAATTGTTTTGTTTTGTCTTCTAGCCAGTAAAATGGGCACTATGCTCAAAGCTGCAAGAAATCAGGCTGTAGACCCAATGAAGTATGGACTATGGAAATCAGATCTGGAAAAGATAGTAGAGATCATTGAGTCCAAGCAATATAAAGCAACTTATCTAAGGGTACATACAGGTTACAAATAACAGAACCCACCTTAACTCTGGAAATAGTCCTCTTTTCTGGACACCATGTTGTCTAATTAAACTTTCAAGGTTTATGTTTCCAAGACCAGTTCCTTTAGTCTGACTGCAAATCTGACTGCTTATAAGAAGAAACTGGAGATCAATATTTTCTCTACAAAAGTGTTAACTACTGGAGTATAACTATTAAAGACCAAATATTGATGTGCAATTTCTTCTTTTAAGCAGAAAGACTTAAAGACTAAAGGAAAGACTTTCAATTAATATAAACACCTAGGTACAAATTAAGTGCTGTTTTCCACTAAACTTCATCGATTTCCTATTTGTATTTAATTTCTTATTCTTCTTGTTCTCCTTTACTTTCTGTTACTTACACTTTAGATACTGCAAAGTTTGGACATAGTTGCATTCTGTAAAGTCCTACTTGCCACTTTGTAATTGGTGTCTGTTGAGAGGACTTTGGTGGTACCCACTTCCTCCTCATGCTCAGCTTTCACTTAACCAAACTGGTCTCTTTTTAAGTGAGAACAGGTCTTTGCTTCTGGTGTCTTTCCACACACTCCCCTCTCCCCCTTTAAAAATGCTAGACAAAATAGAAAAGGCAGGAAAAGATCGTGATTGCACAGGCATGTTTCGATGACCATAGCTCCTATGACATTTTTCCATTCCAGAGAGAGTTCCCTTGGCAATCAAGTTACTCATTCTCACTGCCCCCTTTCCAACAAAATGTAGGCTGAAGGCCAATTCTGCCAAAATCTTCCTAAGGGGGCTCTGCTTTTTTCTCTTCTGAACATTTTAAAGCACAGTCGATCCAAACTGAATAATTTGTCAACAGAATCATGGTCCTTTAGAGCTGGACAAGCCCTTAAAGTTCATCTAGTCCAACAGCCTCACTTTTACAGATGGGAAAACCAGAGCTCAGAGAGGGGGAGTGACTTACCTAAGGTCATTCAGCTGGTAAAAGGTGGGGCTGGGACTTGAGCCAGGATCATCCAATCCCAAGGCTGTTGGACTCATCCTTACAGCTTGCTAGCCCAAAGAAATACAGTGGTTTCCTCACAGTAGTTAAATAGAGTTTTGTGGCTATTTTGTGCAGTTGAAGACCTTTGGTGTGAAATCTCATGACTGGACTCCTTCACTGGAAATCCTGACGCACTGGGTGGGGGTTGGAGGAGACAAAAGGGTGGGTACTCAATGGTTTTAAAATGTTCCAGTGACTGTACTGAGTAGACATGGGGTGTGTTATGGGGTGGAACTACAGGGAGTCTGTGAGAGGATCTGATTAAGTCAAGATGGATTTCCAACTCAGGAGGCCTTTGAGGAAGAGAGGAAAGATGAAAGCTTCCCTTTGATTTGCATTGTCCCACAGTTACGCCCTTTGCTCCTGCCCACTTATGTCTTTGCTCCTAAAACACATTTTCTTTTCTTTTTTTCTTTTTTTTTGGAGGGCAATTGGGGTTAAGTAACTTGCCCAAGGTCACACAGCTAGGTTTTTGTTTGTGTGTGTTAAGTGTCTGAGGCCGGATCCGAACTCAGGTCCTTCTGACTCCAGAGCCGACACTCTACTCACTGCGCCACCTAGCCGCCCCTTAAAACACATTTTCTTTTGGCCTGTTTGGATGCTAGATCTTTACAGCCTTGGATTAGTGATTTTTTATTGTTCATATGTGCACATGTGTATGTGTATGTGTGTGTGTATTCATCCAGGAAGGCTTCTCTGATTTTCCCACGGGGAATCAACCTTCCCCAATGGCATACCCTCACACAGCACCAGGTATCCCTTTAATTCACCCCTCTCGTATTAAAAATACCTGTGTTTGCATCTTACTCCCTTATGAGACTGAAAGTTGCACAAGCGCTACTGCTTGTTGCAATTTGGTATCTCTCCCAGGATGTAGAAGAGTACTTTGCTTCCCAGTGGATGCTTAATCAATGCAAAATGAATACAGTGTAAGCTGCCTGAGGGCATCCCCCAATGCTGGTCAGCACCCACTTCAAATGAAAGGCTGAATAGACACTGTGGGATGTTCCAACGATGTGTGTTCCATCTATGTGTGTGTTCCACTACACGGTTGTTCCATTGATGTGTGTTCCATCGATTTTTGTTTCACTGCATGGGTATTCCATCGATGTGTGTTCCACTGCACAGGTGTTCCATCGATGTATGTTCCACTGCACGTGTGTTCCATCAATGTGTGTTACATGGCACAGGTGTTCCATTGATGTGTGTTCCACAGCATGGGTGTTCCATCGATGTGTGTTCTACTGCACAGGTGTTCCATTGATGTGTGTTCCACTATACGGGTTTTCCATCGATGTGTGACCCACAGCTTGGGTGTTCCATTGATGCGTGTTCCACAGCACAGTGTTCCTTTGATGTGTGTTCCACAGAACAGGTATTCCATCTATGGGTGTTTCATGTCTCGGGTGTTCCATCGATCTGTGTTCCACTGCGTGGGTGTTCCATTGATGTGTGCTCTATTGTATGGGTGTTTCACCAATGTGTGTTGCACTGTACAGGTTTTTCATTGATGTGAGTTCTAAAGCATGGGTGTTTCACCTATGTGTGTTTCACGGCAGGGGTGTTCCATCTATGTGTTTTCCGTGGCACGGGTGTTCCATCGATGTGTGTTACATGGTCTGGGTGTTCCATCAGTGTGTGTTCCACGGTATAGGTGTTCCATCGATGTGTGTTCTGTAGCATGGTTGTTCCATCGATGTGTGTTTCATAGAATTGGTATTCCATCTATGTGTGTTTCAGGTCTCGGGTGTTCCATCGATCTGTGTTCCACTGCATGGGTGTTCCATCAATGTGTGCTCTACTGTATGGGTTTTTCATTGGTGTGAGTTCTAAAGCATGGGTGTTCCATCGATGTGTGTTCCATTGAACAGGCGTTCCATCGATGTGTGTCCATGGCATGGGTGTTCTATTGATGTGTGTTGCATTACACGTGTGTTCCTCTGATATATGTTTTATGTCTGGGGTGTTCCATCAATGTATATTCTATGGTATGAGTGCTCCATTAATGTCTGTACCATGGCCCAGGGGTTCCATTGATGTGTGTTCCTTGGTACGGGAGTTCCATTGATGTGTGTTCCCTTGCATGGGTGTTCCATCGATGTGTGTTCCAGAGAACGTGTGCTCCATCCATGTGTGTTCCAGAGAACGTGTGCTCCATCCATGTGTGTTCCACGGCTCAGGTATTCCATTGATGTGTGTTACATGGTCTGGGTGTTCTAATGATGTGTGTTCAAAGGCTCGGGTATTCCATCGATGTGTGTTCTGTTGCACAGGTATTCCATCTATGTGTCCATCGATGTGTGTTCCACTGCACGGGTGTTCCATTGATGTGTACTCTATTGTATGGGTGTTTCAGCAATGTGTGTTGCAGTACACTGTTGCTCCATCGATGTGTGTTCCATCAATGTGTGTTCCATCAATGTGTGTTCCACTGCAGTAGTGTTCTATTGATGTGTGCTCCACTACAAGTGTGCTCCACTGATGTGTGTTCCATCAATGTGTGTTCCACTGCACAGGTATTCCATCCATGTATGTTCCATCTATGTGTTTTACACTGCAGTAGTGTTCCATTGATGTGTGTTCTACTGCACGGGTTTTCCATCGATGTGGGTTCCACTACCTGGAGTGTTCTGTTGATGTGTGTTCCACTGCATGGGTTTTCTCTTGTTGTGTGTTCAATCAATGTGTTCCACTGTATGTGTGGTCTACTGCACTGGTGTTTCATTGATGTGTGTTCCCCTGCACAGGTTTTCGATCGATGTGTTCTACTGCATGGGTATTGCATCGATGTGTGTTCTATCCATGTGTGTTCCACTACACGGGTGTTCCATCCATGTCTGTTCCATCGATGTGTGTTCCATGGCACAGGTATTCCATCTATGTGTGTACCACTGCATGGTGTTCCATTGATGTGTGTTCCATTACACGGGTCTTCCATTGATGTGTGTTCCACTGCACAGGTTTTAAGTAGATGTGTTCTAGTGCACGGGTGTTCCATCCATGTCTCTTTCATTGATGTGTGTTCCACTCCACGGGTGTTCCATCGATGTGTTTTCCACTGCACAGGTGTTCCATTGTTGTGTGATATACTGCACTGGTTTTTCATAAATATGTGTTCCACTGCATGGGTTTTCCATAGATATGCATTCTACTGCATAGGTGTTTCACCAATGTGTGTTCCACCACACGGTAGCTCCATTGAGGTGTGTTCCATCAATGTGTGTTCCACTGCACGGGTATTTTATCCATGTCTCTTTCATCGATGTGTGTTCTACTCCACGGGTGTTCCATTGATGTGTGTGCCATACATGTCTGTTTCATCTTAGTGTGTTCCTCTCCATGGGTGTTCCAGCTATTACATTCCATGGCTCGGGTGTTCCATCGATGTGTGTTCCACTGCAAGAGTGTTCCATTATTGTATGTTCATTGAATGTGTGTTCAACTGCACGGGTGATACATCGATGTGTGGAATACTACATGGGTTTTTCATCAATATGTGTTCCACTGCACAGGTTTTCCATAGATGTGTGTTCTGCTGCATGGGTGTTTCACCAGTGTGTGTTCCACTACACAGTTGCTCCATTGATGTGTATTCCATCAATGTGTGTTCCACTGCACAGGTATTCCATCCATGTATGTTCCATCAATGTGTTTTACACTGAAGTAGTGTTCCATCGATGTGTGTTCTACTGCACGGATATTCCATCGATGTGGGTTCCACTACCTGGAGTGTTCTCTTGATGTGTGTTCCACTGCACGGGTATTCCATCTATGTGTTTTCCACAGTTCGGGTTTTTCCATTGAAGTGTGTTCCACAGCATGGGTGTTCCATCGATGTGTGTTCCACTGCATGGGTGTTCCATTGATGTGTTTTCCAATGCACGGGTGTTCCATTGATGTTTGTTCCACTGCAAGAGTGTTTTACCAATGTGTCTGTCATCAATGTGTGTTCCACTGCATGGGTGTTCTATCCATGTGTGTTCCATCAATGTGCGTTTCATTGCATGAGTGTTCCATCAATGTGTGTTTCACGCCCCACGTGTTCCATCAATATATGTTTCACGGCGTGGGTGTTCCATTGATGTGTGTTCCATGGCACAGGTATTCCATCGATGTGTGTTCCATTGATGTGGGTTCTACTGCATGGGTGTTCCATAAATGTGTGTTCCACTGATGTGTGTACCACTGGACGAGTGTTACATTGATGTGTATTCCACTGCAAGGGTGTTCCAGTAATGCATGGACTCAAGTGAAAATTAATGTACCTCATACTTGGCAATGATGACTCAAGGCCTTCTACAGGATGTTAAAGAAACATTGAGGATACTGGAGTAGATAGAATGTTGGATGTGGAATCAGGAACACCTGAGTTTAAAGTCTGCCTCAGGCAAAGTTACTAGCTGAATGTCCTGGATGCATTACTTGACCCCTCTGAGCCTCAATTTCCTCATCTGTAAATGGCAATATTAATATCAGAGTCCAGAAAAGTTTCTTTGCTTTGTCTCTGTTCACCGATTAAACCCTAAGAAAAAGAGAAGTCACATTTTTCAGGAGGGGCAAGGATTGCTTGGGAGCCCCTGGCATTTCTGTCCTCTTAGGAGGGTCAATCAATGCCGTGAACAAAAGCCAGTCAAAGCAGCTGTTTAGGGTTTAGCCGATCCTGAATTGATTGACCTATTGCCTCCCTAACAATGTAACATGGCATTGTGGACCTAGAGTGAGGCTTATGGGGGTTTGAATCTTGCTTCAAACAGTTACTGACCTGGGATAAGTCACTTAACCTCTGTTTGCCTCAGTTTCCTCAGCTATAAGATAGGAACAATAATAGTACCTATCTCACCAGTTTGTTGTGAGGATCAAATGAGATGATATTTATGAAGTGCTTTGTAAACCTCAAAGGGCTATCTATATAAATGCTAACGATGGTGATGATTATCATTATTGGGCAACTGGGCAACACAGCAGACAGAGGGCCCATTTGCAGTCAGGAAGGCTCATCTTCAAAGTTTAAATTTGGCCTCAGACTCTTCCTAGCTGGGTGACCTTGGGCAAGTCATCTAGCCCTGTTTACCTCAGTTTCCTCATCTGTAAAACGAGTTGGAGAAGGAGATGGCAAACCACTCCAGCATCTTTGCCAAGAAAACCCCAAATGGGGTCACCAAGAGTCAGATGTGACTGAACAATAACTATTATTATTATTATTATTATTAAGTTTCCTCTTTGATAAAAGGGAAAAGTTCATAGACACTGATCATCATAAAGCACAGATCTAGAGTTGGAAGGGTCCTTAGAGGCCATCTAGTCCAACCCTCTTATTTTGCAGTTAAGGAAACTGAGGCCCAAGGATATTTGATAACTTGGCCAAGGTCATAGTGGCAAAGGCAGGGCATCCTGGGACCTCTGTCTGGAGAGCCAGATTAGGTGACCTCTCTGCTTCTTCATACTCCTAAAGACTATCAAGCAATACATGCTAAATTCTCCTAGTCTCATACTATTCTTACTGGATTTAGAGCTTAAAGGGGTGTTAGAAGTCACTTAGTCTCCTTCCCATACTTTAGAAGTGAAAAAATGGAGGCCCAGAAAAGGTAAATAATTGATACAAGGTTACTATTCAACCAACAGGAGGAGATCTCAGGATGCCAGAGAGTCCATGCGTTCCATCATACTCAATCTTCTGTGTTCCAGAGGGGACATTTGGTATGATGGTACAGAGAGAGAGGCCTGTGTTGAGTTCTTCTGAGAGAAAGAAAGTGTGAAATTCCAAGAGCAGCTCTGAGCTGGGCACTGGCTCCCTCCTGGCATCAGATGAAAAAGTTAAAACTAGTTGTGGGGGATCGGGTATGGTCTGCAGGAGTGACTGAAAATAGGCCATTTCAGGAGGTGACCTCATAAATATTGGAGGAAGGCAGAGAAGCACACACACACACACACACACACACACACACACACACACACACGCTAAAAATATTCACAAAAGTCACTGCAATCACCATAAATTCGACTTTAATGGAGTGCTGGAATCCTAGCCCAGAGGCTACCCGGGCGCAGGTGGGTGAGGGTGTGCTGGGTTGGGGTGAAGCCATCAGAAATCATGCCAATGTGTCTATATTTCATCTCTGGGCATAGAGGACTACTTTTTTATTAGGATATGGGTAAGGGGAGACATTTAAAGTCACCTTTCCATTCTTGTTCTCTTCATGTTCAGGACAACCTAAATCTCTTCTATCCCTTCAGAGCCTGGATCCTGATCCCAGCCTCTATTCAAAGTGCCTTTCTTACCTTCCCATCTTATGTGTCTCCAACTATTTTGGTCCATAGCAGATCTTTCCTTTCTGTGGTCTGTATTCAGACTGGCTTGCCTTTCTTCTCTTAATAGAAACCACAAGAGCTCCAGTCCATCAATAGACTAAGATTGATTTTTATTTTTTATTTTTTATTTTGTTAATCAAATGCTTTATTAACTTCTAGTTTATATCATTTATTTCCACGAGATCTTGAGTTACAAATTTTCTCCCCGTTTTCTCCCTATCCACCACCCCAAAATAGCCACCCCACTGGATATCCCCTCTTCCAATCTGCTCTCTCCCATATCTTCTCCCATACCCCCTCTGACTTTCCAGTAGGGCATGGTGGATCTCTATGCCCCAGTGCCTGTATATCTTATTTCCAAGCTACATATAAAATAATATTCAAAATAGTATATATATATGTATACATACATAATACATATATGCATATATATTTAAACATTTGATTTTAAAACAGATTCATTCCCTTCCTCCCTTGTCACCCACCCTTACTGGGAAGATAAGCAATTCAATATAGGTTGTACATGTGTATCTATGCAAAACATTTCTATAGTGGATACATTGTAAAAGACTGACTATATTTCCCTCCCTTCCATTATCCCTCCTCTCATCCCCTTCCCCTCTACTCTCCTGTAGGGTGAGATACCCTATTTAGTGTATGTCATTCCTTCCCTAAGCCAAATTCAATGAGAATAAGGTTGACTCATTTCCTTTTGCCTCCCTGTTCCTCCCTTCCATTGTGATCATTCCCTTGCCTCTTCTTTTTTTTAAATAAAAGATTTTTTATTATAAAGGGTTGACTTGACGAGTTAGGCACCCCCTACCCCTGCAACTTAAAAATATGGGGTGGGGGAAGCAGCGTGAAGTGAAGTCGACCAAAAACATTTCTTCAGACAATGCTTCCTTTTACCTTCTCCCTGTTTTCTCTTTTTCTCTAGGTCAGAGCTTGCCATTATCCTACCCATTCTAAAAAGGCTAGGGATAAGAATCAGTTCAGTTTAGGCATCAGGCCTTTCTAACATCCATCCTTAAGCTCTGGAGCACCACAGAGCATATCCACCACTTCCTTTCTAGGGGACACTTGTAGATTGCTCTTCCTCAGGGAGAACATTAGTTTGAGATGCAAGTATGGGCATCATTTCTGGTGGGGGTCCACTCTCTTCCTTAAGGTGGCCTCGATAAAGCCTTAGAAGACGGGCCGGCTCTCTCTCAGGTGGCTGCTGCCAATTGTACCATGGATACCTGCAGCTAGGGCAGGAGCCACTGGGGTACAGCCCACAGCTCCATGGGAGGTGCTGAAATCAGTATCCCGTGGCTGTACCAGTGGGATGTGGTAACTGAGAAAACCATGGTCTCTGGCCTTCAGAATAGCCTCTGTCAGCTTCTTATGTTGCTTCATACAGATACCTGTGTATGGGGCATGGAAGATGACACCTGTGTGAGCACACACAAACTGTTCCAAGAGCTTCACATTTCTAAAGTCCACATGGAGCTTCTGATCATGGCAGATAGGGCAAGGGTTCCCAGCAACTTTGTTCCCTCGAAATGCATGTCTTGTGGGTTTGCTGTGGTGGGATACTACCTTTGTGGTTTCGTTGATAGTCAGCCCAGACTGGATGGGAGCCATATCGAGCCAGGTATTTGTCAGTTTCCAGATATTCCCAAGGAGCATCCTGATAGAGGGAGACAGGAATGGAAGATTCTTCTTCAGGGGGAGCTTTGGTGCATAGAGCCCATGGAGTAACCTGCACCCAATGGAACCTTCTGACTAGTGTGAGGCCCGAGAGCCGCCTAAGCAAAAGAGTTAGGAGAGAGGTGGCCATCTTGGTGTACGGCTAAGGGAGGAGGGTCCCTTGCCTCTTCTATATGAGATAGTTTACCCCATTCTGTCTCTCCCCATCTCCTCTCCTTATATCCCTCTCTCACCTCTTAATTTCACCTTTTAAGTATCATACCTTCCCATTAAATTGGTCCTGTGCCCTCTATCTATGTATACCTGTACACATATATACACACACATATGTATTCATACGTGCATATACCCTCCTATATAGACATATATATGTATGTATACATATATACATTTATATTCCCTTCAACTATCCTCATACTGAGGGAGCGAGAGAGAGAGGAGAGAGAGAGAGAGAGAGAGAGAGAGAGAGAGAGAGAGAGAGAGCGAGAGAGAGAGAGAGAGAGAGAGAGAGAGAGAGAGAGAGAAAATATGTGTGTCTCTGATGTCACCCAAGGAGTAATTCCTCAAAGTCTCCAATGTGGCACATTATGTGGCCTTTGAGTTCCTTTCTAATTGTGAGATTCTGCTTGTTTCCTCCTAACTCTTTGCTCTAGCCTGTCTGCTGTGAACAGTGCCTCTAGCCCCCCTTGCACAGGGAAACAGGGATTGCTCACTTCTGGCCTACTTGGTTAACAGCAGGAACTGGAAGTGAGAGCTGTGTGGTCAATGACATATCCCCAGTGAGGTGGGGCTAGTCCCCATCCTTCCCGCACAGTGCACAGTCCCTGAGCAAAGTGGGGATTGAATAAAAGTTGGTCTGATTGTCTTCATGGGACAGTCGCAGCTTGGCATGGTAGCAGGCACACTAGGCTTTGGAGCCTGATGATGTGGGTTTGAATCAAAGGTGTGCTGGTAAATGTTTAGCAACTGGCTCTCCAAAAAATAAAGTGGACCCAGGGCACACTTTTCAGTTAAATCTGCATTATTAATATTTTCCTTCATCAGTTTCTTAAGTCTAGACAACCCAAAAAACAGTATAAATCAAACCCAGATTTGTAGCATTTATCCATTTCTGAGGTGTAAGTGCTCACACTGAAAATTTAACAACTTCCTTTTGTGAGCAGGTTCAAGCTCTAAAAGGGATTGTAAAGATTATCTAGATCAACTCCTGCCCTCTCCATTGTAGAGATGGGGAAACTGAGGCTGAGAGGGGAAGTGACTTACTCAGGGTCACCCAGCTGGTAAATGTCAAAGCCCCAATTGGAATTCTGGTCTTCCAGCTGTTGCTTCTTCTTCTTCTTCTTGGAAGGCAGGGCAGTTGGGGTAAAGTGACTTGCCCAAGATCACACAGCTACTTTTGTGTTAAGTGTCTGAGGCAGGATTTGAACTCAGGTCCTCCTGACTCCAGGGCCGGTACTCTCTTCACTGTGCCACCTAGCCGTCCCATCATTTTTGCTTCTCATACTCACAGGTTTCTATCGAGGCTGCTAAGCCTTACTCTGTTTACCCTCAGAGTTAATCACGGCTCTCATCTATGTTGTGGTTTGTGGTTCCAAAGTATTGTACATACACAATCTCATTTAAACTTCACTGTGATTCCCCACCCCCATTATCCTGTCACTTTAATTTTTTTCCTTTTAGTTTTCTTGCATGGACTTTTTTTTTTAATTTAATTGTTTTCAAGAATGAAAATCGACATTCTCTCCCTCCTATTCTCCCTGCCCATTGAAAAAGAAAGACAAAATCCTTGGCTGTGTATAAAAAAATACATCTCAGTTTATACCTGAAGTTCATCACAGCTCTGTCAGGACGGGGATAGTATTCATCATTCATACTCTGGTCATTGTGTTAGTCCGAGTTCCTAAGACTTTCAAAGTTGTTTGTCTTCACAATATGGTTATAGTAGAAATTGTTCTCCTGAATCCGCTCCCTTCATTCTGTATTAGTTCATACAAGTCTTCCCAGGTTTTTCTGAAACCACTTCCTTTGTATTTTTTAACAGAGGAATACTATTCCATCACATTCCTTTACCATAACTTGTTCAACCATGTCCCCATTTGATTGGTACCCCCTCAGTTTCCAATTCTTTACCACACTAAAAAGAACTATTATAAATATTTTTGTTGGGGCAGCTAAGTGGCACAGTGAATCTGGAGTGGCCCTGGAGTCAGAAGGACCTGAGTTCAAATCCAGCCTCAGACATTTAACACACTCAAAAAACTAGCCGTGTGAACTTGGGGAAGTCACTTAATCCCAATTGCCCTACCTTCCCCCCTCCAAAAAGCAATCAATCAACCAATCAATATTTTTGTATATCTGTTTCCTTTTCCTCTTTCCTTGATCTCTTTAGGGTATAGATTTAGAAGAGGTTTTTCAAAGTTTAATGGCCTTTGGGGTATAGTTCCAAATTGTTCTCCAGAATGGTTAGACCAGTTCACAGCTCCACCTTTAGGGTGCATTAGGGTACCTGTTTTTCCACAGCCCTTCCAGCAGTTGTCATTTTCCTTTTTTGTCAGCTTTGCCAGTTGATAGGTATATGGTGAAACTTCAGAGTTGTTTTCATTTGCATTTATCTATGAGTGATTTGGAGCATTTTTTCATCTGGCTATTGGTAGCTAGTATTCTTCTGAAAACTTCCTGTTCACATCCTTTGACATTTGTCAATTGGGAAATGGCTTTTACTCTTGTACATGTCAATCACGTCCCTATCTTTATTAGAAATGAGAGCTTAATCAGAGGATCCTTTTATTTTTCATTCATTCTTTTTTATCTGTCCTACTTCTCTAATACAACAAGCTCTCCTCACTTCACACCTAGATTAATACAATAGTATTGTACTGAGTCTCACTCTCTTGAACAAATTAATCCTCCTGCATACTACCACCACCAGATGCCTCTTCCAAAAACACTGGTTTCATCATGATACTCCCTTGGTCAAGTAACTTCAGTGGTTCGCCAGTTACTTCAGAAAAAAAGTCCAAATTCTTCGGTCCTATTTTGAAGGCCTTCCTCAGTGTGGCCTACCCAGCTGCTCCCTAACACAAGCCTTCTTCTCATCCAAACTGGTCTCTTTACTGTTAGCCACACACATTCCTAGCTCTATGCCTGGCAATGCTTTCTCTATTCCTTATTGGGCAAGGAACTGTTTCTTTATTTTACATTTTCCCCTGTAAATCCTAACCATTTTCTTCTGTTCTGGGGATGGGGAACAGTATAGATAAAAGGCACAGAGGTCAGATACTGGAGAGTGATGACAGGCACAGTTTGCTAGGAACATAGAGTGCATGAAGGGGGTTAGTGTGTAATGAGGCTGGAAAGGGAGGCTGGACCCAGTTTATTATGGATACCCTTTAATGTCAGAGTAAGGAGAATTCAGTTTATCCTGGAGTCATTTGGGAAACTCTGAAGGTTTTAGATCAGTGCAATGACATGGTCTGTGGGGCTGGGCCAGTGGAGAGATTGGGGGCGGCAAGAGGTGATGAGGGCCTGCACCGGGGTGGTGCTTATGTGAATGGAGAAAAGGGGCCAGATGGACAGAACTGTGTGGGGATAAAAATGACAAGATTTAGCAGCTGATCCAAAGTGGGGGCTCAGGGTGGGGAAAGAGCCAAGAATGACTGGGAGGCTTTGAGCCTGGGTGACCAGAAGAAGGTCCCTGACGGGCAAGCATTGCATCTTACACCCAACCATGCTTAACTGAGAGCTGGGTACCTGGTGGGCATTTAATGAACCCCATCATGTTGTTTTCCTTGACTTCCAGTCTGAGAGGAGGCATCTGAAGCCTTGCTCCTGACCCTCTCTCCTTCCCATCAACCTTTTCACCCCTCAGGAAACTCAGTTTGTCAAGCTCATCGATAAAAAATACTTCATTCCTTCATGGCTCATTTTCCTCTTCCTAACACAATATACATAGGATTTGGAAAGATCTAGTCACACATTGGAAGAGGCCTCACTTCAGATTCTCAAAGCTGTGACCTTATTCCTTTTGGGTTTGAGCGTCTCCCTGGATAGGATTTCACGCCACATAAACTCCAAGCCTATGAAAAGTCAAAAAGGACAGACAGGGAGGGTGTAGATTCATCTTTTTTTGAATATCAAAATGCCATCAGATGGAGGAGGTGCTGGCGGGTAGAGGGAACACCGCAGCCACTGCATTGTCCTCGGCCCGGGCTCTTTGGGGGAGCCTTTGGGGACTGACGCCACCACAAACCTTGCTCAAAGGCGGCCCTGGAAACTTGTCAGCCAGGGCTGGAGCTGGAAAAAAGGCGGGGGAGCGGAGCAGTTCAGGCCCAGTTTGCTTCCTTTCCAAATGTCCTGTCTTTGTTACGGGAATAATAATACTAAAATTAACAAAAATAATGTGGTGTAGAGAAAACCAGAGATTGTTGGAGCTGGAAAGAAACTTAAAGATCATTTAGTCCAACTCCCTCCCAGGAAAGGGAGGCCCAGAGAGGGCAAGGGGTCACACAGCTTACAAGTGACAGAATCAGAATTCAAACCCAAGTCTTTGGACTCTAGGTCCTGTGATCCTTCTGAAGACCCTGAAGCCATTGGGTCAGGGCTAGCATCTTCTGGGTTCAGCTCTTTTTGGTTGGGAGAGGGGAAGCTAGAGTATAAAGTTCAGTCCAGTGAGGAAAGAACCTGGGAATGGGGAAATGGTCAGCTTTGTTTGCCTTTGGGCCTTGAGAGCTAATGAATTCCTCATTACTAGAGGCTTTCATGTAGAGAAGATTCCTGTTTAAGTACTGTGGACTGCATGGTCCTGAGGGGCCCCTTCCATCTCTGTGAGCCTCTGTCTCTTCAACAAGTTCTAACAGTAGTTTCTAAAGCATTTGGAAACAGTGGGTTCATTAGACTTAGTGCTGGATGACACTTCGGAGGCCATCTAGTCCAGTCACCTCATTTTACTAATGGAGAAACTGAGGCCCAGAGAGGAGAAGGCATTTGCCCAGGGTTCCAAACCAGGGCTTCTGTCTCTAAATTCAGTGTTCTTTCCACTAGGCCATGGAAGAGCAGTTTCTTAGTATGGTTGAGGAAGAAGTTTTATTGTGAAGAAAAGGGCGCTCTTTAAAGCCCTGTATAAACGGGACTGTTATTACTGCTAACGATCATCTCTTACTCCATGGAAGTTAACGTTCCATATAACGGAAGCTTACTCTGTTAAATGCCAACATGTCAATGATTTTGAATGAAGTCTTTCTGAACACATTCCATACTTCTTTGTGTTATTAATCGCAGCATATGCCAGGATTTCAAGGAGCTGGGTTTGCAGAGCATAGCCCCTTCACACTCTTGAGATGACCCAGGGCCAGAAATATAATTGTTCAATGGGTGCTAAGATTCTCAGCACTTGGCCAGCTCAGCTGGTCTTCAGGTAACAGGCCCATTGTCAGGCCCAAAAAACTTTCTAGTTTGGGTCTTCCAGGACTAAGAAGAGGGCTTTAGGGGAGGACAGAGAGAGCAGATTTTGAGGCACAATGGTCTGCTGCATCCCTTCTAGTCCAGATGAAGAGGAGGGAGAATGCAAAGAGGCCGTGCCAAAGACCTGCAAAGTTGGGCAAACAACACTAGCCTTCCATCCCACAGTAAAGCAAGTGCCTAATTCCCAGTGCCTGACACCATCCCCGGGACAAGGAGAGATGAAGCAAAACGTTTTTCTTGACATCAAGTCAGGCCCAGGATAGCTGCTCTCCCTGCCTGGCCTCTGCCTGCTCCATTGGGGTCAACGCCTGTTTGATCACTATAGCTACCAAATGGCCCTGCTAGGTTACCCAGAGCAAGATGTTTTCTGTGCCCTGTGGGTGCCAGCTACACTCTGGCATCACCCCATGGAAAATACTAATAACATTAAGCAAAGGCAGCACAATTAGAACATTTTAATAGGTTTCAACCTTCTACAATGACACCCTTTTAAATCTTTGATCTGATTTCAAACAACAGAGGCCAATTTTTCCCCTATTATGTTTAATCAGTTATTCCAGGGCTGGGGTGGGGCCTTCCATCCTAACAGGTTTTACAAATGCTGTGGCTTTACCTTGTGGTCACCATGGTGACCTGAGAGGAGTCTGGAGGAACCGATAGCTCCGACATTCCTGAGGAGAAGGCCCACAATGCTTCTTTTCAGAGGGGAAACAGGCTTCGTAAGAGCTGACACCCAGGAATGTCCCCAACATATTAGCCAGGAAACCCAAAGGGAAAGGGGCTTGGGGCCCCAGAAGGCTGAAAGCAAATGGTTTTCTTTGGGGGACTTAAAGGCAGCATCTTCAGAAAGCAAAATGCTCTCGTCTGATACGATTCTTCAGAAAAAGGAGCTAGTTTCCTATCCCCTCAAGATTAGAGCAACGGAAAATGCACTTTAATGGAAGACAGGGTCATTTAGGTTTGATCATAGAATGTAGTGCTAGAAACTCATTTATTTTAACCCCTCTTATTTTATAGATCAAGAAACTAAGGCTCTTCAAAGTCACCCAGCTCGTAAGAGGGGAGCCGCGATATCGATGTGGGTCTTGTGAGCCCAGGTTTTCTATTCACTGTATCCCCCTGCCCCCACAGCCAGGGCAGGTAGAACTAAACATGAGGAGCTGAAGAAAAGTTTGCGGCGCTCTTCTGGGAGCTCCTGAAGGATCTTTAAGGAGAAAAAATACTATTAGACTGGCGAGAGTGTTTTACTGTATAGAGGGGACTAAGAAGAAACAAAGGACAGGGATCAGTACATCCTCTTCTGAATGGAGCAGGCTAAGTAGTGGGGTCCAACAAGGGCCTTGATGCACATAAGCCTTGGCATTTTCTGGTTCACTTGAGAGTTGTAACACTTGGTGACAACAGTATATTTGGAGGTGACACCAACCTCCCTCCAGGACTGTCAGAGTTCCCGCAACACGGAATGGACTGTCTGTGTTCCCATTGGATGTCCACTCATAGAGGGGATTATTTTTCAGCTGTGAGTTGGACCAAGTGTCTATGAGACCTGTAATTCTGTAATTCTGTGCCAGACAGGCAGGAATAAACCACAGAAAGATTTTGAGTGAGCAAACAGAAAAATGGGTACAAGTGTACTAGTAAGATTTAGTGAAAAGCAAAGTAGATTTGAAACCTGGCTTGGCTACTTCCTTGGGCATGTCAACTAACCTCTTTGGGCCTCAGTTTCTTTATCTGTAAAAAAAAGACCCCTTGAGATTATGATCTCAAGTCAAAAACTAGAAAAGGAACTTGAATTAATTTTTTCCATAGAAAATGAGATGTGGGGGGCGGCTAGGTGGCGCAGTGAGTATAGTGCTGACCCTGGAGTCAGAAGGACCTGAGTTCGGATCCGGCCTCAGACGCTTAACACACACACAAACAAAAACCTAGCCATGTGACCTTGGGCAAGTTACTTAACCCCTCCAAAAAGCAAAAAAAAACAAAAACGAGATGTGATATACACGCCACACTTGAAGGAGCAGGAAAATAAAGTTTTTACTCCATTGAAAATTTTTCCTAAAGGATGCTTTTTATAATACCCATATTTCCAAATTTCAGGTAGAAAATTAAATACATTTTGCCATAAAATTTATAATGTTTTGTAGCAAAGTACATAGCACATTGTCTCACAAATACTAGGCACTTGAGTACTTGTTGAATTTAATTGAAAGTGGATGAAAGTGCATATTTCCCAGATTATGCCATGCTATAGGATGGACAGCCCATTAAGTTGGTATATCAGGAAATATATATGTTCATATGTATCTCAGACAGGCTCTGCATGTGAGCAGTGAACTAGGCCGTGAATTGACTAGGAGGAAGAAAGCAGGCTAGACTTCCTTTGAAAATGTATTTGGTGTTTTCATCACAGCAAAGATTTCAAGCTGGAAGTTCATCTAGTAAAATCTCCTCATTTTACAGGTTAGGAAACTGAGGCCCAGAGAGGCTAAGTGACTTGCCCAACATCACACAGCTAATAAGTGGCAGAGGCAGGATTCAAACCCAGGTCACCTGATTCCAAATCTAGTGCTCTTTCCTCTGTGTCCTACTGCCTCCAGGCCCCAAGCAGTCCACATCATGAAGTACCAGTGTCTCAGAAGAATGCAAAATGCTGTTAACCCAGAGGGTAATGGCCAGACACATGGTGGCTGGAATGTCTGTGTACACATGTGCATGTGTGTGTGTGTATGTATGTATATATCTGGAAGCAGGCTATAACATGTAAAAGGTATCCTCTGGAACCTGCATGATTGGAAAAAGAAATGGGCTGCTCATGTAGTGAGAGTAAAGGATAACAGATGGACACACTATGTGATAGCCACATACCCATGAACTATTCAGAGAACCCTGGGAAAGCCTCACACTTGGTGGGTGAATTCTCTGTAGAGAATGGCCCAAGATGTGAGTAAAGGCAAAGAAGGGGTGCCATCTGGAGCAGTGGAAGGAGCCCCTACAATAATGAGCTCACAGAGTCATCCAAGTAGGACAGATTATTCTTACTACCCCTCTGCCTGGGTCCTCTCAAGAACTTGGGATCCTTTCAGAAGGCCCTACACTCACCATTCTCTCAGGGAATCAGGTGGTAAGCAACAAAAACTATTTGTGGTCAAGCCTATGTCATGTTAGTTACTCAGTTTATCTTCTCCATTCTAGGCTTACTCACTGTCTTACTGTGTGTGACCTTCCCTTCATTTTCTCTTGACAACGTTTTATTTCCATTGCTTTCGACTCACCACTCTTATCCAAGTCACAACTCTTTGCTAGAGCCAGCAGGTCTTCTCTTTCTTTCTTTTCTTCTTTTTTTGCTTTTAGGAGGGGGGAGTGCAGGGCAATTGGGGTTAAGTAACTTGTCTAAGGTCACAGGGCTAGTAAGTGTTAAGTGTCTGAATCTGGATTTGAACTCGGGTCCTCCTGACTCCAGGACTGGTGCTCTATTCACTGCACCACCTAGCCATCCCAGAGTTCTTTTTCCAAAAACGGAATGGGTTCTCGTAGCATAATAAAGTTGGAAGGACCCTCAAACATCACTTAGTCCTTTTCATTTCACAGCTGAGGCCCAGAGAAAGGAAGTGACTTGGCCAAGGCCTCACAGTTGGGATTTGTCTTAGTCCAGAATCTTTGCTCATTCCAGGGCACCATGCTGCCTATTTCTTTGTAGTCCTACCCACAAATCCTTCACCATTACCTTTGCTCATGCTGTCTCCCTGTCTAGGATTCCCTTCCTACTTCTCCTCACCTATCTAAATTCTTCAAGACCTAACAGCCCCAACTTTTCCATGACTCCTGCAACTCACACTGATCTCTCAGACTTCAAAAGTATCTAGTATCTGGATTACATGTGCTAACACAGGCATCATTTGTTGGTGGGGGGCACCTCAAGCTATGCACTGTGACTACTGTTTCTCTTCTATGCCTCCAACACTTGGTACACAGTATGTTAGGACACCACCACTTCATTGGTGTGGTTTTCCCTCCATTGACACAAACCACAGTCCTTCCATGATTTAGTTGAGAGGCCCATGAATTGCTAAGGCTGAAAAGTTCAGCTCTTCTTCTGCAGTCAACCTCACAAAGAACCTTAAGTACCTCCCTATGCTTTATCTATTAAGTTATAGATGGATCATGATCTGCATTAGTGGCAGGACTTTCCACACCAAGAGTTCCCCACATTGACCAAATCACAGCTATGTTTACCTATCTTTTAATACCAATTCTTTTATATAAACCATCACTTGGAAGAAAAATCTTCTGCAACCTGTTATGCCAATGTGTGGCTGGCTCTCCACTGGCATGTGAGTCACCTGTAGTTTGGATGTGCTGGTAATCATGGCATTGTTTGGGTTGTACTCATACAGCAACACCAGGAAGATACCAATATTAGAAAGATGGAATTTTGTTTCAGGGAGCACCTGGTGATCTTTGAAAGTGCTCACCAACTTCCCAAATGCAACCCACCCTATTCTCCTCCTATTCAATTCTGCACTCAGTTCATCATCCATCTGCAGTGACTACCCTGGGTATATGTAATGATATACCAATTCATTTGCGTCCTTAATATTTGTACTGATGGATAGCCAACTGTGTGTGTAATAACCTAGACAACAGACATTTTTCTTCCACTTAGTTTTTCCTGTGTAAATGGTTAAGCCAATTTTTTGGTTGGCTGGATCTCAATGACAAGATCCTGCAGTGTTCACAGACTCAAAATGCATTCAGCACAATGTCACCTACAAACAGGAGCACCTGAAAGACTTCCTTATCTATCGGGAATCTTTCCATTTGCACTCTATGCATGATGTTATCCTCCATAATAGTTGCAAACCCAAAGGATCCACACTCACTCCAGATCACTTCTGTGCTCCTCCTTTTCCAGAATAACTTTGAGAGTCATTGTTGTTGTTCTTTTTATTTGGAAATATATCAGTGTAGAGGAATTCTGGTTATAAGCTCTTTGAAGGCAGGGGCTTTTAAATTCTTTGTCTTCAAAGCCCCAGAGCATAGCATAAAGCCTGTCATATAGGAGGTGGTAAATAAATGCTTGTTGATTTATTATTATTATATTACTGTTATTTTATTATTTTATTTTTGCTTTTTAGAGGGGGGAGGGCAGGGCAATTGGGGTTAAGTGACTTGCCAAAGTAAGTGTTAAGTGTCTGAGGCTGGATTTGAACTCAGGTCCTCCTGACTCCAGGGCCAGTGCTCTACTCACTGAGCAACCTAGCCTCCCCTATTACTGTTATTATTACTACTATTATTGAGTCAACATGTTGTTCTAGAAAGGAGACTAGATTTGGAGTTAAGAACTTGTCTTCAAATTCCAGTTCTTCCATTTACCAGCTGTGTGATCTTGGGCAAGTCACCCCTCTGGGCCTCAGTGTCCTTTTGTGTAAAATGAAGGAGTTGGAGTCAGTGGTCTGGAAGGGCCCTTCCAACTCTCATGTTTCAGTATTGTGCTACTAACCCAGTCTGAAGTATCTGGGATACAGTAGAGCAGACATTGTAAAGGACTATATCCCTAAGACAATAGACCAAAGAAGAGGCCCCAGTGGAGCCTGGGAAGGGGGAAATAGGAGGAGTGCCCAAGTGACTTGGCTTTGAGGCATACTCATATCCAGAGATTACTTGAAACAAACATTGGCCATTGAAAGACCTTCAATATTTTGCAATGGGCAGTGGGCAAACACAGATCCCAGGCCCTCCCTCCACTCTCTAAGAGATAGACTTCATGAGTTGCTGCCAAGCACACCTTCTGCTAGCCAGCCTAACTTGAAGCCTTCTCAATTTAAGAGTAGCCAGAGTTTGGCTCCCCTGCAAAACCATGGAGAGCCCAGGGTCACATCCATGCCATGACACAGCCTTGGAGAAGAACCTTGATAGATTATGGAGAGGCATTGTGGTATAGCAAAGGGAGTGCTGGCCTTGGTGCCAGCAGAGACCTGGGTTGGGCAAGTCATTTCTATTGTCCAAGCTTTAGTTTCTTCATCTGTTAAGTGGGTGAGAATATTCCTAGTACTCCCAGTGTAAGTTAAGCACCTTGTAAAGCTAACAGTGCTAGTGACCTAGGACCAGTCATTGAGAGATCACATTTGAAGAGGTACTTCCTTTTCTGTGCCAACACTGAATAGGCTCCTTTTGAAATTTGGCCGGCTCCTTTGAGCCTTTCGTTTTGGTCTCGTTGATCCCAAGGCTGGCTTCCAAACTAATGTGAGCTAAGAAGACCCAGTGGATAAGGATTTGATAAACTAGAACCCCCTACCCTGTTAGGCCCATGGGATCCAAGCTTCGAGTGCCACCAGAGGCCTCCAGTGAGTTCCACCAGTTTTCATTGCCTCTAAGTCTCTGTACTGGTTTTGCCACTGGGGGGAAATCTCTCATTTTTGGTCCTGGGCCCAAACTATGTGCAATGCTTCAATAAAATTACTTGTGACGTTTTGGAGTAAGAGTCTGGGAAATGTGAGTTCTTTAAGTGACTAGGTTCCCCCTGCCTGTTTGAATAGTTGCTCTAGTCACATGACTAAAAGGGGGCTCTTTTCCCAACTCTACACACATAATGGGAAGCTGCTTATTAATGGTGATGGAGTCTCCTGGTCCTCTTCCTCATCCTGCTTCCCTCTGTCCTCTGCCTTCTTGGCTCCTTTGATGTACTGTCTTCTCCCATTAGTGTATAAGCTTCCTGAGGGCAGGGACTCTGGGGCTTGCTTTTAGCCCAGTGCCTGGCACATATCATAGACTTATTAAATGTCCTCTCTATCTCTTCCTATCCTATCATTTCCCTTTGCCACTGTGCCTGGACCGCTCACCTGATGCTCATGTCTTCTGGCATTGCTGGCTCCTTTCATATGTTTATGAGAGGCTCTGAGGGACCTCATGTTAGATCTCTTTGCTAACTAAGCCTCTTCTCCTCACAGGACATCGTGCTAGGCTCCATGGGATTGCAAACACTTTTCAGCTAGTAATTGGCTGAGGCAGCTGAAACTGCTTCCATGTTAAGCCAGCACAGGCAGATGAAAATTGTGTTGATGATTCTTCAGAGGAAAATTCCATTGTGTTTATCAAACTCTTATTAAGAAGCTGCCATGCGAAGAGCACTAAGAAAGGGAAGAGAAAGATAGGCAGACCAAATTAGACATCAGTGGGATAGGTAGCAAGCTTCCCATCACTAGAGGTATTCAAGCCTCTGCTTAGGGATATTGTAGATATTCAAAAAGGGGCTAAAATTCCTTTAAGATTATGGACTTTAGACATGGAAGGTGCCTTAGAGATAACATAGGCCAGATTAACACCACCCCCCAGATTTTCTGATCAATTCCTTCTTTCTATCCCATTTCCTTTTTTTTTAATATCTCTCCCTCACCCCCCCCCACCCAGATCTTTGCAGCTAGCTTCCTGTGTTATCTTAGGTGAGTCTTTTGCTGTCTCTGGGGTTCAATTTCTTTCTTTTTTTGCCTTTTGGAGGGCAATTGGGGTTAAGTAACTTGCTCAGGGTCACACAGCTAGGTTTTTGTTTGTGTGTACGTTAAGTGTCTGAGGCCTGATCTGAACTCAGGTCCTTCTGACTCCAGGGCCTATGCTCTACTCACTGTGCCACCTAGCCACCCCCTCAATTTCTTTATCATAGAGTTCTGTAGTTTGAAGGCACTTTCCCCAGTCATCTATTAGCAGCTATGGAATAGTGGGAAGAGAAATGAAGTTGAAGTCAGTAGCCTGGGTGGATCTGCCTACCCATGTGGCAGGTGTGAACTTTGGCAAGTCACCTCCTCTCTCTTGGCCTCAGTTTCCTCCTTTGTTAAATGAAAGCATTGGACTGGATCAGGGATTTTTTTTAATCTAACCTGGCATCCATGGACCCTCAGGGACTCTGTGAATTTGTTTTCCTTGATAATTTCATTACTTTTAAACATAATTATTTTCCTTGGGAATTCTCTGTATTTTTTTAAACATTGAAAGTGCTTAAGAACATTATTCTGAAGAGTCCACAGGTTTCACCAGACTGCCAAAGGAACCTGGGATCCAAAGAAGGTTAATAATGTCTGGACTATATTATCTCTGAGGCCCCTTTCATGCCTAAATCCTATTCTCTTAAGTGAATTTCGACCCTTATTTGAATATCTACAGTATTCCTAAATAGAAGCTTGAATACATCCAGTGACAAGAAACTTGCTACCTATCCCACAGGGTTTACTGATTTTTGTTTTTTAAAGAACCAGTGTGAACATAGATATGCAAACGCTTTGAAAAGTATTAAGCAATAGGCAAACCTAAGAAAGCACTGTGTCTGTACTTTCAGGCTGGTTATTTTTAAGATTCCAGTAAAATTCCAAGCCCTTTCCATTTCAAATTAGCATCTTACTTTCCCTCTCTGGGAAACCCATTTCTAGCTTGTTAAGGCTGGTGTGAAAGTGAAGCCCTGTAATCTGGCTGCTCAAACCCCCCTAATTTGGAACATTAGGGCCTAGCATCAGCCATTGTCCAGAATTTCCCAAATTCAACCCAAGGGATGGAAGGGAGGGGGGCTGTTGAGCATTTTACTGCCTCTATCCAGTTTCTCTGTAGCCTTGGGCAGTACCCGGGTGGGGGTGGGGTTGGGGGGAGGGACTAGAGTCTCTTTAACTGAGCTTAAAGCTTCAGAGTTAGTGAGAGATACTTGAAGACTGCTTCTCAGGGTCAGGAGAAGGATGAAGGCTGAACTTGGCCTTGGTGAGGCACACACATGTACACACACACACACACACACACACACACACATTCAACTCATTGAATCTCATCCCCAAATGTTCTCTGCAGGAGCCCATTAACAATGTCATGGCCAGATTTTTTACCAGGTGTGTGTGTGTGTGTGTGTGTGTGTGTGTGTGTATCTGTGTGTGTGTGTGTGTCTGTGTGTCTATTGTGTGTGTGTGTCTGTGTGTGTGTGAATATGTCCAATATATCTCTGTGTGTCTGTGTCTGTGTGTGTCTGTGTCTGTGTGTTTGTCTGTATGTGTGTGGGTCTGTGTGTGTGTATGTCTCTCTGTGTGTCTGTGTGTCTCTGTGTGTCTGTGTCTGTGTTTCTGTGTGTCTCTGTGTGTCTGTGTCTGTATGTGTCTTTGTGTATGTGAATGTGTTCAAGTGTATTGTGGGTACATTTTGATAGTTTGTGAAGAAATTCTGGGCCCTAGGCTGTCAGAGCTAGAATGAATCTCAGTGCATAGAACATCAGAGCAGGGAAGGGACCTGGAACATGGAAATTCCTAGCTAAAAGAGACTTGAGAGACGTTTTTCATTAAATTTCTTTTTTTTAGAAGAGTAGATTAAAGACCCCAACAAGTGCCCTGATTAGTCCTCATGCCATTCACACAGATGATCTCAGGATCTCTGCCAAGCACATAGTAGGTTTACATCGTTCCTACTATGCACTGGGCACTGTGCAAAACACTTCACAGTTGTCATCTCATTGGATCCTAACAACAACCCTGTAAGGTAGATGCTATTATGATCCTCATTTTTTCAGATGAAACTGACAGAAACAGAGTTTAAGCCCAGGGTCACACAATTAGTAAATCAAACACTTCAAGACATCCAGTATCAGAATAGAGGAAAACTCTTCAGATGCTTTTCTCTCCATAAGGACAAGGAAATTGGTCAGTTCCCAGAGTCTTGGTTGTGGTTGACTGTTTTGGGTTTTTTTTCTCCATAAAAAGATTCTTTACCTCCAAGGACTAGGCTCTTTTGTTGTTGTTGTTGCTTTTCTTTGGAGGGGGGAAGGTAAGGCAATTGGGGTTAAGTGACTTGTTCAAGGTCACACAGCTAGTACATGTTATTGAACTCAGGTCCTCCTGACTCCAGGACCAGTGCTCTATTCACTGTGCCACCTACAAACTGGAAGCCAGCTCAGAGGTGGTTGTAAGCTATTAAAACTTTTAACCTTTCTTCTTCTGCTATTCCACACTATAAACAATGCCTCTCTCTATCCCAAGACTCTCTCTGACTTAAAGTTAGAAAGTCATTGTAAATCCCACTAAATTTCTGATTGCCAATGCTTACCCCTTCAGAATTGTTTTTGGTGCTGCTCTTTAAGAAAACTAATAAAGGATTGTCTGGGTCTGAGGCCACCTGGTTTCCTCAACCCCCAGATTCTTTTGGTGTTCCAAGCAAATGAAAGGGATGGGGAAAAGCAAGGAACAAAAACCTTTAGCTCAAGCTGGCACAAGGCATTGCCTTTCACCTCAATGCTTTGTTCCAAATTCCTGCTTTTATTATGTATATAATCCATAATATATTATGTATTATAAAGGCTCTCAGGCTTTGAGCAACCCCATGCCTGTGATCATTCTTTTATTCTTGTTTGTTTATTTGCATATGTTTGTATACTCATGGAGAAGGGATCCTAAAGAGTAGAAAGAGAGAAAGGGAAAAGAAAGAAAATTGAAAAGTAAAGGCAGAAAGGAAGGATGGAAGGAAGGAAGAAAATTAGTTCTTCAGTTAGAGGGAAGATGAGAAACCTGCAGCACTAACAACCCCATACTCTGAAAGAGGGGGAGGACAATAAACACCAGATAAAGGAACCACCAAAGTGTTTCGATAGAAACCAATCACAGGCAGTTAAAAACAAAGCAAAACAAAACGGAAACCCTAAAACTGGCCACCAAACCTAGCTCCAGGCATTTGGTGGGGTTGGGTATGAAGTGAGGGCATATCTGGCCTTTGTTTGGATGGTGTCAGTCTGGGGTTCCTGCTGCAATTTGCAGATCCTGTGAGGGTGACCACACTTTGTGGCTGTGGATAAGCAATCCCAACCTGAAGGAAGTTACAGGTGAGGCTCCAATTGGGGATGGCTTTGGTTTCTTAGGTGCTTCAAACCTCATTCAAATCTTCCTTCATCTTGTAGAGGCACAGACCATTTGGTTTGGTGGGATCCTGGCTCTGCTGCTTGGATCTAAATGACCCCAGGAAGTTTACTTAATCCCTCTGGGCACCCAGATGTTGGACTAGGCCACCTCTCAGGTCTCTTCCAGGAAGCTCTAAGTCCTGGGAGCCAACATACTTAGAAATAGCAAGGGGATGGAACACATACACAAATGATAATAATGCAGAATAAGATCAGTTTTTAATAAAGAATTATATTGTTGAGAAATAAACATTTATCCACTGTGATCCTGAACAGGCCACTTAACCTCTCAATGCCCCAAGATATCTCTCCAAGACAAAAAGTTGCTTTGGAGGTACCTGTCTGCACTGGTACAGGGAGTTTTCTCTCTAGCAGTTAACCTGTAAAATGAAAGCCCTGGTCTGGTCCAAGACAACAAAAAGAACAATAACAAAGTCACCAAAATCTGCTCTAAGGATCAGCCTGGGGAATTCTCAGTGTGGGAACTCCCTTCACCAAATGTAGATAGTAACCCATCTATATGACTTTTAAGTCAGTGGTATCAAAACTGCTGCATGCAGAAGTGGCCATATATTAACTTAGAAAACATCAAAAGTAGAATTTGAACACATATTCTGGGCTTCAAGCTACCTAGCACTCTATCCGTTATGTCACTACACTTTTACATATCAAAATATAAGTACATAAAACATATTTGGGTAGCAAGGATAGAGTGCTCATCTTCCTGAGTTCAAATCTGGTCTCAGACACTTACCTGCTATATGACCCTGGGCAAGCCACTTCATCCTGGTTGCCTCAGTTTCCTCATCTGTAAAATCAGGTGAAGAAGGAAATGGCAATCTACTCAAGTATCTTTGCCAAGAAAACCCCAAATGGGGTCACAAAGAGTCAGACATGACTGAAAAATGACTGAACAACAACAAATATATTTACGTCTAAAATACCTGTCTATGTATTTTATAAATCTTATCAGGCTTTTATGACAGGTCTGACTATGGAGATAGCTTTGTTCAATAGTCAGTCCTAGGGTCTCTAAATTTTCCTGTCTATGGTTGACATTGTACTCATTGGATCAAACCCTAGATAAGAAAAAGCAGCTGATGAAATCCACATTGCACAGAAATCTGGCATGTAGATGGACAGGGAGCTCATCAATGCATGTGGACTGAGGAGTCCATGCACCCCCAAATACTTCCCCCTCTCCCCCAACATCTACCTTAGGCCCTGCAGATGGGCAGTGACTTGGGCCTAGAACTGAATAGAGGAGGACAGCAAGGTGGGCCGTATTTGGGAAAATGTACAGAACTATCAGTGGCTCCAGGGGGCTCCCTGCAGCAAAAACCCCTCTTTTAACACCTGTGTTCTCCTGGTGATGCTGTATGGCTGTAGATCATGGGATGTCACATGGCAAAATTCCAGTTGCAAGTGACCCCAAGGACAATGAAGGCTATATGGTAGGACTAAGGAGTCTGTTAGCCTACTATAGGGCTCTGAAAATGTGCTTTTATCATCACCCAGACCTTATAATCTAATGGAGGAGAGAACCCCAATCATTCTTTCTCTCTCTCTCTCTCTCTCTCTATATATATATACACACACACACACACACACACACACACACACACACACACATATATACATACACACACATGCACACATGTGCACACATGCACACACACAGAGTGGTTCTGGAGCCAGTTGGACAAGCTCTTGAGAGCTGATTGTTAAATTTTTGGTGTCAACATTTATACCTCAGAAGCAATGGAACAAATGTTAATAATGAAGATTGAACTTTAGAGTGTCATGTACTTTTTTGGAGAGCTGGTTGTTAAACACTTACAAGCATACCTCTGTTCCTGGGGAGAACCAGACTCCTCAGAGCCACGTGGTTATGTTGTGAAGAAGTCTTACCAGGCTTCAAAACACTTAACTTCCTGTTCACTGCAGGAAGACCAGATCCAGCACTAAAATGCAGCAGCAGCTGCTGCCTCCCTGACTGTGCCACACAGGGTTGGTGTTTCCAGCTACAGATGGTTTAACTGATTGAGCTTTCTCGATAAGACCATTAGCTCTGCCCTCCTGTCTGGGCCTCATCACAAGTCCACTAAGCCCAGCATTCTGGCCTGGTTGTGTCCTGAGGGATGGATTAGAGGGTCTGTACCAGCCCTTGAGATCATGCAGTTTGACCCCTTCATTTTATGGAAGAGGAACCTGGTTTCCAATGATGTCTCCCCAAATCCCTTGATACCACTTTGATCCAAAGCAAGCTCATTTGCATAGATGCCACTTTAAAGTCCCATCCTGCTTTGCAAATCACAGAGTTTCAGCTGTGGAGTACCTTAGGGGGCCTGCAAGCCTACCCACTCACTTCACAGAGGAGCAAACTGGGGCCCAAGGAAATGACTCAGGGTCATACAATGAGTTAATGATAAAGCTGGGACTCGAACCCAGGTCTCCTGACTCCAAGCTCTCCTTCTACCACACGCAATGTTTTCTCTAACTTGTCTTCTCTGTCCCTCCATTCTGGCCTTTTGCCTCAGAAAGTTCTCCGGGCAGTGAGAGCAGTGACAAGGTGCTAAGCCCTCAGAGTCACCTTTCTCACACACCGAGGCCCACATTTCCCCTCTAGTGACCCTTTACCCTCCTCTTTTCCCCAGCAAAGGCCTCAGGGGGAGATGGCACATCTAGGGGACCAGGGGCCGGGGGAAGAGAACCCTCTCTCCAACCTGAAATTCCTCCAGTTCTCCTCCCCAATGGTTAAAGGCCCCTGGGCCAGCTGGTCAGATAACTTTCTCAGGCTTCACACACTCCAGGCCTGCCTGGGACTGTCAGCACATTTCTTTTTGGTCTAAGCTTTTCCAAAATATGTTGGAAAGGTTGGGAAAAAGAAATAGTCTGCGACAGGGGCCTCCATGAAAAAAGATTCACAGTGGGCTCTGGCTGCCGCCTTTCCTCCCCTCCCCCAGCCTCCTGCACTCTTCCCTATGGTTCAGAGTCATCCCCCTCAGGGTGGCTTAGCAGGCGTAGGAAGGGGCCTCCATTTAAGTCCATATAGTTCAACCTCCTCATCTGACAAATTAGGAACCTGAGGCTCAGAGAGGAGAAGGGACTTGCCCAAGGAAACATAAACTGGGATTGTTTGGAGTTTTGTCTCTGTCTTTCCTGAGCCTAGCACACTGTCTTGCACATAGTAGGTGCTTATCAATTTTTTTTTCTGCTGAATTGAATTGCCTTCATGCAATTTCCTCTCCATTACCCCCAACCTGGCTCCTATTTCTGCCCCCAGGGGCCACACAGCACAAGAAGTCGAAGGGCTCTCACCACACAGCCCTTGAAATACTTGAAAATAGCGACCAGGTCTCCCTTTGCTTCTTTGCTTCTCTCCTTTGGTTCCTTGGATCATTCTGTTTGTGTTGAACTGGCTCCAGTTTGTCAGTGATTCAAACCCAGGACCTCTGAGTCCAAATCCAGAAATCTTTGCTTGCTGCTTTTCTCCATTGTTGCTTTATCTGCGAAACTAACCCAAACTGGACCGATTTCTTGGTGGGAAAATAATAGGTGTTGCTGCCATGTGGAAGAGGGGAATGAGGAGAAGCCAAGAGGACAGAGTTAGGCTTGGGATAAGGATGTATTTCCTAACAATGCTAAGTTCTCTTAAAGCAGAATGGTCTGCCTTGGGAGGTAGTAGGTGTCCCTCCTTGGAGATCTTCAGACAAAGCCCAGATGACCACATGTGTCAAGCATTCTTACATGAGAGCAGATAGCCTTGGAAGTGCCTCCCAGCTGTGATTGGGCGATCCTAAGATCCAAGTGATCTCTAGGGTCATTTCAGTTCTTCAAGCCCAGGCAGTTCCCTTTTTCATGGAATTGGATGTCCAAGGTCTTTTCTAGCTATAGTTCTGTACAGTTCTAGTTTCCTGTGGCCACTCCTGCTATCTCTGTTATCCCTTATGCTATATATACATTTTTGTATATATATATATTTGTGTATACACATATATATTTGTGTGTATATATTATATATACATTTTTGTCTATGTCCTAGCCACTTCTATCTAGCATTGACAGGGATTTGTGAACATGGTCCCCAAACTCTTAGCTATGGGCTTCCATCTTTCTTTTGTCCCCATCATTCAGATTTTTTAATAACTCCATTATGTACATTTTCTTCCTGAAAAGGTAAGAGAATTCACTACTGAGCATATATTTCAGGGAGCTCAAAAGATACAAAGGTCTACTACATAAGAAAATATTCATTACGGCACTTTTTTAGCAGCCACCAAGAATTAAAGACACAGTGAGCCCCATTGATTGGGGGAGATAGCTGAACACATGGTGGTAAATGAACATAATAAAATATCATGTAGCTGATGAATATGAGTGATTCAGAGAAGGATGGGAAGATTTATATAAAGTAGTGAATAATGAAATAACCGGAACCAGATTGGTTACAATGCCATGACTTATTGTAAATATTAGTCAATAAACATTTAATAAGCACCTACTATGTTCCAGGCATTGCGCTAAGCACTGGGGATACAAAAAGAGTTAAAAGACCATTCTTGCCCTCAAGGAGCTCACAATCTAATGGGGGAGACAACATGAAAACAAATATATACAAAGCAAGCTATATACAGGATAAATAGGAAGTAATTAGCAGCATTCTGGTACTCGAATTAAGAGGGGTTGGGCCAGGCTTCCTGTAGAAGATGGGTTTTTAGATGGCAGGATGGAAGCCAGGGAAGCCAGTAGGAAGAGATGTGGAAGGAGAGCCTTCCAGGTATACAGGACAGCCCAAGAGAAGGCCTAGAGCTCAGAGATGGAGCGTCTTGTTTGTGGAACAGCCAGGAGATTCGAAGAGCACATGGTAGGAGCTGTGAGACGTCAGAATGGGGAAAGGTAGGAGGGGCTAGGTTATGAAGAGCTTTGAATACCAAACAGAGGATTTTCTGTTTGGTCCTGGAGGTGATAGGGAGCCACTGGAGTTTATTGAGTGGGAGGGTGGGGTGACAGGGTCAAAGATCACCAAAAAGTAGCTGACCCCTGTGCAATTACAAAAGCAACAGTGGTTCTAGAGAACAAAGAATGAAACAAACTTTCCTCCCTCTCAGAGAGAGGTGGGGGACTAACTATGAGGACAGGACGCTGTATACGTTGACAGAGGCAGCCATTTTATTCCTTGGTTTTCCCCATTTTTCTTTGTTCCAAGAGTTTAGTTGTGGAGTGGGGTGGGTGGAGGTGGCCAAATGTATTCTATTAAGAAATAACTGATGTGAAAATAAAAAGCATGAATAAAACATGTTTTTGGTAAATGTATATTTTTTCTGCAATTATAGTATATGTGGATATAAAATGACAGTGGGCCACTCTTTGATCGTTTTCTAGAATGTTATTTCTGATTCTTTTCCTGTTGTTAGTAATGTCTTAATCTGCTTTTTAAAAAGCAAGCTTTTAAAAAATGTTGAGACAAACAGGGCAATTTTGTTACTATCTTGTTAAATTTAATATACACTTTTAAAAAAGAACTGCATGTAACATTTTGTCTTATACAATGCTCTTTTGTTCTTTGTATATTGAAATGTTTGTGTTTGGTGATGATTACTAAGTTTATAATAAAAAAGAGAAACTTTTAATACTGTATCAGCATATTATGTTTGGATATATCAGACACTTTCCAACAAACACCCAAACTAACCTTCCCTGGACATAGTTAAGCAAAACCATCTAACGGTGTAATTGTATCTGACAGCATATCCCATTTCTTCCAGCTGCACCTTCCTCATCATCCCCTCAGCCAGTGGCCTCTAGCATGTCCAGATCTTGCAAGGATTGAGGATGTAGGACCTTTCCCCCTGGCAGGTTCTCTGTGGCTCCATCACTCCCAGAGGCCTCATCACAGGCTGCCACCATTGGCAAGCTCCACAGCTATTCCCTGGACAGCCCAGACCAATGGTTGACATTCAATCTGCTTATTGGGTGCTCTCCTGTTCTGCCCAAGATATAAAACTGCCTTTAGAAGAGTCCTTTTGACTTCTGGGCTCTGAGAGGCATCTTCAATGACATCCATCAATTGCCTAACATTTTTTGTGGGGAGGGTTTGGAGATGGGAGACCTGGGTTCATAGATTCATAGAATGTCAGAGCAGGAAGGGACCTTTAAGATCATCCAATCCAGCTCCCTCACTTAATAGATGAGATAAATGAGACCCAGAGAGGGGAAGGGACTTGCCCAAGGTCACCTAGCCAGCAACTGTGGAGCTGGTCTTCAACCCCAGGTCTCCAGACTCCTACTCTGGAGCTCTTTTTGTTCTTATGAAACTTCAGCCCTGCTACCTATTCATTTGTTACTCATGGGACCTTGGGCAAGTCACCTAGCTCTCTTGGTCCCATTTCTCTCCTCTGTCAAATGAGTGAGGTGGGCTAAGATGGATGATCCCAAAGATCTCTTCTCCCTCTGACATTCTGTAAATCTCTGAACCCAGGTCCTCTTATTAAATAACCCTTACCACTAAAAAATCCTTTGACCCTATGAATTTCACTGCTTGTTTCAGGCACTCATGGCCAGAGCAAACCCAGGCCAATGTGGCTCTTGCCCAGGGCTTCAAGATCTCCCTAAGATCCCCAGAAGCCTGTAGGGTATATTTGGATTCTGTCTCTGAGCCCAGAAAATAGTCCAGCAAAAGGAGAGAATGGAGTGAGTTGGTAGAAAGACTCTAGGATGGCCTAGCAGGCAGGAGAGGGAATGTTAGGGTAGCCATAGCTTCCTAGTGGCCTCTACCCAGTTGCCTGTCCCCCCCTCCCCACCTCCACTTTGCAAAAGGAAGCTGTCCTCTCTAGGGTCCCACTTGACTCGTTCCATTGGGGCTTACCCCAGTGTCTGCCTCACACAGCACCTCCCCCTAACTCAAACCACATGGAGGTGAATAATGTCATACTTGGCGCCTACCCAATCAAGCAAGACATGAGAGGGTGGCCAGACCTCAACTTGTTTGAACAAATGTTAAGAAAACATTTCTAAGGGGATATTCCAGAAAAACATGCTCACCCCAGGTCTTGGAACAGATGTTTGGTTTCCAGGATCACGTTGCTTCGTTGCTTCGCAGTTATTGTTATCAAATGCCTATAGGTAGGACAAAGTCACACTGAGTTTTGAGTTACAGTGGCTGTTAGTTCACCCAGTCTCCCCTAATCCCCCAGCATTCTCCTTCTAAAACAGAAACCCAGAGGTGAACTCAGCTGTCCATGATTCAGACGAGTGTTGCTATGTCAAATCTGATTTTTTAAAATTTTTCAGTATTACTTGATAAATGCTGTTGAATGGGGGTGGGAGTGGGGGTATGGGCAACCAAGCCATCAGCCAGCTGCTGGGCACTCATCACTATGCTCATCCAGAGGAAGGAGCCCCTTTGCACCGCACCCCCATCACCTGTCAGTCCATACCCAAATGCATCCTGGGTGTAACATCTCCCTCACCTTCTGTTTACCCTCCTCCCATGCTGAATATGTACCTGAAGAATATATTTCTACTTCAACACTGGAATCCTCAGAGAAGCCAAACCAGTCTCCAACCACCTCTAAGCCACCACACATACCAGGGCTTTGGTTACTTCCTGATTGGTCATCAGCAACCATTTATTAAGTGCCTACTATATGTCAAGCACTGAGACCCTTAAAGGCTCCCACCCAAACTATAATCAAGCATACCATCCCTACAATGGAAAAACAATGTCACGGGCACATAACCCACTGACAGCAACATCTGACTTCACATCCGAAGGACAACATCAGTATAAGGAAGCAGCAAGATAGAATGGAGAGTAAACTTACAAAGGAACTGGGTTCAGATCCTGCTTCTGATACTTACTAACTACAGGACCATGGACAGTTTTCTAGGCTTAGTTTCCTCATGTGTAAATGAAGGTTGGACTCTATTAGGGCTTCTTCACCTTTTTTTTTTTTTTTTGGTCATGGATCTCTGTGTTGAGCAGTGCACTGAAGCCTATAGACGCCTTCTCAGAACCATTATTTTTGATGCATAAAGTAAAATGTGGGATTCAAGTTTTCAGTTTCTCACCAGTCTCCCACTACATCTAGCACAGAAATGGGTATATAACAGATACTCCTAAAAGCAATTATCAGCAGACTTAAGAGTTAGGCAATGAGTCTTGTCTTCCATCTCATTTCATCTCAGGAATCCTATTTCCTGTAGATTTCCATGAGTACAATTGTAGATTTGGAGACTCCAGTACTTATTACCATAAGGATATTGTCTCATAGGTACAAGGCAACCATTTCCCCTTTAGGTTGTCCAGTTGAGTCCAAGATGCTCCAGGGCATGACTTCAGAAAGGACTAGCATTGAACCCAGTGCCCCAAGCAGCTGATAACAGGACCCATGTTGACACAAAGGTATATTATAGACCCAAAGAAGTAGAGTCAGAGAGCAAAGAAAGGGTTTTAAGTGACATTTGTAGAATTCCCTAGAGCAATGGTTCCCATTTAGTGGTTTGTGAACCCCTTAGGGGTTTCTGACTGTGGTCCAAGAGGTTCAAGCTAAACATTCCTTAATGGCAGTAAATAATTGCCCAATTATGTTACAGTTATGTTACAAATATATTTTTCCTCTGTGACAACAAGCATGTGCTAGTTTGAAGCATTATATGTTTATTTCTACAGTGATTCAAACCCATCATGAGTTTTTTTGGGACAAAAGTTATCATTGTAGTTATTACAAGCACTCAATATGTAAATCTAAAAAAATATTATGAGTAGTATATTAAATTACCCTGGGGGTTCACAATACACTTTTTTGTTGTTGAAAGGTGTTTGCAGGCCAAAAAACATTGGGAACCACTGCCTTGGAGCTAGTAAGCTTCTCCAGATGGGCCTGTGCACTATCAACATTGTGGTAATTGTATCACGTCACGTCCCAGAACATTGCAGAGTCTTCTAGAAGATCTGTAACACTTAAAAGAGATCGGCTGAATAATCCACATAGGAAAAACTGAGTGGATGAAAGAATCTCTGTTGTCTAGTTTAATGAACAGTCCACATCTGTATATCTGTCCACACATCACGTGTCATGGACAGACGTTGTGGATGGACAATGAGCCAGTCCCAGAACTGGATAGGAAGGAGAGGGAGGACTGGATTGCATTTGGGAAATTACGTATTACTTTCAGTGTCGCCAAGCTGTGCTCAAACACAGACTCCATACTTTTAACACTGATGTTCTCCCAGGGCTGCTATATGACTATTAGTCATGGAACATCGCAATCTACCACCAGTCTATAGCCTGTCATCTAAAGACAATGGAGAATTACATGGCAAGCATAAATGGACCACTGCATAAGGACAATGATGTTTGTTGCCGGAGAAGTAGCATAAAAGATATTACACAGGAAATATATGGCTGGGAATGGAGGTGGGATAGTCGTGTAGTGAGAATGCGGGCTAATAGATGGGCAGCCCAAGTGCTCTATAATTACCCATGGAACATTAACCTCAAAGAAGGCCACCAATACATTGGATTTATCTTCTGTGGAGAATTTTGGGGGGGACATGAACAGGGATCCTACAGGATAAGAATTAATGGTTAAAATGCAACTAGAGCTAGAAGGGACCTAGTGATGATGAATGAAAGAAACTGAAGCCAATATAAGTTAAATAACTTGCTCAAGATCACACAGCAACTGAGTGGCAGAGCTGGGATTCTAACAGAGGTCCTCTGACTCCAAATCCAATACTCTTCCTATTGCTCTACTCTTGTACCATTGCATAGAGGTGTCCCCACCAATAAGACTTAGATCTATTGAAGAATCATAAATTCCATCTCAATGACACCCGGGAATTGACAAATCATGTTCCTTGAAATAGTTCTGTGAGGTAAATAGCACAAGCATTATTATCATTTCAATTTTATAGATGAAGAAACTTAGGGGCTGAGGTATTAAATGTCTTGTCCATGGTCCCACATCCAGTGATTGCCTGAAGTTGAGTTTAAACCCAAGTCCCCAACTCCCTGCTGCCTTTTTTGAAGTACTAAGTGTAAGGATCTCATGGAGGGGAGGCTCCATTCTTTATTTTATTTTATTGCTTTTTGGAGGGCAGTTGGGGTTAAGTGACTTGCCCAAAGTCACATGGCTAGTAATCGTGTCAAGTGTCTGAGGCTGGATTTGAACTCAGGTCCTCCTGATTCCAGGGCTGGTGCTTTATTCACTGTGCTACCTAGCTGCTCCGGGAGACTCCATTCTTGATACAGTTCCCAAATACACAGGGTCTCTTGATGTGTGCTTCTGTTTTTCTACTGCTTGGCTCCATCTATCAGAACCTACCTGACCAGACCTATTCTTTTACAATAATCTCCTTATCTTGCCTATCAAAATTTTTATTGAAGACCAAAGGTTTCCCTCCCCACCCCCAGCCTCCTTCTGAGTATTTGCTCTGGATTTTTTAATCTCAAGGGGTCCTAGAGGCTATCAGGCTGGCTTTAGACTCCATTGTGCTTTCTGGGGTGTACAGAGCCAAGCACCAGGGACACTAAGGCCTCATCTGAGAAAGACTGTGTGATTCTAAGCAAATCACTGAAGCTCTCAGTTGCCCAGGCAACTCTCTTAAAACTGGATGCTGCAGAGCAAGTGCCATTCTGCATTGGTAGAGAGAGCTGGCTCATCAGAAGTTCCCTAAACCAATGAAATCACAGGGCTAGTTCCCCCCCCCCCCCGCCGCCCCCAAATGATTACACTGCGTGTGGCTTATGATTCAGGGATCCAATCAAAATAACAGTGTTAGCTGACATTTAGAAAAGTCTTTATAGTTTATACAGCACTATATATGTTTATTATTGCCTCAAAGCAAATCCTATGCAAGTATCATTATCTCTGTTTTATAGCTTGGGCATGGAATTTGCCCAAGGTCATACAGATATTTAAATGGCAGAGCTGGGCCTACAATAGTCTGTGGTTCTTTCCAGCCTATCATAGTGCCTCTCACTTACTTCTGGCTCTTACATTCTGAGAATGGCAAACACTGTGTTGTTTTCTATGTGCAGTGTCTAGGGCAGAGATGCTTCAGTGACTGATGATGGCAGTTCTACTAGTCTGAGTGCTGTTCTGAATGAACAGAAGAGAATTTTCAGTGATAATGGAGGAAACCAGCAGTGGACTAGGGAATCAAAAACTGAGAATTGGAAAGGACCTCAACATTATCCAGTACAAATTAGAAATAGAAGAAATCCCCACTATAACATACCTCCTTGAAGACCTCCCTGGATAGGGAACCCAGCATCTCCAGAGGTAGCCCATTCCACTTTGGTCCAGTTCTCACGCTGTTGTTAGTAAATTTTTCTAGACATTGAGCCTAAAGTTGACTCCATGTTCACCCATTTCTCTGGCTTCTGCTTAAACACTTTCCTCTACTATGCTCTTACCCAGGCTAACCATGCCCAATTCCTTTAACATTCCTCTATGACATGAACTCAAGGCCCTTTACCATGTTGGTTGCCCCCCTCTGGTCACTCTCCTTCTTATCAATGTCATTCTTAAACCATGTCTCCTAGAACTGTACACAATACTCCAGATGAGGTCTGACAGGACAGAGTAAGATCAGTCAGTCAACAAGTATTTATGTTCCAGGTGCTGAGAACTGGGAGAGAGCAGTGTCATGAAAACTGAGTGAGAAGGAACTATTAAGATGGTCATCAATAGGGTCAAAGGCTGCAGAGAGATTAAATGGAAAGGACTGAGAAAATTCCATTAGACTTGGCAATCGTTGATAATTTTCGATAGTTCAGTTTCAGTTGAAGGATGAGGTTGTAAACCACATTACAAAGGGCTCAGAATCCAATGAGAGGAGAAAAAGTATAGGCACCAATTGTAGAAAGCTTTCTCATTGAAATTAGCCACTAAGGTGAGGAAGGAAGTAGGATGATG
>WOXC01004427.1:0-334155 GCA_011680675.1 Gymnobelideus leadbeateri
TTTGTTGCCTTTTTTTTTTTTTTTTTTTTTGCTTTTTTGGAGGGCAATTGGGGTTAAGTAACGATGCCTTTTTGTTTTGTTTTGTTTTTGCATGAGACATTAATCAGCCATGCCTCATACCCACCTGATCCTCCCACCCTCAGCCTTCCCTATAGCAAAGTTACTAAGCAAAATTCTCTAACCCATTGACCTCATTTAAATATATATGCAAAATTCTACACCCATAATGCCCTACCCCTTGCCCCATTTCTCTAATAAAAGAACAGAGATATATTTCTTCTTTTTTCAGGCAAAGATTGGTTATTATGATTACATGGTCATTATAAAGTCCTTATTCCTATATAGGGGCTGTATCTAAATAGTCTACCCACCATACTTATGATTTCTTTTTAATCTGCCATCATCTAAGAAACCAGATAAACTAAGCTTATCAAAATAAGAGCAAATTGAATCTGAAGGACCTTTTAGATAGAAATGATTAAGCTTTTGTGTGAAAACTCTCTAATGCATATTAGAGATCAGAGACTTCTTAGAGATTTTTTTTCTTTTACTTATGTCCTGATTTTTCAGCTATGTTCAAGGCTAAACCAGTAAGCACTTGTTAAGCACTTAATGTCATGCAGTGTTCTAGGAATACAAAAGAAAGGCAAAAGCAGAAAAACAGCCCTTGCTTTCAGGGAGCTCATGGCAGAAACTGTTTCAGCATGATGTTTAAGGATTGTGGTGTTGATTTAATTTGTATGTAAAGCTTGAGATATTAAACTGTGAGACTTTTTTTAGACTCCCAGGCTTATGTCATATTACACCCATTCATCTTTCTGTGAGTATTGAAGTTTTCCCCCATTAAATGTTAACTTTGTTTGTTTGTTACAGAGAAGTCAGACTCAGTCTCCAACACCACCAAAGCCTCCATCTCCTAGCTTTGAATTAGGCTTGTCTAGTTTTCCACCTTTACCTGGAGCTGCAGGCAATTTGAAGACAGAGGATTTATTTGAGAACAGGTTGTCTAGCATGGTAATGGGAACAACAAAAGAAAGAGTAAGTAATATTATAAAAGGAGGAAAAATTATAAATACTTTGGATATACTCTCCCATCCTTGAAAATGTGTTTGTATAATAATGAAAGCATCTTCTTAGATGTATATGTCACTAAATGAAATAGAGGGAAAAATACTTGAAACTATTTCTACCCCAGTGCTGTGGCATGTAGCTAACTCCAGCAGCTGTAGTAAGGTAAGTGGAGAATTGGCCTTAAGTTGGGAAGATCTGGGTTCAGGTGTTGGTTTACCTGTCTGGGCCTCAGTCTCCTCTATAAGGTTAGCTCCTTCCAGCTCTAAAATAAATCTCACTTACAAGGTTGGGTACCAAAGCAAATGTGTCTAAGATACACTGGTTTTTTGCCTACCTATAAATTCCACCTTTCAGCAGTACTTGGATGTTGTTGTGTACCTCGGTGACACCAATAACATGCTTGTGTTTCTAGCATAGCAACTAGGAATGAGATTGAGATTTAGCTCTGGAACCATAACACATGCCTTTGGTTACTAGCTCGCCCTAAATTCCCAGCTCCTGCCTCCTTTCTGGATTTCCCTAGACTGTACCTCCCTTTGCTCTCCTGCCTTCTGTGAATATGTACTTTTGGACTTTACAGAATGCAATATCACCAATATCTACCTTTACTTAATTGTCTCAATTGTCAAATTGAGTCAAAACCCTTGAATCTGTGCCACCTTGGCTGTGCCAAGCCTTCTCACTGCACTGGCTACCTGATTTCCTGCCTTCCCTATCTTAAAACTTCAGTAATCCAGTTCAGCTATATATTATCCTCTTAAACTGAGTGCTTTGCCTCCTTTGCTTATTATGACTTGCCAACCCCCAGACTCGTGTTATTCCCAGCATCTACCTCTACTCCTATTCTTATTAAATGAAGCTGGAGAAAATCCCAAAACCATGCTTATTTGAGGTTGTTACAAATTTGTTACATACTTTTAAATTAGGTTTTCACTATAACAATTACCTCAGTCACTATTGTGGCTATTCCAGACCTTTTCTTCCTTCTTTAACCCTCCCTTGGCATCCTCTTCCCCAGATCTCTTAGGAGAGGACTTGGCTTCCTCCTTGTTAAAAGAAAATTTTTTGAGGGGGCAGCTAGGTGGCGCAGTGAATAGAGCACCGGCCCTGGAGTCAGGAGGACCTGAGTTCAAATCTGGCCTCAGACACCTAACACTACCTGTGTGACCTTGGACAAGTCTCTTAACCCCAGTTGCCCTACCTTGCCTCCTCCAAAAAAGCACACACACACACACACACACACCCCGCCAATTTTTTTTTTTTTTAAGAAAATTCATTGTGAGGGTTCTCTTCTCCCATTTTCCTCATCAACCAAATATTTCCTTCATCTCTATATCACATAAAGAAGTATCCCACATGGCTAGGAGGCACAGTGAATAGAGCACTGGCCCTGGAGTCAGGGGGACCAGAGTTCAAATCCAGTCTCAGACACTTAACACAAAACTAGCCATGTGACTTTGGGCAAGTCATTTGACCCCAATTACTCTACCCTCCCCCCTCAAAAAAAAAAAAAAGCTCCAAAACAGAAGTATCCTTCCTTCTTTACAAAGCAAACTCATATCCACATAAAAATGATTCTATTCCATTGTCTTCTCTAGTTGATTGCCCCCTTGATCACTCCAACTCTGTCACTTATTTTCATTCTCTGTTCACTAGTTGCTTCCCTCCTACCTAGACATGTTCATGTCTCCCCTATCCTTATCCAGCCATCCCCACTAGCTTTTGTCCACTGTCTTTCTCACCTAAGCTCCTTGAGAAAGTCATCTCCAATGAATGCCTCCACTTTCCTCACCTTTACATTTTGGTTTCTAGCATCATCATTCTGCTGAAACTGCTTTCTTCAGAGTTACCAGTGATAGCTTAATTGCCACATTTAATGTTTTTTTTTCCTCAATCCTTATTCTTCTTGACTTCTCTGCAGCCTTTGACATTGTTGATGACCTTTATCTGGCTACTATCTAGGTTTTCATGACGCTACTCTCTCCTGGTTCTTTTCCTTACCTTTCTGGTTGATCTTTATCTTTTTTTTGCTGCATCTTCATCTAGATTGCACCCATTAACTGAAATATTTTCTGGCCCTTCTTCCACTTTGCTGCCTTACTGCATGATCTCATCAACTTCCAAAGATTCAGTTATCCCTATGTAGATAATTCTCAGATTTCTATATCTGGGCTTAAACTCTCTCTTCATCTTAAGTATAACATCACCAACTACCTGTTGAGCACAAGTAACTACAGGGCTCATAGCCATCTCAAACTTACCATGTTTTTTTACCATTACTTTACCATGCATTATCTTTTCCCTCAAGCCCTCCCCCTTTCGTAACTCCCCACTGTCACTCAGTCTCTTCCTAAATCTTATCATTTCTACTTTCAAACATCTTATATATGTCCCCTTCTTTCTACTCCTACAGCTGTTGGTGGAATCCCTCATTGCATCACACCAGGACTATTGCTGTAGCCCTCTGATTGGTCTCCTTCCCTCAAGTCTCTTCCCACTCTTATCCACCCCCTATTCAGCTGTCAGAGTGATCTTCTTAAAGCACAGGTCAGAGCACGTCACTCCTTTTACTCAATAAACTCCCATGACTACTTGTTTCCTCTAGAATGAAATGTAGAAATTTTACCTTTTAAAGCCCTTTACATCGTGACCCCTTTCTACCTTTTCAGATCTTTTACAATTTACCCTCTTCCCCATATTCTACAATCCGGTGTCCTCTGGCCTCTTTGGTATACCTGTCACACTACAGTCCATTTCCATTGACTATCTCCTGTTCCTAAAGTGTTCTCCCTTGCCTCCTTTACCTACTGGCTTCCTTTAGGATTCAGCTCAACTCTCACCTTCTATAAGCCTTACCCAAACTCATCCTCTTCTTGAAATTACCTTGCATTTATACTCTGATATATTGTATGCATTGTAGTTCTTTGCTTATCGTCTTCACTATTAGAATGTGAGCTCTTTGAGACACATGGTCTGTTTTCTCTTTGTTTCCTGCTACTTAGCACAGTGCTTTTGCACAGTGCTTCATATGTCACAGTAATTGCTTAATAAATGCTTGTTGATGATGCTGATGACTCCCTACTGCAGCTTGGAAGCATATTGCCATTTAATTCAAGTTATATAAATAGCTGATTTTTCTGCTGTGCCCAACTTTTATCCTTTCACTTTAGTAATCAAGACTTGCAACCAAGCCATGACTATGTGCATGTGTTCAGGAAAATCAATAGAACTTTTAATTTGATACTAAGCACAGATGTCAGACCTGATATAAATTTTAAATTCTTAGGCACCAATCCAGAAGCATTAATGAAACTAACATGGAAAAATTCTATGACTATATCTTCTTTTACAGTAACTATACAAGGGTATAGTTAGTATATAGTTGACCTTCTTGTGACTTAGGAAAGTTAGCTAAAGTCTCACTGCTTCCAGGTTGCCGTCTTATAAGAATAGAAGGGAGCAGGGAGTTATTAAGTACCTGCTGCGTGTCGGGTGCTGCGCTAAGCACTTTTACAAACATCCCATTTTATCTCTCAGCAGCTCTGTTAGGTAGGTGCTCTTATTATCCTCATTTTACACTTAAGGAAACTGAGGTAGTCAGAGGTTAAATGGCTTGCCCATGATGACACAGCTGCTAAGCTATCTGAGTCTAGACTTGAACTCAGGTCTCCTGGCTCCAGGTCTAACTCTCTATTCAATATCCCATCAAGCTGCAAGATAGTTATTAGTCTGTATTAGGGATAGAGTATCCTTGTGGAAGAGTAACTTACACCACAATCATACATTCAGGCAGAAAAAAATTAACGTGTTACTCACGTAGTAACATGTTAGGAGTTTTGATATCAACCAGCAAAATAGCCATAACTGCTTGGCTTTACAGTTCCCAAACTGTATACTGGTGAACTCAGGTACATGATGGAATAATTTAAATTTTTGAGAGATAAAGTCACTGCATTGCTTTTGATGATATTTTTAATGTTTCTTTACATATATTTGATGATATTTTAAATGAACATTTGACTTAGGGGCTCTATGAAAAAATTGTTTGAATACTTAGGGTACCACTAGCTTAGTTTGTTAGCTTAAGGGAAACAGATCTACTTTTCTGTCTTTACTTTTGCATCCTTTTCAATTGCTAAAAAATACATGAAGGGTGGTGGCTAGGTGTCACAGTGAGTGAGAGCGCCGGCCCCTGAGTCGGGAGGACCCAGGATTGGTTCCAATCTCAGAAAATGGGCACCCATACATAAATAATGACTGGCCGTGTAACCTTGAGCAAGTTACTTAACCCAAATTGCTTTAAAAAAAAATACATGAAGGAGCCATTGAGAGTCCTTTGTGTTTCAAAGTCCTGATGTATCATATATACATACTTAAACTCATTACAAACATAAACTCAATGTTTGTTTTTTAAAAAAAAACATCATGATTCATTTGAAACTTAGATCTGTAATTAGTACTTCTTCCATTGATACTGATAATTAGCCAAGATATTTGTGGACAATTTTTCTTAAGTCATGGCCAAACTAATACATGACCTGATAGCTAGACTTGTGAGTAGAATCATTTCTAAATTTAGTCAGGTCATTGTTCAAACAAGAGACATCCATCTCCTCCACCCCAGACCAAGATTTGAAGCCATTCCATTCTGGCAGGATCACCCAGAGCTTAAACTTCATTGACATAGCCTTCAGTAAACCAACATTTTATCCATGGTATTGTTGAGGTATAGGGATAAACTTGAATGGAAGAATTTTAAGGCAGAAAAAAGTTTAGAATGTGGAGCTATTTACTTCAGAACATTTGAGTCCACAATCGTTTTTGTTTTTGTTTTTGTTTCCAAATTGTGAAAGGCTTTATTCCCCCTACCCCCCTTTTATATTTTATTTTATTTTTTTGCTTTTTGGAGGGCAGTTGGGATTAAGTGACTTGCCCAAGGTTACACGGCTAGTTTTTGTGTTAAGTGTCTTAGGCTGGTTTTGAACTCAGGTCCTCCTGACTCCATGGCTGGTGCTCTATTCACTGTGCCCCGCTAGCCACCCCTATTTTTTATTTTTTAAAATATTCTTTTTTTTTAAACCTTGAGTTCCAAATTCTCTCCCCCACTAACTGCAGACAAGCAAAATCTTACCATATTGCCCCCCAAAATGACAAAAACAAAAAAGTAAAGAAAGTGAGACAATCATCCTTACTAGCTCTCCCAAGTACATCAGTTCTCTCTCTGGAGTTGGATAGCATTTTTTTCATCATGAGTCCTTTGCAATTGTTTTGAATTATTGTATTGATTAAAGCGGCCAAGTCTTTCACTATTGATCATCTTTACAACATTGCCCTTACTGTGCTCATTGATATCCCAGTTCTCACTCACTTTGTTTCATATTCATATAGATCTTGCATATTTTTTTCTGAAACTACCCCCCTAATTTTCTCATATCACTCTCGTTTCTTTTTCCAGTTTTTCCTCTATATTACTCTTATCTCACTATCACTTACAGGAATTCTTGTTGCGCTTCTATCTAGTTAGCATTTTTCTTTGAGGCTTTGATTGTATTTGTTTTCACATTATTCTGAGTATGTCTTCCTTGCCATGGTAGTAGCTTTTTATGGTCAAATCTTTTTTTGTTGTTTGCTCATTTTTTCAGCCTATTTCTTGACTTTGAACTTTATGTTAAAGTTGGCTTCTGTTCACCTGTGGTTGGGGAGGCACTGTCCCAAGCTTCAGACTTTTTCATGCTGCTTTTTTCAGAACTAGTTCTAGGGATCTGCAAGTTTTTGGTGCTTCCAAGATGAAGTGATCCTGAGAGAGGTATGGTCACTGCTCATATCTTTACCAAGGAAGGGTCCCTGATCTCTTACAGTTGCAGGCACTGGCACTCCTCTCTGCCTTGGAACTGTGACCAGGGTCCCTGCTCCATTGTAACAAACAACTAGCCCTCTTCTCTAGCCTATGGAACTTTTGCCCAACAGTATGTATGGGCAGTAGAGTTGCCAGTCAGTACCAGATGTGCCTAGTAGCAAAGGGTCCCTGTAATCTCTCTCTGACCAGTTATTGGGCCACCTTATCATCTTTGGGCTAAGTTTCTTAAGCTGTTCTTGCTGCTGTCAAAGCCACATCCAAGTCCTGATGCTACTGCTGTCTGCTGTCATGTGAACTCTTGGCTGGTCCTCATTCTGCTGTCTCAGGACTCTCCTGCCAACCTCCTAAATTGTCTTAGCCTGGAAACCATTTCTCACTTGAACCTTTCTTGGTTCTGCCATTCCACAATCTGATCTGAGGAGTTATTTTAAAGTTATTTGGAAAGAAATGTTGTTAAGAGACCAGCTGGGTTGCAGCCTATGTTCTGCCATCTTGAGTCTGTCTGTTCCATGATCAGTTTTGACATAGGTGCTGTTGCAGATATAACTCATCCTTGCTTTCTCATCTTGTGCCATTCTTGTCCATGTTCTTCCATTTAACTCTTCATAGAGTAACTAAAGCTTCCGTAGGTCTTCCTCTGTGTCTGTTTGATACTCTGGGTGTGGCACTGTAACACCTGCACTAGACATTCCTGTCACTGCATGATTAGCGACGCCCCCCCTTTTTCAAATCATACATGTAATAGTTGGTTTTTTTATCTTGTTTCTAATGCACAAGTTCTCTATTGGTAATATACTTCATCCTTGTGACACTCACTGTTTTAATATACAGATAGAATGTTTCTCATTTTATGATACTGTCTTTCTATTACATGGATGTACCAGTGAGTTTTTTCTAATTTTTTTTTTTAATTACAAGTAACACTGCTACAAATGTATCATTTATTCATTGCCAGATTCATATATTTTTCCAATTTTCAATTTTACCAATGACTCAAAACTTGAACATCAGTAAGTTTTAATTTTTTTACGAATTTGGACATGAGGTGGTACCTCAGTGTTGTTTAAAGTATTAAAAGTGTAATATTTTGACATTATTAGTAAGGTTAAAAATATTTTTCAAATAGTTATTTACAGTTGGGTTAGGGGTTTTTTGTTTTTGTTTTTTTTGTTTGTTTTTCTTTAGGAAAAAGGTCTAAACCCATTCCTTTAGTCATTTTTCTATTGGTGACTATATGTATACATATACATATACATATACATTTTTACCAGTTCCTTACGGATACTAGATTTCAGGTTTCTTTCTGGGAGGGGAATACATTTCAGGTATGTTGAATTAACTAACCATGCAAAGATGTGGACATTTGGGAGTTGGATTTCATTAAATAAATAAAAGCAATAGGTCATTTAGTCTGGATTAGAGAGTTGCTAAAGAATTTTATTATCTCCGTGATACTTTTTTTTTTATGTATTTTTTTCCTTAGAGGTTCCTGTCTATGTTCTAGAGTCCTTCCTTTGGTTGCTATAATATTTCAAATATACTCTATGTACTACTCAGGCTGTCCATTAATTATAAATCATTATAATGATTTTTATATTAACTACATTATTATATTATTTGTTAACCACATGACTAGCTTTTACTTCCTTTTCCCTATCATACATGTCCATAATGGTATCTATAATATTAAGGTAATTATAATATAGACCTTAACCCAGCACATGTCCTTATTTTAAGTTTCTGATTCTTCTGAAATTTAGGGAATCCATAAAAAGGTTAACTCCCATATGGTATTTTCTTTTGTTTGGTTTTATTAGAACAGAAGTTGGCAAACTTTGAAAGATGAGGTGCCAAGATTCCAATATTTCAGTCCTTGCTCTTTCATTGTGTTCTGTGCCCCCATGCACTAAAAGATGATAGAATTTTGATGCCTCTCCCACCTCACTCTAAATTGTTTAGCATTACCATTATTGTCACAGGTTCAGTCAGCAGTGGACCCCTTTTTTGCAGTCATAAACTGGTTTTTTATATAAACTTTTTTATATAAATCACTTATTTCTTGTACCTCTTTAAAATGAACTGAATTCAGTTGTTTTGTTTTTCCCTCTTTTTAGCCCCTGAATGTGGATGCAAGTACAAACACTATTCCTGCAGTAATGCCTAGAGAAACTTCAGTGTCAGGTTCTTCTGTTCTGTCAGCAGCATATGAACAGTCTCCTTCCCCAGTCCACTTACCTGAGTAAGGATTTGAATTTTTACAACTGTGTCTTTGGTTTTATTAATTTTGAATCCAGAATTAGAGAAGACATTAAAGATCTGTCTATTCACTATAAAAAAAGAATGTTGTTTCATGGTAAGCTGTTAGTCAATGAAATAAATTTATTCTTTTTTAAATTATCTGATAACACATTTTTAAAAGTCATTGAAGTAAACATCCTTTAAATTGGCTATGAATGCCCTAATAAAAAACCTGTATTACTCCAGAAGAGACACACACGCACACACACACACACACACACACACACACACACACACACAGTGATTATTACATAGTTTTACGCAATATTATTTGCTCATTGCAAATGTTCATATATCAAAACAAAATCCTATACAAATTTCCAGCTTAGTTCTATTTGTTTAATATACTTGAAGTTATCTGAGACCTTGAAAGCAGTAATTTTTAAATTATTTTTTAATGTCTCTTATTAGTAAAATTTTGCTATGTGTGGAAATAACTTTAGTATTTTCATTATTCGATTAATTATGAGGGGGTATGTTTATTTTACATCCAGAGTTTCTCTTCTGGTACAATTCTGTACGTACAAATTAACTTTTTTAACACTTTTTTACTACTTGGTTCTAATAATTGGGCATCAGATGTAAAAGGAGAGGAATTGTCCCTATTTTTCAAATTTACATTTAACGTTGTTTTTACAGAGAATCCAAGGTTGTGGAAAACAAGCAGAGGGAAACGCACAGCATGGAACGGCTTCCTTGTGCCCTCACCCCCACTGCATGTAGATCGGTGCAAGTCAATGGAGCTCCTGCAGTACGTTCCTAACACTTTTTACTTCTAAATAACCTAATCTGTTGATAGTATGATTCTCCTGGGTTCTGCTGAGGAGGCTTATTTTCATTAAACTCTAGGTTTTTTCTTCACCTTTATGAAGTAATTTTGGTACTCAGGCTCTTTCTTGTCAGTGATTTTTCTTTTGAAAGCTTCAGTGATCTGTCATTTATTGTTATAAATACAAATCAGCATCTTCTCAGAAGTGAGCTTCCAAAGCCCTTCTGTATGCCACTTTTCATCTCCCTTCATTGAGATGCTATCCTCTTTCTGTTGAGGGCACCATTATCCTTGTAGAAATTCAGTGTCATTTTTTATAATCATTCCCTTCCCAAATCCTGTCAGTTATCACAACATGTCTTGCTTCCATTCCTTTCTCTCCTCCTCACGTTGTCAGTACTTTAGTTCAGGCCATAAAGGTATCATTTATGACCTGAATGAACTATTGTTTTCATGTCCTAATTGGACTCCTGACATCCAATCTTTCTCTCTTCTCCATCTTCCCCATAGCCTCCAGGGTCTTTCTAAACAAGTTTCCTTTTTCTCCACAAACCCCCATCCCTAACCCTCTGTGATTTTCATGTAATAGAATTTTTAATTAGTGGTCTATCCCTAGTATTAACCAGTCCTTAGTAAAGACTTGCAAATTACATGACAGTAATACTAAGCACTCAGTAACTCTTAAAAGTAGGTAGAGAAAAAAAGGAATTTTGACTTGAGTCCATTGTATTAGACTTTTTTTTAAGCAATTGGGGTTAAGTAACTTGCTCAAGGTTACACGGCTAGTCATTATTTCTGTGTGGGTGCTCATTTTCTGAGGCCGGATTTGATCCCAGGTCACCCCAACTCTGAGGCCAGCGCACTTACTCACTGAGCCACCTAGCTGCCCCGGTATTAGACTTCTTTAGGCTCTTATTTTCAGCCTCCTTATAGAAAAATAGAGGAAGGATTATATTCATATTGTCTTTTTTTTGTGCTTTCTCTTTTTTTAAATCTTCATCATTTTCTTAGAATCTTTTACTTGAACCTCAGAATTCTTAAGATCATGTTTAATTGGGCTAAGATAAGAAACAGTCAATTGATACTGTACTTTGATTATTTTCTGAACATTGACTAAAAAACGTTTGCTTAACCTTAAATTTAGGCCTTTTTGAATATAGAATCAAGTTGAAATTGTTATATTCCAATATATTTTGCTTTTACCTTCTGATAAAATAATTTTACATTTAACTAAGTTATTACTAAGAGTAATCATTTTGTGCTTATCATTTAAGAGTCTTGTTTGTTCCCAATTTCCCAGGAATTGAGAAAACCCAGTTATGCAGAAATTTGCCAGAGAACAACTAAAGAGCTCCCACCGCCTCCTCCTCCTTTACAAGCTCAGAAAGAACAGAAGCCAAACTCTGCTGGCTGTGGGAAAGAAGAGAAGAAGCCCACTGAGTCACCAGTGGAAAGATGCCGAGAACCTCCTCCTTCAAAATCAAATCCAGGACACCCCAAAGATCAGAGGAGACAGTCAGGCCGCAGATCCCCACCGCCAGCTCCCGGGAAGCGTTTGAATAAGGAACAGAGCACACCTCCCAGATCTCCCCAGTGAACCCTGTGGGTGGGTGGGTGGGTGGGGACTGCAGAAGAGTTCTGTTTACCAAGGTTCCCATTTGGAATACGGAGCATGAGTTGCTGGTTAGGAGCTTGCAGTGGTACACGAGGCATGTGAAATGCCTTCCAGTTACTTTCTTCTATGAAAAATTATTTTCCCCTCTTGAAAAACAGTCTATTTTTTCAGGATTTAATTGATCTAAACCTTATGTTTAGGTTGGTGCTTAACTGGAGGTGATGCATAAAGTCTGATTTTTTTTCAGGATAGAAAATGCATTTATCTTAACAAATTGATATTTTTTATTAAGCCTCCATGTGGCTATGAATGCAAGCTATATATATATAGTGAGTTTTTCTAAATTAAGCAGAACTCTACTGCTTCATTTTTTTAAAAATAACTGGTCTGGAAGTACATACCTTAAAATGACTAAATAGACTGATGATGGCTGGTGACAGTATTGAGAGTGCAGGAAGAGCAGATAAATTTTACAAAATGCTTGCACATGTAACTGGGAAGAAAATTTTTATTAGGTTATTGTGACTCATTTGGGCATAGGAACTTGCACTTTTGGGTTAACTAAATGGTTGGTTCTGGCATTTAAAATTTTTAATTGGTATTTGATCTTCAGTGCAAATGAATGATAAACATCCTGTGTAGAGCACCATAGAAAATATGTTTGAGTTTTGATTTACTGCAAGCAAGTAACCAGCTTCTCACTCCATATTATAGATTAGACTACATTTAACAAATTCAAAGCACATTGTGAATAGAAGGAAAAAACAATTCCATAAACTTTCATTGTGGAGAGGTGCCCATAGATTATATGTTACTACAAGGTAGCACTGTCATGTTTTTTTGATAACCTGAAAGTTAGCATTCTTGGTCTGACAAGGAAGCTGATACAAGTCACCACTGTACCTTCTAGTTCCCCCTTGTCCTATGCTCATGCTTTGTGTAGATTTCTTTCAACTCTGCCCCAAGTGCTCTTTGAAAGAGTCCATATATTTAGTCAACTGAGGGTTGACATCTTCCTGTACCTCCTAACATTGGCATATAGTTGTAAAAATTTTTTTAAGTGTGAGAGAATGGTGTTTGTTGGGGATTTTTTTTTTTTAATGTGCTGGAGAAGAATCCCTGCTTTCCCTCTGAAATGAGGTTTCTCTTATTGATTCACTTCTAGAAGTGCTACACTTCTGAAGAACAAGGATGCACTAAATTAGCAAGTTTCTAATAAAGTTAAATATAAATTATTTTTGTTTTAAAATGCCTAAGGTTTTTCTTTAAGTATTCTAAGCAGCAGGCAGTTAATGATACTATTTCCTGCTAAATGTAACCATACAACTTATTCCATAAATGTTTATTTAAAAGAACTGATTTTTTTTTAAGAAATTATTTCCATCCAATATTTAAAGACTTGAATTTTATTTAAACTTGAAAATGACTTTGCCTTAACTTTTGTATAAGACAGCGTAGCGTTAATGAAGACTGGCCCACTGGGTTGGCATGAGTGGAATACAGGATTACTCAGTTACCACATATATCTAGGGTCACTGGTTTTACTGAGTAAACTTACTGTAGAACAGGTAATGGCAGTTTTTGTAATATACCTTAAAGATCTTAAACAGTTGAACTTTTTTCAGATTGTTGAAAAATGCTGTAAATGCAAATAGTCGATACTGTATTAAATATGTGCACTTGGAAGTGTGTGCTTTGCTTGTACAGTTGTAAATAATCAGAACATATAAAAAGGTACCCTAAAGAAAAAATCTGATAAAAATTATTGATATATTATAAATGTTGCTGTTGAGCTGGATGTAGATAAACTAAATGTTGTGGTTTGAGTATTACTTTAATTTGTTGATGTTTTTTTTTCTTTTTCCTTTTCTTTTATTCTGGTGTGCTGAACTGACTCTGCCTCTTCACTGCAAAAGGGAAATGGGGGAAAATTTTTTTATTTAAAAACCCTCAGATGTTTTCATACTCATCTTTAAAAGTGTGCATTTTATTCAGTGTGTCTTGTAATATAATGTAAATAGACAATTGGCAGTCTAGTCAAGTATAAGATAAAAAAGATAAATTTTAAAAAGATGGTCCATTAAAATAATCCTTGTGAATATGAAACTAAGCATTACTAAGAATGCCTTCTCCCTTCCCCCTGCCAAAAAAATCACACTCTGATATTTATTTGATCACTTCTAATAGTATTAATACTCAAAAAGGTACAAAAATAGTTTTCAGATACATAAATAAGGAATATATAGTTGATTTCCTTTCATTTGTCAAATAGCTGAGTAGAGAATCAAAATAAATTGGCTTCTTTAATCCAAATTAAATTGGACTGCAACAAAGATTGTCATGGCGAGCTAAGACCTGATTACTTTTTAATATTGCACACTTTGTTGTGAGAGGAAATGGAGCATGAACAACCACAGTCATCACCCAGATTACCAAACCCATCGAGTCACTGGATTTTAGTATTTATTTTCCCCTCTCTGGACAGTGAACGTGGCAGTTAGATTTGTATATGGTTAAAGCCAGCTGTAATGATTTACTTTGTTTGCCTGCTGAACATGTGAAGCTCAACAGCTGCAAACAATTTATTAAAAAGGTCACTTAACAGCAACAGTATACAGCTAATCATTATAGTGAACTGGTACATTATAAGGTAATATATTGAGACCAGCAGGATATGTTGTGCTGTTTTAATGTATTCTGCTGCCATTTGTACTAGGTCAATTACACTGTAATTACTGCTTACCCAGCAATAGTCTGTTGCATCCAGAGTTTAAACCTTGCTGTGATGTGGTTTTTATAGCTTTCTTTTTAATTAAGCAAAGGTGACATGCCAAATAGCTGTATGATAATAGAAAAAAATCATACTGCAGTTACTTTGAGATTTTCCACTCACTGACAAATTGAGGCTATCAGAATAGAAAGCTGTGATGCTACATGCAGACTTTTGCAGTGGGACATATAGCTAATAACTGTGGCTTTCATAAATTCATTTTTAAACCCTCCTAGCAAGCAGTATCTCTAGAATCAGAGGTACAGCAATTAAAATTGGAATTTTTAACTTGTGAAATTGTGTGATGATACTTTTCAGACATATAAAAATAGTACAGAATCTGGCCCGGTTTTCCTATAAATTAATTTAGAGTGGTGTATTTGTTTTTGAAGTTAGTGCCATGACGCTTTAGATCAGCCTCCTTGCCCCCATTATTTCATCATTGTTGTTCACTAGAAGTCACCTGATACAGTGACGACAAACTTTTATTTTGTTGTATTATCTTTTAACATTTCAGCAGTTGTCATGAAAAAGGTCTTGTTTGAATGTGATTCATTGTTTCCCTAGAGCACCAGCTGACTAATGGTGCATACTGCTTTGTATCTCCTTTAGCTTGCTATGGTTAAGGGTTTTATGTGCTTTGTAACCTATTACACAAATAGCAGCAGACAATCAAAGTTTTAAGGAGACAGTTAAGAGCTGCCAATTTGGGAACTAGAAGTGGAATATGGAAGCTTCATTGAGGGTTTTTGTTTTTCTTCTACTTCTTCCATTAAGACTGGAATCAAGCTTACATGTAAACTATTGGTAATTTAAGTTTCTTTTTGTGTCAACAATGTAAAACTGTCTAATTTGAAAAATGTAGGTTATGAAAATAAAGATTTAGGCACTGTTCAATTTTTCTTTTGATTTTTTTAATTAAAATTTTCTTCAAGAATTTTTTAAAACTTTTTTTGTCTATTCACATTGATGTCTACATTAATGGAAATAAGTTGCCCACAGATTGTTTGAATTATGGAAGTTCTCTGACTTGTACATAATTCTAATTATTTATATGAACTGCCACAAGAGGTTTTTTCAGTCTGGTTAAAGTTGTTTAAGATTGTTTAATGAAAAATAAAATTGAGCACTAAAATCAGAAATGTTCATTATGAAACAGTGAATTAAACCCAAGCCATAAAGTAAATGCAGAAATATCTCAGTACTGGTTTTTTTAAGAAATTAATTACATTCTCTTCCAAAGCATTGTCATCTTAAGCCAGTTTAGATTGCTTTTAAGTGATCACATTAGTTTTCAATTCCATAAAGACATTATACCAAAATAAAATCTGAAAACAAATTTATTCATCAGTTCTATAGAAAAAGGTGATAGAAAATCATTTCACTTATTTCCCTTCGTTTGTGAAAGAAGAATGAATGAGGGGGTTTTTTTGTTTGTTTTAAGCTCAGCAGAAGAATGGGTAGGTTTTGATGCTTAACAATTTGAAATAAATACTATGAAAAATAGTTACTGTGTGTTCTTTAAATAGCAAACATCACACTTTTTAGTATGCTGGCAGTTTAGCTAGCAAAATTAAGCTTTGTATTCATTGCATCCATTTGTACTAATTGTCACTGGAAATTAATGAGTAATTCTGATTGATGTTGGGTGAAAGCATCATATTAAATACTGGAATTTCCACATGTTTAAGTTAGTGCTGAGATTAAGAACGATGTTAGAAAAAAGGAGGGCATCCTTCTGCTAATCTTTTTGTCTTAAAATTGCTACTAAAGATTTACATGTATGCAAATAAGAGTTTTTACAAGTTTAAGATGGCTAATGCTATTTCACAGGTTCATGTGATTGGAGAAATCATTGGTTTTCTTATGTGCTATCAAATAACTTCCAAAAAGTTAATGAAGATGGTTTCATTTTAAAATTAGACTAACTAGCATACTCTTGTTAAATCTGTTTTTAAAACTGCCTTTTCTAAACCATTTCTTTAGTAGATTTTTCAACCTTCCAGAGTTGCACAACTATAAGCTGCTCAACCATTTAATTCAGTAGCACCTTAGAAACTAAACAGTGCTATAAAATCATAACTAGCCTATGATACTTGTTTGGCAATTTTATGGAAGGTGACAGTTTGTTGTTAAAGTGGACTCATTGATATAACAAATCTGCTTTCCTAGGCAGTAACTTATGTTTCTGGAAACTAAAAGGATGTAGCAGGAAGAGATAGAAATCTCTTTTCCCAAGAGTTGGCTAAGTGTTGAACTGGCATCACATCTAACTACTTCTCTTTTCATTCCAGCTCTTCCTGTCATCTGTCACCAATGATGGTAAAGTTTTGATCCTTTAGGAGGAACAGGTGGTAGGTTTATTTGCTGGGATGGAGAAAAGATGCTTGGCCCATCTAGACCAGTCCCTAAGAAGTGCAGGTGGCCATGGTCCCTTGAGGTGGGTGAATTTTCCATTTTTGACAAGTCTAAGCTTGACACCTCCCTTGTCCCAACAGAGAGAACCTTTCCCTACTACCCCACCATTCCACCTGCCTTTTCCCATATCCTTTCCCCAACCCATGGGGCTGAAGAACGGGTGGGTAGAGGGATGAGTTACATCATTTTCATGATAACAGACCACTAACAGTGAATAGTTTTCCCTTCTTTCTTCTATCCTTTACTCCCCTCTTCTAGAGAGTTTGGGGATGGGGTGATAATCCTGGGGATGGACCAGCAAGGGGCTTTTCTCCTCATATGTGTGTACCCTCTCCTCTGAGAAGGTATTGAAGTCTTTAGGTGGTGTGATGGATAGAGCACAGAGCCTTTGAACTCAGGTTCAAATCCAGCCTCAGACACTTAACAGCTGTGTCACCCTTGTTAGGTCACTTAATCTCTGCCTCAGTTTCCTCAACTGTAAAATGGGGGTAATAGCACCTTCTTCCCAGGACTGTTTTAAGGGTTAGGCACATAGTAGGTATTCTATAAATGCTTATCCCTGTTTCCCCCAGTTTAAGTCCTGAGTGGTAAGGAACAGTTTTTGTTCTGTCTTAATGTCTACACATCTAGCACAGTGCCTTACAGGTTTTAGACCCTTAATACATATTTCTTAGATTGGACTATAATATTAATTCTGTCATGTCCTATTATACTATTACTATTTGGAGTCATGTTACTATTACAACTAAGTACTTTCTGTCTTCACAGAAATGCCTGGGAAACATAGGGGGAAAAGCATCCTAGCAATTTAGGGAAAGTTATATCTCAGGTTTGCTACTGACTAAGGAGAAAATATTGACTTGAAAATAACTAGCCAAAACCTAGATTCATATCTGCAATGTAAGACTATGTGGAAGGGTTACTGAGAATGCCAGGGAAGATCTTAATATTTAACCTGCCTTCCAAGTTCCTATTAAGAAGGTGCCCTGTTGTGACCTTGAGCAAGTCTCTTAACCCCAATTGCCCTGCCTTCCCCCTCCAAAAAGCAAACATAAAAAGAAGGTGCCCTATAGATCTTTAGTTAGAAAACTACTTCTAATCCATATCTTATTACACTACATCAAGGATTCTTATCTTCAGGTCCACATAACCATTAGATTTCAAGAAGTCATTGAATTTGGATGGAAAAATAAATTTATTTTCTGTTGTCTAACTGTAATTTAGCATTTCCTTCAATTATGAATATTTTTAAAAGAAACATTCTGAGAAGGCATCCTTAACCTGACTGCTAAAGGGGTCTGTTACAAAATAGTTTAAAAAGTTGTTTCTATATGGATCTACTAACTACACCTGGGTGTACCATGATTTTTCCACAGTGATTCCATCTTTATTTTGATTTATCCTAAATACTGCATAATGAAGCAAAATGTGATCATAAGGAAAAAGATAAGTACAAAGAGTTTTTATGATTTTTTAAGAGGCCAAACAAATGCTGACTGGTCGTAGGAAAATGGGTCAGATAGATTATTTGATGTTTTATATGAAAACTGGTCTCTAAGCAGTGCCTTATACATTGAAAATGCTTAGTAAACATATGTTTTACTGAAATCAAACAGTTACTTCATTTTCATCCCTTGATATTCACTGCCCAAGAATTAACTGTCAACAAAGGGCTGGGAATTGATGAAAATCTAAAAAGCTTCATATATTTGGTCTGATAAGATTATACTGAATCCAATGGAACAGAAGACTTTCCGTCAAGAGATTGAGAGCCAAAATGCTAGCTTTTTCCATGCCTGCGATGCCTTGTAGGGATAGATTTATGGGTTTCAAGTTCAGTGTGAATTCACTCTAAATTAGAAAACCCAAATACCAATGATTTACTCACCCAAGTCCTTGGACCAAACTTCTGCCTTCACTGACCACTTTTACCCCCTCCCCTCCATCTATTATGTTTTCAATAATTAGCCCTGGAACTTCATCTCCCTTATCTGGTGGTCAATAATTATACTCAGTGGAGAATAGAAGCCCCAGTCTACTGAGTTTTCCATCCTATCACATGCAAACTATTTGTTCCTGCTTCATTTATCCCTATGATTGTGTCCACAGCTTAAATTTCACTATCACACATGGTGTGATGGGAATACACCTGCACAAGACTTGAGTATTCACTTAAGGGGCAAGTTTTGGGAGAGGATCTCCCAGAAATGGTATGTGTGAACCTACAACTAATAATGACTTTCATCATGAGAGTTAAAGTAAGCTGGGCAAATTTTAAAAGTGGTGAGGTGTGAAGAAATGAAACGGTGGGTGGTGGCATGTAGAGTAAGGCCAGCATTTAAAAACTCTACACCCCTAAAGCTAAACTTAGACGAAGTAAACTGTAACTCAGTCAAAAGATTGTTGCCAGTGCTGACCAATAACGAACTGCCTCATAGTGTCTTGATCTTGCTAGGTTGGGGGATGGGAGGGAATACAGAGGGCATTCTTTAGTGAGTGGGCTAGTCGTCACAGGAAACATTTAGTGCGGGAGTCAAGAAAGTTGCTATTTCAGTATCTTTTATTTACCTTGCTCCTAATGTGTATATATGTACATGAATATTTGTGTATATACACTGAATTCTCTCTTGAACTCCACTTAGCATTATTGTCTCTTGCTAGACATTTCGACCTAGATATCCCTTTGATATTTTATACTCATCTAAAACAGCTCATCTTCACCATTCTCTCCCCTCACCCCAAACTTCCTATTTCTCTTGAGGGTACCACTGCTCATTATTCAGATTGCCAAACCATTAAGATGGAACCATCTTAATCTTTTCTATTTCCCACACATTCCCCAAATCCAATCAGTTGCCAAGTCATATCTCTTACACTAGTCTGTTCTCTCCATTCCCATGGTTACCACCCTAGTCTTCCACTTGGACAATATAGTACAATGACATTCTAACTGGCCTCTTTCTTTTCATTCTCCTCCCTCTCTAAACTGTTGCCAAATTAAGATTCCTGATGCAAAGGTGATCATGTATTCCTTTGCTCAAAGATGGGTCTGTTGTTCCCTATTGCTTCTTATGTCAAATACAAATGTTTTAGCCTGGCAAATGCCTCCATGATAAAGTTTCCATTTATCCTTGCCAGAAATGCCATAATATTCTCTATTCACTCTACTATATGTTTCAGGCAAATTGACTCACTAGTTGTTTTCCAGAATCAGAATTCCATGGGCCACCCATCTAATACCTTTTGCACTGGCTGTGACTCATAACTGGGGTAGAGTCGCTTTTTGCCTCTCCCTGACTTCCTCCAAAACTCAGCTCAAGTGCCATCAAATACAGCAGTTTTCCAGACCAGGAGACGTGCACTTGCAGTGGAGGAATGGGGGAAGAACAAAAGTATTCAACATTTTTTAGGATCCCTGGCCAATATACACCTACTTTTTCAACGAAAACAAAGTTCACAGTCAACCAAAGCCATATAACAAGGTACTTTTGCTTAAACAACAATGTGACTATTATTTAATGTGGTATACAAAAAGTGTCAAATCTGAAATGGTATGTCTTCAGTTTTCATGTGGGTTGTTATCTGCCATGGTATAAGTTTATGATAGAGATGGGTTGCAGCATTGAGCTGCATTTGTACATGAACTTTGAAAATCCGGAATTAAAAAATCTTCAGATGTAAGTTAAAAGTCCCATGATGACACTTTCCAGACTGGTGGAGTGGAGTGGTCCTTTTGCTTGAATACCTCCATCATTCAAGCTATCACTGTTATACTTTTTCTTAAGATGGTCACCTTAAACCTGTTATGCATGCATTAAAACCTCATTCTTTGGATGATCCTAATGCTAGTATTACATATGCAATCTTTACAGTCATTGAGCAGCAGCTGATGAAAGTTTTTACAAAATTAAAATAATTCAGTAGCATAGTATTGACTTTTTAAACTTGTTTTTTTGGAGGGGGGAAGGCAAGGTAATTGGGGTTAAGTGACTTCCCCAAAGTCACACAGCTGGTTAAGTGTCAAGTGTCTGGGGCTGGATTTGAACTCAGGTCCTCCTGAATCCAGGACTGGTGCTCTCTCTATTCACTGTTCCACTTGGAGAGGGAAAGGCATGGCATTTGGGAATAAGTGGCTTACCAAAGGTCACACAGCTAGTAAGTGTGTCAAATGTCTGAGGTCACATTTGAACTCAGGGCCTTCTGACTCCAGGGCTGGTGTGGCAGGCTTATGTTGAATTTTAATAATATTTAAAATTTATACTTTTATAATTATTAGAGATTTAAAATGCATTAAGACTTATGGGATACCTGTTTCTCAGTGTCATTCATTTTGGTGTGTGTGTATATATATATATGTATATATATATATGTAGTTTAATTTTCTAGTTCTTTAAAGTGAAATAATATCTTTTTGTGATGAATAAATACAATACTAGCTTAAGGAGAAGATCTCTCCACTCATGCACTGAAAGTAGTATTAGCTAAGACAAAAGAGACAGCGCAAATAGCAGTTTAATAAATGCAGAAACAAAAAGTAAATGACCCAAATTAGAAAATTATTAACAAATTAGTAAATATGCTTTACTGTATCATTGGGATTCTTTTAAGTTTTTGTTATTGGTGGAAAAGGAAGGCTATTTGTTTCTTACAAATGCTTTCTTTGCAAGTAGCTTGAAACCTAACAGCTGAAGTGAGTATACATATAGGCTGTGTTGTCAAGACAAAATAACTTTTCCAGAGATAATGAGATTTTAATAAAATCTTTTTTTCTTTTTTTTCCCCCCAAAAGCAAGCTCTGTGGCATCAAACATATTACCTGAATCATCTAAGGTTGTATACAGAATTGCTAAGTGTAAAAAAGCCTCTTTTTTTTTTTTTTTGAGGGCATTTGGGGTTAAGTGATTTGCCCAAAGTCACATGGCTAGTTTTGTTGTGTTAAGTGTCTGAGGCCGGCTTTGAACTCAGGTACTTCTGACTCCAGGGCTGGTGCTCTATTCACTGCACCACATAGCCACCCCTACAAAGCAGCTTTTACTGACTCCATTGACAGATAGATATTGAAATAAGAAAGTGGCCTATATGTCTGAAGACCTTTGTCTTTAATTACTTGAGAAACTTAAATCTTCTATTTTGCTTTCTAAGTGGTTAGAGATATTTGTTAATTTATATATTTACAATTTGTTGTTGAAACTGATACTATGGAAGATGTATTACTTTACAGAACTGTTGGTTGCAATGGTGTAGCAAGAGAATTTTAATATAACTGACAAAATTTTTTAATGAAAATATGAGACAATTATATAGGCCTTGGTGATGGAGCCTAGTTACTGTTCAGAATGAAATGCAGGTTCCCCCAAAACCAGTTAAAAATGAGCCTTCCTGAGCAATTTGAACATGATACATGCTTCACAGACTATCACATTTTCCAAGAAACATGAGAAGCCACATAGAAATTTTCGCGTTCAACAGTCCATTCATAGAAAGGCTTTGCAAAAGTCTTGATGTGCATAGCGTAGAGTGTGATGACTTTAATACACAGCCATATAGTACAGCTATAGCACCATGGAACATGGGCTTTATTAAGCTAAAATACTTGGAATGATACTTAAACTAAAAGAAGAAATGGCATTGTACAGTAGAATTTTCTCCTGAAATCTGCATATTTGGTGGATTTTTTAAATTGAATGCTCTAACTCAATGCAAGCTTTTCAAATTCTTAATCTTACCCTGAAAAGTAAGGTTACTGTAGCCATGAAAAAGAATTATGAATAGTTTACTAAATAATGTATTTCCAAATGAAAAAATACCCACAATAAAAATTAAATGGAAGAAATAACTTATTAAAACATTATTAATCATTTCACTAACCTACAGAAGCAATTCTTTTTATTTTTTTATTTTAAAGACATAATATGAATAAATAAACTTTTGGCATGGACAATTACATTTCATATCTTATTCCATCTGAACAAGGATGATTAGTAGACAACTTGTAATATTACTTCAAAACAAGTGTTTAAACCAAAAAAAATCTTAAGTTTGGAAATGAGACATTTTCTAACTTTTCAAAATAATCAAATTTTATTACATTTATAACATCTTAACTGTTCAAAGTGGGGTTTTCTGCTAGGAGTACTATAAAAACAAAATATCAGCATTGATTAGTGACTAAAAAACATATATAAGCATCCATGACACCATATTTTAAGAAACTTTGCACTGAAAAGCCTATCCATCACAATATTTATTTAATGTTATAAATATGAGAATTGTAAATTAGTTCATCAAACATGTTACATATTTAATACTTGTTTATTCTAAAATTTGTAAAAAGTTCCTAATTCTACTTGAATAAAATATGAGCAAACCTTTACCCAGATTGTTTTATGAAAGTGGGGAGGTATCACTGCATTAAATTTGGAAGCCAATGGCCTATGGAAAATCTTACCTCAAATCATTCCCGTATTTACTTTTCTGTTTACATACTGTAGCTACTTGTAAACCTCCTTGAGGGCAGAAGAGGATGGAAGCTGACTGCAGCAGAGGAGACTGACCCTGAGATAGCACAAGACTGCTCTGAGGAAGGCCACTGTGAAGGATGGCGCCCAGGAATGTAACTCCTTTTTCACACATTAAAAAAGATCCAAAGGCCAGGAACCTTTACTATTTTAAAATTTTTATTATGTATTTATTTTTGACATTCTGTTTAAATTTTGAGTTCTAAATTCTCTTCCTCTGCCTCACCCTTCCCCCGCCAGGAAGGCAAACAGTATCAACTATATGTGAAATAATGCAAAACATTTATATATTAGCCATATTCTTTTTTAAAGCAAGAAGAATAAAGTGAGAAAATTATGCTTTAATTTGCACTCAGAGTTCATCAGTTCTCTCTGGAGGTGAACAGAGTTTTCTTTATCATGAGTTCTATAGAATTGTCTTGGATCATTGTATTGATCAAAATAGCCAAATCCTTCACATTTGTTCATTACAACATTGTTCTTACTCTGCACAATGGTCTCCTGGTTCTTCTCACTTCAGTTTATATTATTTCATATAGGTCTTGCCATGGTTTTCTGAAACCACCTCCCGGATCATAAGAAACCCCTTCTCCATCATAAAAAATTATTTCTTATAGCACAATAGTACTCCACCACAATCATATGTCATAATCTATTTAGTCATTTCCCATTTGATAGACATTCCCTCACTTTACAATTTTTTGCCACCACAAAAAGAACTGCTGTATATGTGTATGTAGGTCCTTTTCCTTTTTCTTTGATCTCTTTGAGTTATAGACCTAGTAGTAGTATTGCTAGGTCAAAGGGTATGTACAGTTTTATAGCTGTTTGCACATAGTTCCAAATGACTCCAGAATGGTTGGATCAATTCAGTATTCCACCAGCAGTTTATTAGTGTACCTGTGTTTCCCTCATTGCCTCCAGCATTTGTCATTTCTGATAGATGTGAAAACATCAGAGTTGTTTTAATTTTACTGTCTCTAATCAATAGTGATTTAAAGCATTTTTTTCACATGACGATAGATTTAATTCCTTCTGAAAACTGCTTGTTTATATACTTTGATCATTTATCAATTTGGAAATCTCTTATTTTTATAAATTTGACTCCATTCTATACTCAGTATATATTTGAGAAATGGGACCTTTATCAGAGAAACTTATTGTCTTATTTTTTATCATGGTATCTTTTAGCAAAATGTAGTTTTCTTGATCATTTTAATTAGGTCTTTTTTTGCTTTTGCTTTGTCTTAGATTCTATCATTCTGCTCTAGCCATTTATTTTTTTTTTATATTTTATCTTTCCCCAATTACATGTTAAAACAATTTTTAACATTTTTAAAAAAGTTTTGAGTTCCAAATTTTATCCCTCCCCTTTTTCCTCCTGATAGAAATAGAAATAGAAATCTGATAGAGGTTATACATAGGCAATCATGTAAAATATTTCCGTATTATTCATTTTGGACAAGAAGACTTAAACAAGGAAAGAAAGAATGTTTCAGTCTGCATTCAGACTATCAGTTCTGTCTCTGGAGGCAACAGCCTGTTTCATCCTGAGTCTTTTGGGGTTGCCTTGGATCAGGAGAGTAGCTAAGTCATTCACAGTTCTCATACAATATTGCTCTACCTGAGTACAGTGTTGTTCTCTTGGTTCTTCACATTTCACTTTGTGTCAGTTCATATAAATCTAGGTCTTTCTGAAATCATGCTGCTTTTCATTTTTTTTTCTCCACACACCCCATGTAGGACACTTATTTTGTTTCATTAGTAGGAGTTTGAATTAAAAGGTTCTTGCTTTGTAACTAGGCATTTGAGCTTACTATAGCATCAAAGAGGTGGCCGATATAGTCCAAGGTGCAAAAGACTTCCTGCAGTCCTTGTAAAACCAAAGCTTTATTGTAGGGTAGAGGGGCAGGGTTTTTCCTCTGAAGTTTCTTCCATGTCTAGTAGTAACATGAAAGCCTGGTCTTCCACCTACTGCCTGCTTTTGTGATTGGTTAAAGGCTGAAGATGACAAGCAGATCTTTTTTTACAACCTTGCCGCTAAAACTTGTGGTTGCCAAGTGACCTCAGAATTATTGAGGCAGAGCTGTGTGCAAGAGAGTAGAGGGAGAGGAAGCAGATCAAATCCTAGAAGCTTCTCCCAGATCCATTGTTCAGTCTGGTCCTGTGGGGAGAAAACTGGGAAGGAGTCTTCTGGGGTTCAAAGGTTGATGTCCACATCTCTGTAGGTTCCTCTGAAGCTCAGCAGTCTTGGGCCACAAAAAATTTCAAGGTCTGGGGGTGCCTGACAGGCTACCAGAGACACACAGTGGCTTTTTTCCCCGCAATGTCATGACAGAGACACCATGGAGACCACCTCCACAGTCACAGCCAGGCCTCCTAAAGTGACAGGGGTCGTGGAGTTGACATAAAAATGGTTCCTTTTTCCATTGCTTGAGTCATGCTTTCTCATATGGTGAAAGCACTGAGAAGGGACTTTCAGGATGAGAAAGTTGAAACCTATTTCAAGTTTGTAGATTCTGTTCATGCTTCAATGGTCTTAGTCCTCAAAGTTGTAACAGCTACATTTGCCTGAAGAAAGTAATCCTGGTTACCAGGAAGATTCCCTCTGATGGCAGACTGATCAGTCAGAACTAGTCACACAAACCTTCACAGCTGCTTAGCAATGAAATGGAAGCAAATATCAATAGATTACAAACCAGAATCCAACAATATGTTGTTTACAAGAGAGACACCTGCTAGCCATCAGGACCCACGTACCAGGCAGGCCTCCAAGGACCCGGATAGGGTAAGGACTGGGGCTTCCAGGGACCCACCCACAGTGGGGGGTGGGGGTGGAGGGAATGGGGCCTCAAAGGTCCATTAGCTAGTGTGGGCCAGGCCTGGCCCAGGAGGGTTCCAGGGCACATTTGCTTCCTGTGGCACCTCAAAAGCTTGTCACTTGTCATTTCTTATAGTACGATAATATTCCATCACAATCACATACGACAGCTTTTTTAGCCATTACCCAATTAACGGACAGCCCCTCAATTTCCAATTCTTTGCCACCACAAAAAGAATTGCCCTGAATATATTTTTGTACAAGTAGGTTCTCTTCCCTCCCCGCCTTTTAAAATTTCTTTGGGATATAGACTTAGAAGTGATACTGCTGCATTCAAAGTATATGTACAGTTTTATAGCTCTTTGCTCCCCAGAATGGTTGGATCAGTTCACAACTCCACCAACAGTGCATTAGTATTGCAATTTTACTGCATCCCCTCCAGCATGCCATTTCTCCTGTCATATTAGTTGATCTTACAGGAGGTGGTCCTCAAAGCTATGCTAATTTGCCTTTCTCTAATTTTGTCTATAAAAACTGCCTATTCATATCCTTTGACCATTTATCAATTGGGGGATGATTTATATTCTTATGAATTTGCCTCAGTTCTCTATATATTTGAGAAATGAATTCTTTATCAGAGATACTTGCTACAATAATTTTTTCCCAGTTTTCTAATTTTGGTTGCATTGGTTTGATTGTGCAAAAGCTTTTTAATTTATAAAATCAAAATTATTTTACATTTTGTAATGCTCTCTCTATATCTTATTTGGCCCTAAATTCTTCCCTTATCTGAAAAGTAAACTATTTCATGCCCTTCTAATTTGCTTATAGTTTTTTATTTTTCTTTTTTTCTTTTTTCTTTTTTTTTTAAGTGAGGTTGGTCTGGAATGACCTGTTCTTTTTTTTTTTTTTTTAAAGCAATTGGGGTTAAGTAACTTGCTCAAGGTTACACACTAGTCATTATTTATGTGTGGGTGCTCATTTTCTGAGGCCGGATTTGATCTCGGGTCATCCCAACTCCGAGGCCAGCGCTCTTACTCACTGCACCACCTAGCCGCCCCTAGTTTTTTATTTTTCAGTCATGTAATCATTTTGACCCTATCTTGGTAGATAATGTGAGATGTTAGACTATATCTAGTTTCTGCAATACTGTTTTCTAGTTCTCCCAGCAGTTTTTGTCAAATAATGCGTTTTTGTCCCAAAAGCCGGATCTTTGGGTTGATCATATACTAGATTATTGTGGTCATTTACTATAACCTATTGCAAGGCTATACAACCTGTGGTTTGCCAAAGGACTTCGGGTGGCTCATGAAAAATGTAAAGGGAAACATCCTCTACATTTTTACAGGAGGTATGCAGGCCCATGGGCTGCAGAGTTGTGCAGGCCAGATCAATTGTTTACCTAATCTCTTTTCACTCATCCCCTCCTCTGTTTCTTATCCAGTACCAGACTGTTTTGATAACTTATGCTTTTTAATTCAGTTTGAATCTAGTACAGCTAGACCACCTTCCTTCACATTTTTTTTCCTATTAATTCCTTAATGTTTTTGACCTGTTCAACCCTTTATTTTAATTCAGTGTGACTTTCTGTTTCAAGTATGTCTCCTATAATTAACATATTGTTGGATTCTGGTTTCTAATCCATTCTTGCTATCTGCTTCCATTTTATGGGGAGCTCATCCCATTCACAGTTATGATTACTGGGCATTTCCCTCAATCCCATTTTTATCTATTTATCCTTCTTTGTCTTTTTATCCTGTCCCTCCTCAAAAATCTGTTTTGCTTCTGACCACTGCCTCTCTCAATCCTCTCTAGCCTGTATCTCTTGTCTCCTCCCCCTCCTATTTCATTATTAAGTTACATTGCTATACACAACTGAACATGTGTGTGTGTCCCTTTCTTTGAACCAATTCTGATGAGAGTGAGATTGAAGTGTTGCCTTCCTTCACCCCCCTACTGTAAAAACTCTTATGTACCTCTTTTATGTAAGAAAAATTTCCCCATTTTACCTCTCAACCGCCCCCTTTTCCCTGTACATCCCTCTTTCTCACCCCTTCTGTTTTTGGAGATCATTCCAGTATAATTGATTCAAGCTCATGCCATCTGTCTATGCAAACTCCTAACTACCCTAATAATGACAAATTTCTTAGGAGTTATGTGTATTATCTTTCTATATAGGAATGTTAACAGGTTAACTTTATTGAGTCTCTCTTGATTACTCCTTTTTTATGCTTCTCTTGAGTCTTGTATTTGAAAGTCATATTTTCTTGTCGGCTCTGGTCTTTTCACCAGGAATTCTTGAAAGTTCTCTATTTCATTAAATATCCTCTTTTCCCTTTAAAGGATTATACTCACTTTGCTGGGTCAATGATTCGTGGTTGTAATCCTAGTCTTTTTTTACCCTCTAGAGTATCATTCCAAGGTCTCTGCACCTTTAATGTGGAATCTGATAATTCTTGCATGATACTGACTGTGGGTCCACAATACTTGAATTGTTTCTTTCTGGCTGTTTGAAGTATTTTCTCCTTGACCTGGGAACTCTGGAATATGACTATATATCCTGGGAGTTTTAATATTGGAATCCCAGGAGGTGATTGTTGGACTCTTTCCATTTCTGTTTTATCCTCTGGTTCTTGGATATCAGGATGGTTTTTCTTTATAATTTCTTGGTAGCTGTTGTATAGGACTTGTTTTTGATCATAAATTTCTGTTAGTTTAATAATTTTTTTTTTGCTTTTTTTATTTTTGGAGGGGGAAAGGCAGGGCAGTTGGGGTTAAGTGACTTGTCCAAGGTCACATGGCTAGTTTAATCTTAAATTATCTTTCTTCAATCTATTTTCCAGGCCAGTTGTTTTTCTGCTAAGATATTTCATACTTTCTTCTATTTCTCATTCTTTTGACTCTGTTTTATTTTTTTTTTATGATAATGGAGTCAACTTACAATCACCTAATTCTAATTTTAAAGGAATTTTTTTTTCTTCAGTGAATTTTTATGCTTCTTTTACTATTTGGCCAATTCTACTTTTTAAGGTGTAATTTTCTTCTATATATTTTGTGCCTCTTTTACCAAGCTATTAATTCTCTTTTCATAATTTTCTTGCATCACTCTCATTTCTTTTCCCAGTTTTTCCTCTACCACCCTTATCTTGCTCTTTTTCACTTCCAAGAATTCTTATAAGGTGTCCAATTAACATTTTTCTTTGAGGTTTATGTCTTGGTCTTTCCTGCCACTGTAGGAACTTTTTGTGCTCAAGTCCTTTTTTTGTTGTTTGCTTATCTTTTCCAGCCTATTTCTTGATTTTGAATTTCATGTTAAAACTGGGCTCTGCTCACGTGGTTTTGCGAAGGCATTGTCCCAAGCTTCAGGCTTCTTTATACTGTTGTTTTCAGAGCTAGTTCTGGGGATCTGCAAGTTTTTGGTGTTTCTAAGGTGATATCCTGGGAGAGGTATGGTTGCTGCTCTACTGGTCTATATTCTCATCTTTACCAAGGAAAGGTCCCTGGTCTCCTGCATCTACAGGCACTAGTGGCCCTCTCTGCTTTGGAGCTGTGACCAGGGCCCCTGCTCCCTTCTAACAGACAACCAGAGCTCCTCCCTGCCCTCGAACAACAACCCAGAACTGTATCTGGGTAATAGAGTTGCCCATCAGCATCAGGTGTACCCTTTACCAGCAAAATGTCCCCTGTAATCTATTTCTGACCAGATGTCCAAACCCCTTACCATCTTAAAGCTATGGAGGCTCTGGAGAGACCTCCACCCAAGTGTCATAGATTTCTATTGCAGACTTTTTTTTCTTAGGCTGGAAAAATGTATCATCCCAACATTTGTTTTCTCTGCCACTCCAAAACTTGATTTGAGGAATTATTTTAGAGCTGTTTGGGAGGTGATTGTTTGGAGAATTCACTTGGGTGATTGCCCCTAATCTGCCATCTTGGTTCCTTGGCTTTACTCTAAAGAAACCAAAGGCAGAGGTCTTTTCTCCAGGAGAAGTATTTCTCAGAAAAATAACATAACTTTAAGTTGGGTTCTCTAAGTTATAAATTTTCATGTGCAGAATTTCCCAGGATAGTTTGCTCTTGAACTCCACCCCTGACATTAGTGAACATTAATCATCCCCTTGATTATCATTGTCAAATTTGCCAAAAACGGGTTGCCTTCTCAGATTCCATGAAATGTTTAAACACCCCAAATGGACTTAGAGGGAAGGGATACTAGTTAAAGGCAGAGGAATTTTCAGTCAAAGGGAAAATTACAGAAAGTTACAAGTGAGTTTAATCTGAGTTTCTGTTTGCCAGGACTTATGGAAGATGAGCCCTTAACTGTCTAATAGTGATACCCATTATTTACTTGAGAATCTTTTAATAACTTAGTTCTTATGATTTTTTTGTCTACAGAGTTCACTCTAAAATTAAAAGTAAATACTCCCAAAAAAGAAAAGCAGCAACATAAATGTGATGCTGTAATAAACTAAAATTATAGTCATTATTGTGCCCCCCAAAAAAATCTATTGGGGACATGATATTTTTCACTAATGCCTCTCTGAGAAAAAACAAAACAAAACTATTGTCTGCACATTGCTAATACCTGGCTGTAAGCCTAGTACTTCTCAAGTGGTGCCAGTCAGTGTGCCTGAGGACACTGAGTTTTAGGTACTGATGCTCTCTGAATGCCTTTGTTTGGAAACTTAACTAGGACTGTTTTTGCAAATAAAAGCTCACTGAACTACTGTCCATGCAGCAGCAGGGGGCGATCTTCTATTGGTTTTCTGTGACTTAAAGCCTGTTTTCTTTGTTCCAGGGATGGAAGTGGTTACTTAGTTGGGTTTTAGGGTGTGGTATTTTTGTTTGCTTGTTTGGAGAAATGGGGAAGGATGGACAGAATGTCACATAGGCTTACAAAGCAGCTTATTATGGTCTTTCATAAAGAATTCTTCGGTTATGCCAATAATCAAGCAGGTTTTTAACTTCGTAAACTTTTAGTAGTGGTTTATAGTATTTCTTTTTGTTAACACCAACCTTAATTAGAACCCTTAGAATAAAGATTTTTAAATGTCTATGGCTAACTATTTATATGGTTTATTATTATTAATAATTATTATCATTTTCTTTGACCCTTTACTGAGAACACATCCTAAAAAATATTTCCAAAAACAAGAAAGAGTTCAAATAATAGCTATTGTCAACATTAGCTTTAAGGATTACAAACTCCCCATAATGTGGATGATGTGAATATAATTCTCACTTTACAGAAGAGGAAACTGAGGCTCAGATGGGTGAAATTGCTTGCATATAGTTACCAAATGTCAGACCCTGTTCTTCTGACTCTAGGACCAGTATTTTTTTTCCCATCACACCATACTAGCTCTGGCTGTCTAGACATACTTTTAGCAGCAGCACTTATAATTTTGAAAAATTTATGATAAACTTAAATGTCTAACCTTTGAAGAATGAACTGGTATATCAGTGTAATTCAGAGTGATAAATATGTTGTATAAGTAAATAGGTAAATATTTATAGGAAATAACAGGACTACAGAACCATACTGGAAAGGTCTTCACAAAATCATCTAGTTTAGCCTTCTTTTTTAGTCTGGGAAAACAAGCTCAGGTGGGTTAAGACATAAAGCACAGAGAATAAAAAGATCAGTATATATATTGACAAATAATCAAAGTAAAATATACATAAATTCAAATATGTATAAAAATCAGATCAATATTAGAAAGACATGGATAACATAACTAATAAGTAATTATAGATATGTCAAATGAAATTATAATAGATCAAATGAGAATATATTTAAGCATCAAATAAATCTTAAAATACTATGTAAATATTAACTATTTTAAATGTTGTGCCATTGGGAGTCATGTGGAATGTTACGGCTTTCCTTGTGTGAAGCTTCAGAACAGTCTTCATTTTTCTCTTTTACTTAGTAACAGTTGGGGGGGGGGCGTTCAGTTCATCACTCTTTGATTTTTAAAATTCAAGAGTCTTGCTTTTAAATGTTCTGTTTTGCTTGAAAATATCTTAGTGATTTTGCCAGGACTATATAGTAGTATAACATGTATCATGTGTACAAATCACTAGGAGGAAATCCCATTTGGAGATATGATAATCAAACACCTATGTGTCTTCTGGGACTTACTACTCAGACCTAAATTGAAGATACTTGCTTGACTTCTATTTAGGGTTTCTTTTTTTGTCAGACTTTGTTTCTCTTCTCCCAAAAAATAAAAATAAAATAAAACCTTCACTAACCAAGCCTAATGTTAAAATAGTTATTAAAAGATACTTTGTCGACAGACACTGACAATCCAAGATTGTATCATAGATTGAATGAATGAATAAAAAAAGCATTACCAGTCACTAGCTACGTACTATACATACAAAAAGTAGGATATTCTCTACCCACAAGAATCTTACATTCTAGTGAAAGAACATACATATAGGAGAGTGGGGAACAGGGGGGAGTATTTAGTTCTGGTCCCAGGTATGTGTTTGAAATCCTAGAATAGTTAGTATTCCCAGAGTAAAATAAAAAAAAAAATACTAGGAGAGAGAAGGGAACACACTATGACCAAAGGACAATGTAGTAAATAGAGTCAACTAGATTATGTTGAATCCTCACCAATCAGGATAGAATGTCCCCAAAGCAGGAGTAAACTGTGTTTAATGACCTACAAGATTATAGGTATAATTAACAGATATCATGAAGATACACATAGCTCATTCCTCACTCTGCCTTCAATTTTTTTTTAATGTCTTCTGTCCACCTCTGCTACTTAGGCAAACCATTTAACCTCTCTTGCTCTCAATTTCCTTATCTGTAAAACAGGACAGTTGTAAATCCTGTCATATACTATTTCTTCTGCATGCCCTTCCCCCATCTTATCATGATCAGGCAAATTCCTTTGTCTACAATGATGAAATATATGCTGTATAGAAAAACACATGCTCAGGGGCGGCTAGGTGGCGCAGTGAATAGAGCGTCGGCCCTGGAGTCAGAAGGACCTGAGTTTGGATCAGACATCAGACATTTAACACACACAAACAAAAACCTAGCGGTGTGACCTTGGGCAAGTTACTTAACCCCAATTGCCCTCCAAAAAGAAAAAAAGAGAAAAAAGAAAAACACATGCTCTAGGTCATTGTGATTCCATATATACATATATTTTTAAAATAGCAAATGGATATAAAATAAAATCACTTTAATATACAGTATTTCCTTTAATTCTGACTTTTAAAGAGCTGCATCAAATGACCAGATTCTTGGTAATAATCACGTAAATTATCTTGTCAAAATGTACTAATGTTATGGGAAGATGTCAGTCTCTCTCTTGCTCTCATTTATTTTTAGTACCTTAAAATACTTAATAGAAGCACATATACTAGAAACCAAGCTATAAAACAAGAAAGATATCATATTCCACTTTTCCCATCAAAATCCAATGTCAGCTGTGCTGACTTAACACTCATTTGTTTTCTCTAAATTAGTGACACTAAATTTGGAAGAAGAAAAAAAAGGTAACAATTCATCATAATCAAAAAGATGTCTTTCCAAACTTAATTAAATTGGTCAGACAGACATAGAAAGTCTGTAACCAGATTCCCAATTAAAGACTAACTTGGTGGGACCTGACAACATTATAGGTAGGATTTGTGCCACACTGGCATTACCTACAAGAAGCTAGGTTTAACTCCATGTTCTGAGGAAGTATTGTTTTAGGATCCCAGTGTAATTGGTGAATTTTAAAACAATATATAAATATGAGTTGTTGTTAATACCCAAGTAACATCCTTTGGTGATAATGAAAGACACTAAATGAAGCAATTTCTTACATCTTGGTAGGGGAGATATTTCTAAGTTTTTTTATTACCTTTTTGCTTTTTGGAGGGCAAATGGGGTTAAGTAACTTGCCCAAGGTCACACGGCTAGGTTTTTGTCTGTGGGTGTGGTAAGTGTCTGAGGTCGGATCTGAACTCGGGTCCTTCTGACTCCAGGGCCACCTAGCCGCCCATCATTACCTTTTTGATGACCTTTGTCATCAGTTATATTAAATTGCCCAGGTGGCAACATACTTGGGTCTTCCTCTTTGCCATCTGCTTTTAGTCACTCTTCTATTAGACTGGATCCTAGATAAAGGACCCAAGACTGGACTAGTATATCTTGGACCCAAATGAAAAGGGAGAACTATATGGCAACTGAATGAGGCTATTATGTGTAAAGCTCATGAGAGTTTACCGAAAAATCATTTCAACAGGTACAAGCAAAGTCACCTTTAGTCTAAGGAAAGGTAGGTAACCACCCTGCTAGTATTGTGAAGGCCACATATCTGAAAACAAAACTCCCACTAATCTATTTCTGATTCTTGGAATTCATTCATTCATACTTAATTATTTTGGCTGAAGGCATTGTCCTTAGTTAAAATGCAAATCTTTCTGGGAAATTGAACAGGGAAATACTAAGGACAAGCTATAGTAGTAGACTCTGAAAAAACAGTGGCAGATTTAGAACTCACAAATGAAAAGACTATAAAATTTGGCAAAAGAGAACTTTTAAGGTACATATGAATTCCAAATAAACCAAGGTGGCTGGTCTCAAAGACCATAACTGTGTAGACTGTTAAACTGAAAGATCATTGGTCTCCCAGAAAACTCAAACCTGAATACCATACTATAGAAAATAAGTTAAGTTTTTTTTTTTTAAACAGATGATTTAGTAAGAAAGTACTGGTTAATTGTGTCTACCAGAGGAAAAATGCCACACTTGAACCTCAAGCAGTTAAATTTCAGAGTTTCAATGTTAAAACTGTCAACACAACAAATTTTGCAAACATCCAGGAGAATACCTTCAGCAGTGAAAGAATGCTAATTTAAATAGTCCAAGATTAAATATCCAAGAGGAATCAAGAAAGGGATTGGAACAAGATACTTCAAAAAGCAAAGGATCTTAAGATGCACTCCAAATTAACATAACCTGTAAGACTAATCATCACTGGAAAAACATGAACCTTTGATCAAAAAGAGGCTTTTGAGATATTATTGACCAGGGGTAGAGGAGTAATTAAATAAGGAATTCAATTATCACACACTAACCCAAAAGAACAACAACAACAAAAATATAAGCATCAATAAAATACTATTGAAATCAATGCTCTCCTGCTTGTTATTTTTTTTTTTAAATCTAACTGTTTAAAGGGTTAAGAACATCTTAGAGAATTAGGAAAATGGTAGGAGAAAGAATTGAATTAATATTCTATAGTCTAAATTTTACCTTCCACTGAAAGTGAATCACTATTTTTTGTAGGGTGAATAACACTGGCAATTCACTCCAAGAGGTGGGAAGGAAGAGACCGACATATGGGAGATAAAGATTCAATCTCATTCATTAGATAAGAAGAGAAAAGGGATGTTAATCACTAAGCAAAATAGTATAAAAGGAGAAGAAAAGACCCAAGACAGAGCCTTGGGGTTCCCCCACCATAGGTGGGCATTACATGGATGAAGATAGAGCAAGAGAGACCCATGGAGTGGTCAGGTGGGAAGAGAACTAGTCTCATGAAAACCTAGAAAGAGAGTATCAAAAAGAAGGTTGTGATCAACAGTGTCCAAGGCTGCAGAGAAGTCAAGAAGGATAAAGACTCAGAAAAGAGCATCATATTTGGTAGTTCGGAGATCATTAGTAACTTTGGAGAATAGTTTCCTTTGAATGATGATGTCAGAAACCAGACAACAAAGAATTAGCTAGAGAGTAAGGAAAGAATGTAGAGGTACCTTCTCAGGAGTTTAGCTACAATAGGGAGGAGACATGCAGTGACAGAAGGGACAGGAATCTAGTGAGGGTTTTTTAAGGATGGGTAAATTTATAGGCATTATGGAGGCAGTCAGTATACAGGGTGGTTGTTGAATCGTTTTCAGTTGTGTCCAACTCTGTGACCCCATTTGAAGTTTTCTTGGCAAAAGATACTGGGGAGGTTTGCCATTTCCTTCCCTGGCATATTTCACAGATGAGAAAACTGAGGCAAACAGGGTCACACAGCTGGAAAGTGTCTGAGGCCTGATTTGAACTCCAAACGATGAGTCTTTCTGACTCCAGGCAGGTCACTCTCCACTTCACCACCTACCTGTATCAGGGGAGTGAGTAAATATTAGGGAGAGAGTAGGGATGAAAGAGCAATCTGCTGAAGAATATGAGATGGAATGGTATCACTTGTACATGGGGAGGGATTTACCTTGGCAAGAAGAGCCACCTCTTCATATGAAATGGGGTGAGGTGTTTAATTGGAATAAATGACCACTTATCTAAGAAGGGATACTTGGATAGGCAGGGAGAGTAAAGTACACAGGCCTTTCGAATCCCAGCAGAAGTAGTTTATGACTTCAGAACCTCAAGATGAACATTTTTCCTTATCCTGCTTAGTAATCGATACTTGTTCATGCACTTTCCTGAATAATGGATGACAGGTTTGGTGGTTGTTTTTTTAAAGCCATTGATGCTCTCACTTTCCAAGTCCCTAGCTATTTGTAGAATTATCCTTTACTGCCTCTTCCTTATGCAGCATCACTTTGCACCAACATCAGCCTCCTTATCTGAAAGCAATTGATGGGCACCAAGATGATGGCAGCATGCTAGTGGGCATCTTAAAACAAGATGATATATAGGATCCTTTCAAACACATAAACCAAGTCAAAATGTGGGCCTTGCTAGTAATGTGTGCTAATAGGCTCTTATGTAGTCTATGGTAAGCAAGCAGTGTTCTCTGTGTCTAAAAGGTATATTAATTTTCATTCTCCATTCTCTCTCCTCCCTCTGGCTCATGTCATTACTTTGGGATGGGATTCAAGAGAAAGTACAAGGTCATCCCCTTGATCATTCTTGATTGATTGAAATGATTGAAATCTCAATTCTCTGTTGCAACAAATGTACAGTGGGACTCCATTTTTCCTGCAAAAGTAGAACAGTGTCACACACACACACACAGAGCCAAGAATTTATAGAAATGAGTGTTTGGGTATTTGGGTTTTCATTTCCCTCCCAACTCTGCTTCTGACATTCTGGACTTAGCCACCATGCCTCAGCTGTAGTCTCACTTTAGAAATTCTCTCAACACCTGGGGCCTTCTCATCATGGAACATTCCTCCATGTCCCTTTCCCAAACTGGTGAGTTCTCCTGAGACTTCCAGGGTACAGGGTCAGCTAACCTTCGTTCCTGACCTGATTCTGTTCCCCAATGCTTCAGTCTGCCTGGGCAAGGAGCCTTAATGCTCACATATCTAAGTTTTGAGGAATTATGCATAAACGTAGAAGTTGGAAGGAAGTATCACTAGAAGATATTTCAATTATGGAACTATTACAGATTCCTCACAAACCCATCACTGAAGAACAGACTGGAATTACAAATTTTAGACAGCTATCAAATTAAGTAGAAAAGGTATTCATAATAAAACCATTTGCATCTCATGGTTGTGCAGTTTAACAGTGTTTCATTGCTCAGAGTACAAACTGTTTATATCCAGTGAATAATACTGTAAAAGTAGTGTTTTGTTTGAAGATTCCCACTGCCACCCCACCCCCATGAAGCAATTACTCTCTAGAATGAAGGGACTTCGTCACTTGCTGTTAAGCACTATTTGTTTGGAGTTGGCAGGCAACTATAATTCTTTTGCCCTTCCATCAAATGGCAGTTACTCTTCCCCTTCCCATCCGTACCACTTCAAAAAAGCACAATATTCTCTAACCCTTCCCAGAAAAAAAAAATCACTTAATTAGGCATGCTACACAAACACCCTTACAAAATCAATTTTAAAAACAGTAACGGGCGGCTAGGTGGCGCAGTGAGTAGAGCGCCGGCCCTGGAGTCAGAAGGACCTGATTTCGGATCCGGCCTCAGACACTTAATGCACACAAACAAAAACCTAGCCGTGTGACCTTGGGCAAGTTACTTAACCCCAACTGCCCTCCAAAATGCAAAAAAAGAAAAAAAAATAACAAAAAAGATCTGAAAGCTTGGAGAAAGAAAGGAGACATTGTATATATGATACCATCTCTACCCCACCCCAGACCGCTGTCTTTCCTAATTCACTTCAGAGAAAGGACTATAAATTTTGCTTCGTTTCCAGTTTCTGAAAATTGGGGTGTGATTTCTAGCACTGGATCCATAATAACCAAATTCCACTGCAATAAAGCAATTTTAAAGTGCTGTGGCATTTTTACTTATAATCATATTGGTGAGCCAAAGAACCAAACGACCCCAAAGAAGAAAGCAGTTAATATCTGTGGGAGGAAAACAGCAAATCACTTTTGCTGCTTGCTATCAGTCTTTTTCCCTATTATAATTATAGCTGTCATTCATATAACACCTTCACCTATATTATAGAAATCTTTCTCTACTACAGAAAATCCTGTAAGGTCCACAGAAAAGTTGATATTATTATTCTGTTTGCATCTTTGAGGAAAATGAGGCAGAGACAGGTCAGAGCACTCATAAGTGATCAAACTCTGGGACTTTAACCCATATCTCTTGACAAATCCAACTGCCAACCCTGTGCAGAGAGCAGAGGAGTCTCGAAAGACGCAAAATATAGGTAACTGCTAGAGATCCTTTCCCCCTTCTTTCTTAGCGTAGTGCAGGCTGGCCATCAGTACTTTGATGTTAACAAAGCCTTCCCTCTTTTCTCTATCTTCGCGTCCAAACGAGGAAACGACGGAGCGGGAGCAGTCCCCGCACATCCATCCGGCGATGCTATTTCACACAATCCAAAAATGGGAAAGTGGACTAAGCTGGGACGCGTATTTTACCTCTGGACGCCAGAGGGCAGCCGAAAGACTCAGCCATCGCAGACAGACACCTCCACTCCCCACCCCCGCCCACCTTCAGTAGCTCCTAAAAGGCCGAGGGCCAGTTAGAGCCTGGTCCCTAGGAGAGAGGGTGCTGGTAGCGCCTCCCCAGCCCCGAGCAGGGCCCCAGGATCGGCTGACCCTGTGAGTGAGGCCAGGCAGCAGAGAAGACCCAGCCTGTGGGCAGTGGCCCGTGAGCCCATTCTCCACCCACAATGGCAAGCCACCCCACTGATTCTGAAGGAGGGGGTTCTCGGTGTCTCTCCCCTGGTGGCTCGATGGGCTTCTCTTTCGCACAATAGCAGCTTCTGTTCTTTTGGAGGAAGAGGAGGAGACAACTCAATTTCTGCATAACTGGGTTTTCTCAATTCTGGGAAATTGGGAACAAACAAGACACTTAAAATTATAAACACAAAATGATTATTCTCTGGTAATAACTTGGTTAACTGTAAATGAAGCTCAGAAGATTAAAAAAAAGATAAAAGCAAAACATTGGAACATAACAATTTCAACTTGATTGTATATTTTAAAAGGCCTATATTTAAGGTGCCTGTGACTGTGGGGCTTGAGAGAAGGGGAGGCTTCGGTGGAATTAGGCTGGTCAGCAGTCAGTGACACTCTGGGCCCAAATCTACTTTGCTTTAAGAAAAGGGCGTCTTTTTCATTTTTAAAATAAAATTTGTATGGATATATTTTTGTTTTTACAAAGCCTAAATTTCTCTTGTAACCCTCCTCCTCCCAACCATTCTTTATAACAATTTATTTTAAAAGAGAGGAAGAAAAAAAAATCAACAAAACTGATAAGGGTGTTGAAAAAAATCTAACAATATATACAATATTCCACACCTGTGGACCTCTAATCCCACCTCTGCAAAGTATTTGGTGGAGGATTTGATGTTTCCTCATATTTCTTCTTTGAGGATAGGCTTGTTCATTTTAATTATGCAACATTTGTTTTTGGCTATGATTGGGATCTTTACATATAGATGGGTGTAGTTATTGTGTAGGCAGGAATGCCTTTCTAACCATACAACCAACCAAAGAAGACAGCGCCTGTACCAGAGGAGGGGTTCCCAAGACTGGATGGACTCCTTCCTGGTGAAAAGCACTCCAGTCAACAACCTTCAAAAGATGGGCCATTTGGAAATAACTCGAAAGCTTCAGTTATGAGGGAAAATGTCCCTGCAGCAGACTTCCAATCTTCTCTGCCCCCTCTGTCATTGTCATTGCATGAGGCCACATCATCTGTCAGTATCTGAAGAGGTTGCCTCACATCCCCATTGAACCTTAATGCTTTCAAATTATGTTTGGAAAAATTAATCCTTTCTCTGGACCTTCTTGTGACCAATAAAGAAAGGATTAGATACACTCCTAATTCTGTCAGCAGGATTCCCTGCCTTGGAGTTGGTTTTTTCTAGCACCTTCCCCACACACACCTCACAAAATGAAAATGTTATCTGGAACAACCCTGAGCAAAGTAATTTGGAGACAGATCAGATGACAAGAAATCATCGGCAAAGGTTAGCTGGGATTTTAAATTTTATTTTATTTTATTTTATTTTATTTTATTTTATTTTATTTTATTTTCCCCTCCACAGACTCAGAGCCTACTTCTCAGAGTTGGTTTTTTTGGTTTTTTTTACAAAGCCTGGAGAAGCAGGAGTTTTGCTACACTTCCTTTGCTGTCTCCCAGGGAATGGTGGGATGGGTCAGGGAACACAAATGCTTTCATTTTTTGTGTGTGATCATGTTTGTTTGCTGGAGTCCATGTGGTCAAAGGCAGGATTTGGACAAACCAGGAAAAGGTCATAACTGAAACAAATTATAATCCCAGATTGACAGAACCACAGAGTTGGAAAGGAGCATCTCTACAAACCCATGTCATTGTACGTTTGAATCTTAATCTGATGGGAAGCTTATTATCTAAGGAGGCAGCCTGGTCCACTTTGGAACAAATAATTGCTTAATACGTACTTGTTGACTTGACAGTGCTGATTAAGTTGGTTTTTTTCCTTATGTCAAGGTAAAATTTGTCTCTGTAATTTTTTTATACCCATTGTTTTTACTTGGCCTCCAGGGGCAGGTAAAATGAGTCAAACCCTTTTCCCATTTGACAGCTCTTCAGCTATGACGTATTCTGTAAGTCTATTGTTGTCCAATGCTGGTATGGCATGTTTTTGAGTCCCCTCACTTCCTCCTGCTAGTCTATGTCTTTCCTAATATGTGACATCTTGGACTGAATAGAGTACTCCAGAAGTGGTCTGAGCAGTGCAGAGTTCAGGGAGACTATTATTTTCTCTTGTTCTGGAGAGCTGGCTTCTAACAATGCTTCCCAAGTTTGATTGTTGACTTTTGTGGTCAACAATGTGACCTAACAACTAAAAATGTCCATCTGGAAAGACATTTGGATATTTCCCCAAGTCCCACCTCTACCTTTTCATTTCCCTTCTTTTCTTCCCTCCTCTACTCACCCCCTCCCCCACTTTGCCACATTCATGTAGATGAGTTCCATCCAGCAGCTATACCCCTTCTTACCTGACCAATCTGCCCTTAGATTTGAGTGAGCTGTGCTTGTTTATGTGTAGTTCCTAACTTTACCTGTAGGTGGATCAGGTGCTACCTATGTAGCATTATTTGAGAAACTGCTAGGGGTGGGGTGGGGAAGTAGGGTTGGAATATTCCCCAGAAGAAAAAACTCCCCCTAACTCTGCCTGAAATGCCTTGGTTACTTACATACCTGAGTTAAAGCCCCACTATTACTGCTGCTGCTATTACTATGTAGTGTATTACAGCACTTAAATGTTTACAAAATGCTTTACTGTTATCTCATTTGATGCATATGGGGATGTCGACATATTAAGTCATTATCATTTTATATCTTAGCCCAAGTTAATTTATTAGCTTAGTTTTGGCATAGAGGTTTGGTAAGTTTTTATGGGAAAAAGAGAGATGGAAACTTCTGGAACATGGAGCATAGTTGTGGAGGGCCTGAGGGTCATATAAAAGCAATGGTGGAAAGGCTCAGTATAAGACAGAATGATGACGAGTTACTGAAGGAAAACTTGGCAAATGTCGCAATTGGCCTGAGGCTGGCCCATACTATGGCTATATAGTGTGCTAGGGGCTGTTAGTGACAAAGAGTAAGAAATCGCTATGCCTTCATTTTAACTTGTTCATCTCAAAGATTCCTTTTCATTGGGAAAGTATCAGGGAGCAGGAAGACATAGCTGGACGAGAACCACCAAGAATAACTTCACTGCTACTAAAACCATGGGCTCAGGAAATGCATTTAGGAGTTTTTCTGCAGCTCAATCTCTTGGCCTATTCCCAGGAGGAATTCTTCTAAAACCCACGTAAAGAGGAGTACATTATATGTGTGAGTACATTATATGAATGAGAACATCACACAGAGAAATCAATGGGCAAGCTTATTATGTGTCAAGTTCAGTATTAGGTAATAGGGATACAAAAAAAAGAGCCTCTGCTCTCAGGGAGCTTATATTCTAACGTGGCAGGCAACACTTCACTTACATTGGTATAATAACTCTGGCGAGGGCTTGGCTGACTCCCCAAAGCCCTGGAATTTGTACCTCAAAGAGATTCATAGTAGGAATTCTGGAACTCTGGAAGGAAGTAGTCCCCATGGAAGCAGCTGGTGTCTGCTGCATCAATAGTTCCCTTTGACCATGAGAGATGACTTCTAAATGAACAAGCTCAGGAGATGTGTGTATCTGTGTGTGCTATCCAATAGCAGCCAGCCTCACACTGACCCTTCTTAACTGTCTTAGCCTTACTATCACCTAATTATATGAGGTTTGGGGTTTTTTCATTCTGTTAAAACAACAATGTTCAAAGTATGGTCTGGGGATAAGACCCTTTCAGGGGGTTGAGAAGTCAAAACTATTTTCATAATACACATTTTAATTTCTAGTATGGTAAATATTGATCATCATAACCCCCCAGAACAAAATTCTTGGTGGGGGGATGCTCAATAATTTTTAAGTGTCCTGAAACCAGAAAGTTTGAGATCTTCCATGTTAAAGAATGAATTTATCAGATTTAATATTATTTCTCATAAACACCTGTGGTTGACTCTGTTCTTCTCTCACCCGGTATCTCTTTACTGAGAACCATGCAGGAGAAAAGAGACCTTTTCCATGCAGACCTGGGAGCTCAGCCCCAGTCTATTCATTCTTACAGAGTTGGTCTCTCTAACTGGAACCATAAGCTTGAGCCGTTTCATAACTAGCTTTCTAGAAGAGTGGAAAATGACTATGAGTCTATGGCATCTTTTATAAATCTGTTCTATAGACATGAGGTAATGTTACCTGGTGGTATAGACAAGACACATATGAAGCAAACACGAAGTAATCTTGGAAGGGAGGGCACTAGCATCTGGGGGAGGGGGACTAAGACCAAGAAAGATCTGGGACAGAAGGTGGAGGTTGAGATCATTCCTTAAGGAAACCAATAATTCCAAGAGGTGGATGGGGGTGTGGAGGAGAGAAAGGGTTCTAGGCATAGGCAGTGAGTCCAAGGAAAAGGCCAAGACCACAAGTTTGACCAGACTTTGCCTTTAATCTGAGGCAACCATTATACAAATGTGTGCTGTTAGTCATATGGGAGATTTGGTCAGAGAATATGGGCGTGTATAGGTTATTATCAGTATTGGCAAATGACATAAAAAGGCATGACTGTTGACCATTGGCACCATATTTTTTTGTGAGGGCCATATTTTCAGGGAATATCCTGAAAGTATATCTCTGTTCCTCTTTGCAATATGGGTAAGGTAGTGTATGTTACTAAATAGATTGAGAGAAGGCAAGGAGAGCTGGGTACAAATCCAGCCTCAGAAACTCAAGCTGTTTGAACCTAATAAAATCATTTGATTTTTCTGAACATTAGTTTCCTTATCCATAAAATGAGGACTAAACACACACACACATGTGCCTCACGGGTTCTTTTGAAGATCAAATGAGATAATATCTGTAGTGTTTTGCAAATCTTAAAATATATAGAAATGTCAGTTATTGCAACTGTAATTACTAGAATTGCCATTGGGACAGAGCTTTTTTGGCATGCAGAGAGCTCACACCAAAACTAATGACCATGCTGCTATGGTTTCCATCGTTTTGAAGGAATTCAAAGAAACAGTCAGAGGAGTGTGTTATTTGTATGCACATATATGTGTACACACATACCCATATCTGTGTGCCCATTTCTTTTATCAACATTAGGAAAATCCTGGATAAGGCACAAGATTCACTGGGCTGGCCAATGAGAGAAAAGACAATGACTCTTCCAATCCCTATTTAAATCTTTTCCAGGAGAAAAGTACCCTGTAAGGGAGGGAATATATGAAGAACCTGGCAAATGTTACCCAGTAGGGAAGGAAGAATATTTAAATTAAGAAGAATTTCAATATGAACTTTGGATTAAAATACACTTTAAATATCGCCTTCTGTTGGCTGGTGAAAGTGTCTCCTTCAGTCTGCCATCTCTGTCCCTGGCTTCCTGCTCATTGCTGAATTCTGTTCAGACTTGTAGGATCACAGAAGATTGCTGGGTACTTTTGCAGAATTTTCATTGTGCCTCCTTCTTCTGACCTTATCACAAGATCCCATGTCCTGCTCCTTTTATACCCATTAGCTTTCTTCACTGACTCTGACCTCTCTAGCAACTACTTTCAAATTTCCCAGACCACCAGGAATACACAACCCAGGCCCCTAGCTTCTATCTAAAAAAAAAAAAAGGTCACAGGTTTAAGACATTATTGAGATCTTATGCTATTCACACCTGACTTAATATTTTTCTTAATGGTTTTTTTCACATTATTTCAAGTGTTCTCATTTGTTTAATTTTGATTTTTGTGTTTAAACATCACTCACTTCAAAAGCTTCACTAGGGTCATTCACATTTAATCTCTCAGTTTTCATTCTTTCTTAGGTTGAATATTCCTTTGTGTGATAATAGCTAGTATTTATATAGCACTTTAAACTTTACAAAGCATTTTACAAATATAATCTCATTTTCTAGATGAGGGATTTGAGGTTAAGTGACTTGCTCCAATTCACACAGCTAATCAGTGTCTGAGACAGAATTTGAACTCAGTTTTACTTGAATCTGGGTCCATCATGCTCCCCTCTGCACCATTTACTTGTTATTTTTCAGTTCGGTTTTCTTTCCCAGCTCTTTGTTTATTCTGTCTCACTTCATTCATTCAGTCACTTACTGAGTACTACCTGAAAAGGACTTTGGGTTCCCAATCCAAGCAGATGAATATTTAAAGTCATTGATTGCTTCCAGAGGTGGATAACCTGCGGCCTAGAAGCCACACGTGGCCCTTTAGGTCCTCAAGTATGGTCATTTGACTGAATCCAAACTTCACAGGTTTCCCCACCCCTGGTTTACACTATACTTTTGCTGGAGATGTTTAAGGGTGGAGATCACAACCTCACATGGTTTACCCCTTCCTCAGTCATGTTTAGTGCCTACTTTGTGCACATGTTTTCTCTTGGTATTCTCAAACAGTTAATAAATATTTAAAAGCCTACATACATGCTAAGCTCTGGGGGGTACATAGGAAGGTAAAGACAGTGCCTTCTCTCAAGTAACTCAGAGTCTTATGGGGGAGACAACCTGCAATCAACTATATACAAACACTATAGGATAAATTGCAGTTACTATAGGGTTGTTTCCACTTGTCTTACTTCCTTAATAAGAAGTAGTCTTATATGTGGTTAGTTGTGTTGAGAGGGACTGGGGGATGGAGCAGGTACTATCACATACCATCATCATTAACCACTGCAGAGAGTTCCATGATTGTATTTGGAAACTTCACTTGGGGGCTGAAATGGTCACTATGGTAAAAATCCTCCTGTGATACCTCACTGTAGATGTGGCAATGGTCCCTGGATTCTCAAAATCCAGGTCAGTGGATTATAAACTCTGACGGGTCCCAGCAAGTTAAAAGGTTCTTCAACTGGCTCAGTACTGCACTTTTGTCCCAGTACCAGCATAACTACATTTAAGAAGCATATTACTAGGGGGCTGATCACCTGCTAATTAACTTTCCCACACCAGTCCAGGACAGCATCTAGGAAGACATGGTGGGGTTGTGCTTCATATTGGTGGAGGAAATAGCCAAATGTATGAAATCATAAATCTTTTGAAGCAAGAAAGTTTGGAAATGTTCACCTGACATTTCCTAATTTTGACACAGTGATGACAACTTGGATTGATGTTGCCCTGGTATGTACAGATGTACAAACCTGTCTTGTCAGTTGTTCAGGGGCTGTTCTGAACTTGGAATCTGCCTCTGGATTTCTATAATTGGAAGAAACCAGAAACCGGTAGAAATAACATTACTGCTTCTCCTGCTGTGTGAGATCTAAGAAGGGTGGTGCAAATATGACTCCTTCAGTCAGCCTCATTTAGGTGACTCTGAATGCTCAGAATCTGTCAGGTGTGGTTCCTGGAGCTTGGCCACCTGAATGCAATCTTTTTCAAGTGATAACGATATCTTTTTCCCCCTATTTATTGGGCTATGAATTCCTCTTGTGTTTTACTGAATTACTCTCCAGGTGCTCATTAAAGCTAATCAGCTGAGTAAATAATATAGAATGAAGAGAAAGAAGATCAGCAATAAAATACTAAAAAAAATAAAGCTGCTTTGGTGCATCATTATAATTAAGTTGCCTCACTATTCTAATCTCAGAACACATATGCATTAACTCAGAAAAAAAGCAATTCTTGTTCAATAAGTCAAACATAAATTGCAAACTTTGACTGAGTCAAGATTGATTTCCAAAGGATTAAAAGAAACACAATATATATAAAGCATTGTGCAGAGGGCAAAGACATTGAGACAACAGTAATGGATACAAATTCGAATCAATTTCACTCCCCCTGGTACCACAGCTGTAATTGACAAAATGAAAACCTTTCTCTTCCTCATGTTCAGAAATGTGTTCCTGAGATGCAGGAAATTTAGAGGAACAGAGCAGTTTTCAGTGAATTGATAAACAGCATTTAAAAAGGAACCAACTACAGAAAATGGCCTACATTAAGTTAATATCAGGCTGCAAAAATTACTACAGGTGCTGGTAGAGAAGAAAAGAAATAGAAATGGAGTCTCATTTATGTATGTACAGAGCAGTGAACTGAAATCCAGGGGGTGTAGCAGAGATAGTATTCTGACACTGAATCTGCAGGTGAGCTACCTTTGTAGAGATGAAACAGAAGATTCAAGAGCCATATCCAGCAGTGTGCTAGATTCAACTCAAACCAGCTTTTCAGAGCCAGTTGTAAATTTTCAGTGCGAACATTTATACCTAAGGAACAAGCAAATGCTATAAATCTGCGCTTGATTTATTGTTTTGTTGATTTCTAGATTTAAGAAAGTGATGAGAAATGTTAATATTATAGATTAAATTTAAAAGTGTGCATTTCTCTCCCCCCCCACCCCCCAGATCTCATTGTTACCCGCATATCTCTTTTATGACTGAAGGACAATGCATAATAGCAAGCCAGGTGAGGACTGGAGGCAGCTAGCTGGAATTCTTAATTGTACCTCTGCCATTACCTCACATCACTTTTATAAACCTCTGTTTCTGTAGTCTATGATAGAGTAACAATAGACATGTCCCAGGCATATCATACAAGTTAATGGGTAATATTTTACAGGGTGAAAAAGCTGCAACCTGCTCCTTATTCAGTCTTTTAAAAAAAGATTCGGGGTAACTCCCCCCACCCAAAAAAACTTCCCTCATATTCTCTATCTTTCTCTCTCCCTCCCTCCCTCCCTCTCCCTCTCCCTCTCCTTTTCTCCCTCTCTCCCTCCCCATATATATTCACAAACAATATATAGTTTAACGTTTATAAATTGGGAGATATGGATAAGCAAAGTTCCATATTAGATAACATTTAGAGGTAATGGTGCTATAGATTGTAGAGCAGAAGAGGCGTTAGGACTATAGTAGGTTCCTAGACAATTGAATTTCTAAGATGAGGAGTATTGGAAGAGTATTTCTCTAGTATGTCCCTAAATTCTCCTCTGCTGATGAATTTGATTGAGCTGATAGGGTAGAATCTCTATGCATAGGCAGTATTAGCAAACCCTTTCCCAACACCCCCACCCCACCCCCACTACAATCTTAGAGGAAACAGTCTCCATTCTCTGTTCACTGCCAAAGCAAATACTCTCCCTTCCCACTCAAAGAAAGGAGTTACAAAATAATCTAGCTCAAAAATGCCTTAGAGATAATAGTTAATCCAAAAGAATCATTTTATATGTAGCATGTATTCTGGGGTGACTATCCCAATTCCTATGGGCACTTATGGGATGGATCCTCAGGGTGTAGCTACTATACCTCACCTCAGGATTTTAGGGGTTGGGGTCTCAGGTCTCAGGGGTTGGGGTGGGTTTTGTTTTGTTTTTTAAGACTGCTTAATGCATGAATCCCTATGGTGTGCTTCCCACCCAAGATTGTCAGCTGATTATTATTTAATGGGCTAGATAACATTAGCTTTTTAGATAGGGGTATTTACTAAGGTGATATAGTTGGTACAACTGATAGAAACATTCCCCTTCCCTTACCCCCTTCCAAAAAAAAAAAAGTCTGTGACTTACTGATACCAGGGACCTAAGCTTAGCAAGCACATGTAAAAGTATAACTCACAGCTATTGGAAGTCCTTTTCCTGAATCCCTTAAGCTGTTCTTATTATGTAGTCTTTCTTTCCTGAACCTTGAATCTGTGTCCTCTCAGTTCTAGGCTGATGATGCAGACTTCCGTCTTCTGTTTCCAAAACACTCTTTAGATGCTAATGCGAATATGGGAAATCCAAAATCCTCCAGTCCTGAAACTCCAAAGCTATTCCTCTGGTGAGTTGTGGGGTGGGAGGGGAGGAGGAGACTGAAATCAAGCTTTCAGTTCAGGACTGTGGCTTCTTCTCTGTTCCCCACTTATTCCTTCTTAGGGCTTTTAGCTGGAATGCTTACTTAGATTCTGATTCCAACTAGCTCCCTACTTTTATACTGGACCAAGGCACATGACCAAGTCCCTCAAGCAATCAGAACAGATTTTCTCTAGTCCTAGAGAGTGACACAGGCCGTGTTCTAACCTAGTGAATGACTTAGATGTGTTCTTAAATGATAAATGGATGATTAAAGGTTAAAGAAGTGATGTGATCAACAACATACAGATAGTTGCAAATCTGGGACTAGAATCCAGGTTTCTTCACTTCTGGTTGAGCCCTCTTTCCAACACCGACCCTTTTACCTAACCAGAGTGGGGTAGTGGATATAGGGCAGACCTTGACATCAGGAAGATCTAGATTTAGGTCTTGCCTCTGAAGTATATGTGAGGGATATTGCAGTGATGTTTCCCCATTCTGAACATCCTATATACATTCTTATTACTTCCTTATACTTTTTTTTTTTTTGCTTTTTGGAGGGCAATTGGGGTTAAGTAACTTGCCCAAGGTCACACAGCTAGGTTTTTGTTTGTGTGTTAAGTGTCTGAGGCCAGATCCAAACTCAGGTCTTTCTGACTCCAGGGCCAGTGCTCTACTCACTGCACCACCTAGCAGCCCCAACTTCCTTATACTTTTAACTAAGTTCAGTACCATTTCCCCATATATATGTAGGCCATTGTGTATTTCAAGGTAATGTAAGAGCTAGTGAGTATTAATACAATTGATTGGATTAACGATTGAGGCCAAATTAGAGGTGCTTTTAGTTTGGGGAAAGGAATGGTAGTGTGAGAGGTAGCAAAGGGTTAAGTTTCTATAGAGCTGCAAGAATTGCTGAAACAAGGCTACTGATAAAAAGTACCTGACAGTAGCCTTGGGAAGAGTTGAGGCAGCAGCCTTGGGAAGAAGTTGGGTTCCAAGTTCCCAGAGAACTCCTAGATAATACTAAAAATGAAATAATGTAGAATAAAAGGAACTGGCAGCAGCAGGTGGGTTTAACCAATCAGAAAGCAGACAGTGGCCTTGAGACACTTAGGCCCAGATAAGGACCCATCTAGGTTGGACTGAAAAGGGTTCAGTATTCTGAGGTTGTTACTGCACTTGCGTAGTGGACATTATATATTATGTATGTTATCTAACAAAATTGGAGCCTCATTAGTAATAATTATGGTAATGCATGAACAGGGCTTTATGCCGATTGGTTGGCATTAATAAGATTGTGAGCTTGCCTTGCCAACCAATGGTAAGGTGGGACAGTGGAGGTGTGGAATTCCCACGTTAGAGCTTTCTAATCGTGCTTTTGACTTCTGTAGTGATCTCCTCCCTTCTGACTTTCTTGTTGGATTTGGGGACGCCCTTTCTCAAGAAAGATGGTAATAAAGTTTTTGCTTCTATTTTGAGAAGCCTCTTAGTCATTTTAGGTGGGTGGTCTTCTGACACATACATATACTTGCTCTGTGCCTCTAAGGAAGGGTCATTAAAACTCTCATTGAAGCACTGAGTTGTCTAGAGGCAACTATAAGTTGCAAAGTCTAAAACTGTAAGCTGCAGAAAGGTGTTGACTTGTATTAGTAGAGGGAGTTTCCTCACCTCAGAATTTCTTAAATCAATGGAATCATCAGTAATCATCAGCCTAGTCCTTACCCCTGTCCCAGCGTTTTTAGGACAGAATGTTGTTGTTGCATAGTCATTTCAAGTGGTTTGTCATTTCCTTCTCCAGTTCATTTTACAAATGAGAAAACTGAGGTAAACAGGGTTAAGTGACTTGCTCAGGGACACACAGCTAGAAAAACTATCTGAGGCCAGATGTGAACTCAGGAAGATGAGTTTTCCTGACTCTAGACCCAGCACTTTATGCACTATGGCGCCACCTAGTGGCCAAAGGCCAGAATGAGTACTCCACGGTATGGCAAGCCCCTTTGGGAAATTGCCAAGCCCTGGAGTAATGGAGAGAACACTAACCTGAGGAGACCTCATTCTAGGCTGGCTCAGCCACTATTTATGAGCAGATTACAATCTTTCCATGCCTCACTTTCCTCAGTTAAATTTAGATAAATGCCACCTGCATTGCCCATCTCACAGAGTGATTTTTTTGGAAGTTATTTTTAAAGACAAAATATAAAGATGATTTTAAAAGTTAAAAGCACTTGACAAAGTCAGATTGTTATAATGCTAAGCTTTGCTGAACCCTTTTGAACTGGGTATTAGCCAGTCTTATGCATGTAACCTGCCACTGTCCTTAGATTTATGAACTTCCTGGCAAGACACATGACAAAACACGAGACCAGAGGAAGGATACGGACATTGGAGAAAGAGAATCTTTTTGTTTCAAATACTACTCAAATCTTATATCTTAAGCAGTACAAGTGTTCCTTGATGGCATAATACTGCTAAACCCTCCTCTGTTCTAAGGAGAATTAGTTCATATCAGTATAATTTGAGAGTGATTGGTTTCTATAGTGCATTGTCTCTGAAAGATCTCCAATCAATGTGAGTGACAATCTTGGGTCTGTGTTTGATCTGACTGAATATTTCAGCTTTGAAAAGAGATGGAGGTGAGACTCTTCCAGGCAGAGTCCCAGGCATATCCTAGGCAGAAAACGTTTATTGCTCACCTCCTTTTTTTTTCATGGTTTTTGTGTGCCTGTGCTTTATTCATTTATTCATCTGTTTATTTACTTATTTATCCATTTATGTATTTATCTATTCACTGATTCACTTTCATCCACCTACTTGTTTGTTTATTCGTTCACTTATCTATCTTTCTACTTATTTATTAGACCTATCTCTGCTAGGCTGCAAATGCAGTAGGCATTTACAATTCTATCCCATTGCTGTTCATCAGGGAAGCTTTAACTTGGTCCCATTCTGACCTGGGCTGGTTTGCCTCTCCTTAGGCAGCATAGTGGTGCCTACTTTGCCAGGAGTTCACCATATTGGTGTCAGGGTTAGTATGGACTCTTAATTGATTTTAACCTGATTGTAGCCTTGGCCTCCCTTTGTTGATTACTGCACTAGGGGCTAGAGATTTTTAAAAAAGGAAGAAAAAATCACTACCTTCAAGGAACTTACATTCCATCAGGGTAAACAATACATTCATGTATAAGTATGTACAAAATAAATAAAAAGTAGTGATGAGGGGAGGGACTAGTAACTGGGGAGACCTGGAAAGGCTTCGTGTAGGAAGTCTTCCTTCAGCTGAGCTTTGAGGAAAATAGGGGTGTAAAGAGGCAGATGGGTAAGAATGGAGTGCAAGAATTTCATGCATGTTTCAAGCAAGTGGGACTGATTTCTCTTTAAAGGGGCAGGGAAACTATCCTCAAGATTTGATTGGTCTAGGAGAACCTGGCTTTCTGGTTACCTGGTGTAATGGAAATGCAGATTTAAAGATCTTCCCTGCCCCTAGTTTAAGTGCACCTGGAGCCTGTGGTGGGAGGCTTGTTTTTCAGGAAAGCCCACACCTTGATACTTTGTGATTGGGCAGTGGGTCAAGGAGGTTGTTACAATCTCTGAGCCAGGAGAAGGCTATATAAACTCCGATGAGAGGGTTTGCTTTGGGGCTCACTTTGAGAAGTGTTGTGTGATTTGACCAGATGAGACTCTGGGAAGCCGTTGTTGAGAGCCCCATGGCTTTGAAAACCCAGATGTTGATGCTTCCCTCTCTGGTAACTTCGATTTGGTATTGATATAATGGTTGGACAGTTTGGAAGCCTGTCTGTTTGATCTGTAAGTGCTGTAACTCTGAAGTTCGGGGTGCTGACCTTTTTCCCCTGAACTAGGTAAATGGTATATTTTTGTTTTATTAAAGTAAGCTTGTTAACTGATATTGAGTTGCTTTCCTTTTGAAAAGCAGATCTAAGAACCTGTGTTGGCAGCCACCCTGGGGATGTTGGGGTGCTTGCTGCTACACCTGGAGTGTCAGAGGATCAGTTAACAAGGAGTTGGCATTCCTCTGGCTTAACAGAACTCCCACTGCCATGGGAGTCAATGGAGAAAGGTCTGAGGTGTTGCCCCTGTGCCAGATGTGGAAGCAGAGTGGGGCTGTATCCCCCTGTATCATAGGATCATGGATTGAGAGTTGGAAGGGATCTTAGGGGTCAATGAATCCAGCCCCCTCATTTTGCAGATGAGGAAATGAGGCACAGAGAAAGAAGTCATTCGTCAGAGGTCATCTAACTGAAGTATCAGTGCTCAAAGTCAGATTTTCTCGAGCCCAGTATTATACTAGATGTCACCTGGCAGCCCAAAGCAGTAGCATATACTTATTGAATCTTTTACTGTTGAGTAAACTTTCTTTATTGGGTGTTATATGGTCTTGACTGTTTCACTGAGTTCCAGTTCCAAGCCTGAACCATTGTTTTGGCCTAGTTAGTTATGGCTATTAATATTTGGAGTAGTAGGCCCTATTCGATGGGAATGACATTATGGTCCAAGTCGAGGAAGAATGAGGTGGAGGTAGGTGAGCCTTGGGTGATAAGACGGACCAATAGAGAACTTTGGCACCCTTTCCCATTGTTTCTTTAGTGAGAATCAATGTTGCCCCTGAATCTGAATTACCAGAACAATCATTATATTCAGTTACTTTCCTTTGCTTGAAACATAAGTAGAGAAAGAAGACCCATGGCTAAGTCAATCATTGTGCATGCCCACAAATACTGATCCACTCTAGATTTGACTTGGTATTTGACAGAGTATATTGTGCTAGATACACACTCTATAGCACCGTAAATTTAGACAAGTCACTTAACCTTTTTAGGCCTTCGTTTCTTCACTTCAAAATAAGGGAGATGGACTAGAAGACATCTGATCTAAATCTACAATCCTTTCCTTTTTTTTTTTTCTTGTCCAGTTAAGTGGGGAAATAGGATCTGATAAGTCAATTCATCTTGGCTTCCTTTAAGTCTCATCTCAGGGGCCATCTCCTAGGAAGGTCGTTCCTGACTCCTAATTTTAATGCTCTCTCTGCCTCAACCCCCTCAAATAATCATGTATTTACTTATCTAAATTTAATCCTCCAATGTAATATAAGATCTTTAAAGGAAGGGACTGTTTTGATATTATCTTTGTAACTCCAGACTAACTCAAAACTTTGCATGAGTCTTTAATTAATTGTTGAATCAAATAGATTTGAATTTAAATAAGACAAAGTTCCTGTCCTCATGGAGCTAACAATTTATTAAACGTGATAAGATAGCTATTAATATAAGACAGATTGGAATATAAGTGTGTAATAGGACAAAAGGGAGAAATAATTGCCAGGGTTTTTTTTTTTTGAGGATAGTTGGTTCAGGAAAGGCTTCATGGCAATTTAGGTAGGATAGCCTCAAACATGATCCCATATAACCTACATAGAATTATATGCCTCCCTGGGGAAATTTTTACATTGAAATGTTATCACTACTCCCTTTGACAATTATTCTTTCTTGATTTTTCTCTTCTCACTATCACTGACCTAGATCCTCTACATTAGAAATATGAGATTTATATGATAATAAAATTACAAATACAAACAATTTTGAAATAACTAAAAACTCTTATAAATGCAATAACCAACCACAATTCCAGAAGACTGATGATAAAGCATGCTACTTACCTCCTGGCAGGTGACAGAGTCAAGGTACAGGATAAGCGTACAATTTTGGACATTGACAGTATGAGAATTTGTTTGGCTTGATTATGTATATTTATGACAAGAATTTTTTTTTCTTTTCATTTGGGGAGTAGGAATGAGAGAAAAGAAATGTTTATTAAATGAAAACTAAAATATATGGAAGTAAATAAAATATAAAGAAGTAGAGAATATAAAAGTAAATAAAATACAAAGAAATTAATAAAATATATAAAAGTAAATAAAATAAATAGAAGCATATAGCAGGACTCTAGAGGACTGATGTTACAAGAATACTACCCACTTTCTTTCTGATAGAGAAAGTAGATGTACTGTAGATACACGATGAAACATGTTTTCATATAAGACCGTGGATTTGTTTTACTTTACAGCACTAAATTGTTGCAAGGGAGAATTTAAAAAAAATTACTTTGGGGGGAGTAACTTAGAGAGACAAGGGACTAGTGATAGAGATGCCAACAAAAAATATGAGACAAGAAAATATTATCATTAAAACTTAAAAAAAAAAAAGACAAGAGAACAAAAGTTCAAAGGGAGAGAGACAAGCAGGATAGCTTTAAAAAACCAACATGTTGAATTTATTATCTCTTTAACAATAACAGCCCTCTACTTAGCTTCAGTGCCAGGCATACAGCCTGGACTAAGCTGAGCCCTGGAGGCATCTGACCACTTTAGAAGAGGGGTCAGACTTCTTTTCTCACACTCCACCCCAGTCAGTACCCCAAGAAAAATTTACTTAAGGCTTAATTAGGTTGTGGCTCATATTTAGGGTTTCTCCAAAAAGAAGAGCAGAAAGGTACTTAATGTACTAAATGAATCAGATCTGTTACGGGAATTTATTTCCTGCCTACAAAAGAAATGCTAAAGGTCATAAAAGACTCAATATTGCTCAAATTGATAAAATGACTTAAAACAGGATTCAGTAACTTAAGTTATAATAACTGCTTTTATAGTCTTCTGGGAGACTGATCCGTAAGCCTCATAAAACCATTTGCAGGGTCCCGCTTAGCTATCTCACAATCCCTCTGCTAAACACTGTACCATCAAGGGCTTAGTTTTTGTCACTGATAGTCTTCTCCAATGCAACAGGTCCTCCTACCACCCTGAAATCCATTCAATGGCTCCAGGGGCCCTGGACCTCTGGAACTCATAAGGTCTCTGCCAAACCTGAACAAGTCCATTTTGTTGTTGTTGTTCTTTGTTCTCAAAGAGGACCATGACATAAGGAAGGTGATGCCATACCTTGCAAGTGTACTGGATTTAAGTGAGGAGGGCTGTGCAAAGTCGCCAGCCTCACTTTCTCCTCTAGAGCCTGGTCCACTTTGAGAGCAATGTTGGATCATCTGCTCTGGGAAGAAAACACAAAACATAAAAAGCAGCCAAGGATCCAGGTCCAGGATTGCCACACCATGTTCTGGGCCGCTCATCCCCTCATCTCAGGAGTGAGATTTGGTGACCTTGTAGTAACAACTTCCCTTGGCAGTGGTTTGTTTTTTTTTTTAAGGCATTTTCACGCAAACTGTATTTCATCCTCAAAATATCTTTTTGTGGTTTGCAAGGCAAATGTGGTCACTTGGGTAGAGAGGGGCCTGTGTCCTGTGTGACCTGCTCAGAGTCATGTGCCTAATTGGTGAAAGGCCCAGTTTTCTTTCTGTTAGACCATGGTGCCTCCCACCCAGCTGACTGTATAGGGACATACTAGTCTGGAGAAGCTTGGCAGGAACCCAGGTGTAGGAAAGGCAGAGTGCCAAGGGTAAGCAAGCAGAGAGATTCTGAGGAAAAGGAAAAGCATGAGGGTCAAGGGCTTTTGTCCCGCTTTCTATCTAGCATCAATATATTCTGTCCACATGACCAACATTTTAATGGTGGGTCTGCTCTTCATAGGTCGATACGATATTTTCACTCTGCCTGTACACATTATATATGTGCATATATATATATACATATATTACTATAAATGAAGTAGAATTCATAAGAAATACAAATTAAGAAACAAAAAAATGAAAGTATACAAAAAACCCATATAATCTGAATGTGTGTGTGCATGCGTTTGTGTGTGGTGTTAATCCTACTAATTATTCCTTTTATTACCTCATATAGTTCTTTCCATATTTCCCACCTCAGGTACTAGCTGTGTGACCTTGGACAAGCCATTTAACTTCTCTGTGCCTCAGTTTCCATTTCTATAAAATGAAAGAGTCAGACTCTGACTTCTAAGGTCCCTAACAGCTCTATAATATTAATAATAATAATACTAACTAATATTTATATGGCACTTTAAGATTTACAAAGTACTTTACACACAGATCTTCACAACAACCCTATTATTATCCTCATTTTTACAGATAAGGAAACTGAATCTGAGGGTAAAGTGACCTACCCAGGGTCACATAGCTAGTAATTATCTGAAAAAGTCATCCAAACCCCAAGTCCAATGCTCTATTCATCATACTACTTATCTGCCTATGGCTCATGTACATTATATTTATTTAATCATTCTCTAATTATTGGACGTATAGCTTATTTCCAGGGTTGTTGTTTCTGTGATTTTACTACTGCAAATAGAATATCTACAATTTAAAAAAAAAGATCCTTTGATCATGCTGAAGGGACATAAAGCAATGGAATGAGTGAGTCAAAACAAAGGATCAATTTGGTAACTCAGTGAATTTTGTCATATCATACTCTGAATTGCACAAATGATCATGAACAAATTATGATTTTTTTTTTGAAAATTGTTCATTTTGTAACTGTTCCAGAGGCACACAACTGGGAAATACTTCAAATTCAGGCAGAGTAATGGATTGCATGCTTATAGTTTACTTAAATTTAGAGTTGCATTACTCGGGTTGATAATTTATTGGCCACAGGAAATCACCAAGAATCTTTCCTAAGTTGTGGAGGGTTTGCAATCTTCATTGGTGGAGGGGATATTTACACAGAAGAAAATACAGATCTTTGAAGTATTTTAATAATATGAAAATGCAGATTGTTCACGAGAGTTTATCTTAAAATTTGCTACCTTGTTAAAATCATTTATTACCTTGATGAAGTTTTCTAACTTTTATTAGATTTTCTAGATGTATAATCATGTCATTTGCAAACTGATATGATAACCTCTTCCTTGACAATGCTTATTCCTTATCTTTTTATGCCTCATTACTATAGTCAATATTTCTAAAACTCTTTCTAAAATCACCCTTCTTGGCACCTGTTTTAAGTAGGAATTCTCCCTACTTGAAAATCGATACTGCTGGTATCTGCAGCTCACTACTATTTCACATCCCTCTTTCTGTCTTTATTAAGCTCCTTGTTTGCCTACATATTCTGCAAGAATCTAGCTCCAGAGAGAACACCACTAATTCTCCATCTTGTGCCCATGCTTCCTCAGTCCTCAAATGTAATCAGTCTACATGGTGGTTACAGATTGCCTCTCGGGAGCTGGAGTCTTTATTCTCTCTCCCAAAGAGATTTATTTTCTAATCCTAGACAACCTGGGAAATGTGGTCCTTCTCCTACTTGGACTCTGTCTATTAAATCCTGGCCTATGCCTCCTGGGAAATGTAGTCCTTTCCATTCCCCACACCCCACTCCCATCCCCAGCCACACCTTTTACATGTGTTTTCTGGTACTCCTATTAATTTTGAGATTTCCTCTCCTTCCTCTCTCCTTGATATCTTTAGCTTCCCCCTGCATTGCTTCCAAATCTTTCTGCATTTGAGTTATTTTCTGAGCTTACTTTTCCACTTTCTGTCCTCTACTCTATTACTCCTGTGCTTTTAGTTTCTTTCATTACAATTTAAAAATTCCCTATGCTACTTTACATTTTGATGACTTTTTTCCACTGGAGATTTCTTAGCTATATTCAGTTCTGCCCTTAATTTTCCTCATATTTTTAATGTTTTAAAATCTTTCATTTCATGAGCATGTCTGTTATCCATTTCAGCTTAATTCTCAGGATTTCTCACATTGTTTTTTATGTTTTCTTTTGATAATGTTTTGAATGGATGAAAAAGCATTTATTAAGTTCTTACCATGTGTAAAGTAAGCAATTGAAATGAAAAATAGACATAAAAATTCGTACATATTTTTCCTGGTGTTTTTTTTTTCTCTGGCTTCTCTTACTCTGTGTTTCTGTTTGGTTGTTTTAAATTGTATTAGAAGTCTTCAGTTAATAGCGACCTTTTGTTGGCTTTTAATTTTCCTATAAAAATTTATGGGTTCTCTCTTCTGTGTTTTCAAGAGTTATTTTTTGAAGACTGTTAGGAATTCTACTCCCTTGCCACCATCTTCCCCAACTTCTCTTTCTTAAAAAAAAAAAAAGGACATATTTATTCATATAATTTTCTCTCTCCCTTCTCAATATTTTAATTCGAAAAGAGTAGAGGGGCTGGGACATCTGGATCTCTGCCCTTGACCAGTCTCAGGATCTTCAAATCTTACCCTCATGTACTGATTCATAGAGAGTTACACAGCAGAGTTAAGTAACAGCTTAGCTGGAATCTTGTCTCTTCTGTTTGGCATTTAAAGCTCTTCACAGCCTGGCTCCAAGCTACCTTTCTAGGCTTATTATAGATTACTCCGCATTCATTCACTGTATGGTCCAGCCAAAATAGCCTTCTTGCTGTTCCTCACACACAGTATTCTGTCTCACATCTCCCTGCTTTTGCATAGTCGGTCCCCTAGTCTGCGATGCATTTCCTCCTCAACTCTCTTACAATCTCTAGTTTCTGACAAGTTCACCTCATTATCACCTTCTACATGAGACCTTTCCTGATTCCCTCCAGCTGCTAATGCCTTCCCATCCCCTCCAAAGAATAGCTTATATTTTGCATATACTTATACAGATATGTTTCTCTCAATAGAATATGAGTTCTTTGAGGGAAGAGTCTGTTTCTTTTTTGTGCCTGACACATAGTAGAGGCTTAATAACTGCTTTATCTATTAATAGAATTTATTTCTCCCTTCTCTTAAGAATTCTTCATTGCTGAAAATGAAAGCTTTAAGAAAGATGATCTCTTTTATAGAAAACTGAAGTTTGTAAGTGACTGAAACACATTGCAAATTTAAGTAATTCTTCCTTTTAAAATTTCAGATTTGGTTTTTAAAGATTTTTTGGGCAGAGGGAGAAATAACTAGGCAGTGCCTGCAGTCCCACAGAAATTCTGATGTATCCACACAAAATTTCTCTTTCAATTGAATGTAAACTCCAAAATAGTTTCATTTCCATCTTTGTAGGCCCCCTGCCTGGCACAAAGGAGGTCCTAGTGATACTCACTGACTAGTTGCTTAATTTAGGGACTGACATTCCAACACCTCTGGCCTAAGGGAGGCAGGAAAAAAAATGTAGATTTGGAGGAGTGAGTTGACTGGGTAGAGAGAGAGGAATAAGTGCCAACTTGTCCTGACTTTCCCTTATCCCACACAGGGGCAAGTATCTGGCTGCTTCCTTAATTTACCCTTCATCTGTCTAGTCAAATATCAAGTTCATTTCATCTGAACATACCCCAAACAAAAACTCACTAGATATTTTCAAAGTTGTTGTTTTAAGTCAGAAACATGAGAGGATGAGGAGAAAAGTGGAGGATCCTTGGAATAAAGTATATTATCATAGGAATAAATGTCCTTTTTATGGAGCCTTCAGGTTTGTAAAACACTTTCTTGTTAAGTTCTAACCACAGCCCTGAGGTATATTCCTTAATGAATCAGTGTATCCATAAATAATCTCTTTGATACAGGCACACCCACAATTGATATAGGACATTAGGTATCCACTTCTTCTCTGATGCCCCTCCCCGATTTCCCCTTGCTACTTCCTCACCTGCCCCTTCCCCTTCCCACCTTCTTACTCTTTCCCCAGCTTTTTTCCTATTTCCACCTTACAGGAATTCATCTTTCATGCTGGAGGCCTTTCCTCTAGGTCTTTCACCATGAAGCGACTATGGGAGACAGCACTTGAATTGTTTCTCTGTTAGCACTTACGCTAACCTCTCTTGTTGATAGACTTTTCTGGGTGATGTCACTTCATGTGTGTGACTGATCATTGTAAATAAGCCACATCCTATTTAGACCTGTGATACCTGTCCCTTACCCTTTGGCTCGATGACAATTTTAACACTTTGGATATTGCAATGCTTCAGGATTTGCAACCGTATAGCACTGGTGGGCACGCACTGGTGTTTCCACAGATATTTTTGGCTTGTTTGTTTTCAGGGAGCAGCTTGGAGCCATGAAAAGTCAAGTCAACAAACATTTATTAAAGAAATCTTTTCTGATTCCCCCTTAACACCTTCCTTCTGATATTATCTCCAGTTTATTGGTAGATCCCTTGTTTGTTCATGGTTTGTATGTGGTCTTCCCCATTAGAGTATGAGGTCTTTGAGAGCAGGGACCCTCTTTGTACCCCTAGGACTCAGTACAGTACTGGCACATAGGAAGCACTCAATAAATATTCATTGACTGATTGTTGTTGTTCAGTCATGTCTGACTCTTTGTGAACCCATTTGGGTTGGAGTTTGCTTGACAAAGATACTGGAATGGTTTTGTCATTTCCTTCTCCTGCTCATTTTACAAATGAGGAAAGTGAGGCAAACAGCATTAAGTGACTTTCCCAGGATCACACAGCTAGTAAGTGTCTGAGGGTGAACTTATGAACCTCTATGCAGTACACCACCCAGCTTCCCCTTGATTGATTGACTGCCTACTATGTGCTAGTCACAACTACTGAGTTTATTGAGTGATTAACTGACTCCTACTCTGTACTAAGCTCTGGCCCTCAAAAGAGAATAAGGAGAAAGTAATAGAACTGAAGCCAGAGTCATGGATTGTAGCATAGATGGGAGGGAGTAAGATATAAGAAGAGAAAAGTAGGAAGGGGTCACGTCACAAATGTCTTTAATAACTTTTATGTTTAAAAGATTTTGTATTTGTTCCTAGAGGTAAAAGGGGGTCCCTGGAGTTAATTGAATAGGAGGAGACACATGGTTAGATTTCCACGTAAGGAAGGTCCCTTTGACAGTTGAGTAGAGGATTGATGGAAGTAGGAAGATATGGGGCAGGGAGACCAAACAGCAGGCTGCTGCAATAGTCCAGGCATGAGGTGATGAGGGGCCTCACCAGGGCAGAGCCAGTGTCAAAGGAAAAAAGAAGATGTAGACGAATGATGCTATGAAGACAGAATCCATAGGAGTGGCAACAGAGAAGTGTTGTGCAATTTCTGAAATGCCCTCTTCCTCCTGTTGAATTCTGTGTCCAGCTCATTGCCCAGCTAAGGTATTTATACAAGATATGTGTTCTCAAGCATTAGCTCAATGAGGTGTCCATGCAAATTAGTCTGCAAAATAGGCATTCCTTATCAACCGGGGTGTTTCCTCTGTGGATTGTTAGGCTGAACTCTTTTGAGTTGTTGCAGATCTCTTTGGGAAGACTCTGTAGCCTTCAGAGATTTGACATCATCAGTACAATGCGGTCTGCAAATAGCTTATGGATGACTTCACCAATTACATGGAATTCCTCTATAGTTTGGACTCTGTGCTGTATATACTACATGACAGACAAACTCCTTGGCTGAGCAAATGTTTCCTTATTTTATGCTTTGCTTGATATTAGTAATTGGAGGATCACTGAACAATGTTTCTTGTCTATTAGGACATAGTTTCATTTTTTTTTTGGTGTTATTTTCATGCTCAGTTTCTTCTGCTTTCTTGAAGAATGACTATTTTCCAGTGTGTTATATGTGTGCTAACCTCTCTTATGCTCACCTTCTCAATAAAATCACCAAATCTTACAGAATATATGGGCTTAGTTTGGAGGAACTTCTTGAATTTATAGAACTTCTGTAATCTTTAATCTCTTTCCTCAGAAGAGGAAATTAAGCAGGTTGTTTTGGGGTTTGTTTTTGTTTTGGAGGCAATTGGAGTTAAGTGACTTGCCTAGGGTCACACAGCTTGTAAGCATCTGAAACTGGATTTAAACTCAGGTCCTTCTGATTCCAGGGCTGGTGCTAACACATAAACTGCAATTTTCTTCATATAGCATGGTAGCTTTTTTACACTTTGAACTCATCATGAATATGGCAAGGCAAGATGGCCAAATATCCCATGAAGTGATGATTCTCGTTGTCTTTGGGTGGATGATGAAACCAACTCTAATCATGCCTTTGTTCACACATCAAAGCAAATGAGCCCTATACCCATTTAGGTAAATCTTCCTTATCACTTTTGGTTTCATTTTTAGCAAGAATGTCAATATTGATATAGCTAATTTCCTGTAGTAGCAAGTTAACATGATTACTGAACAATGATCTCATAAGCAAAATACCACCAGTTAAATTAAGATTTATAGACACTTTAAACACTGTCATTCTTAGTATTCTCTGAATCTGTTTCTGACTTTCTGCCACCATCACGACAGAAGTGCGACACTATCGTGGTTTTTAAAAAAAAAAAAAAGACCCCTGTTCCGAGTTTAGGATATAAGTATTCTGTGAGAGATCTGTGGGGCAAGAGGACTCTAACTACAAACCATCTTCTCATCAGCATACATAGAATCAAGTGAAGAAAAGGCAGAGACAATTATGCAGGATCACAAATTGTTACTAGGTGGGAGGCAGAAATATTCTTTACAAACACAGATTACATCATTCTCAGATATGGTCTTGCAGTATCTTTTTTTTTCTTTATGGAGGGAGAAAGGCAGGGCAATTGGGGTTAAATGACTTGCCCAAAATCACTCGGCTCCTGGTAAGTGTCTGAGGTTGGATTTGAACTCAGGTCCTCCTGACTCCAGGGCTGGTGTTCTATTCACTGCACTATCTAGCTGCCTTGCAGCTTATAGTATCTTGCAGCTTTGTTTATCACAGTGAACACAAGAACAAGGTATTTTAAGGCCTTGAAAAAGAATTGAGAAGAAAGGGAAAACTCCAATGCAAAGGACCATAGATGTTCCTTCTCAATTTATGCTGAAGTGGAGTCAGATTCTAAAATGGAATTACTCATTTCAAAATTGGTGGGGTCATAGAGATCTTCTCTCTCATCGTCTCCACAGTACAACTGGTTTTATCATCCTCATTTTGTGCATTTAGGAAACTGAGGCACAGACAGGTTGTAGTTTTCCCGTGGTCACAGAGAAAGTAAGTATCAGAAGTAGGATTTTAATGCAGGTCTCTCCTATCTTCAAGGCCAATGCTCTTTCCACTGTGTTACATTGCATTATCAGCTTCTTGAGTTCAAGGGGAAGGTTGTATCATAACTTTGTATCTTCTCCCCAGTGCTCCGCACACAATGAATACATAATTAATATTTGTCAAATGAATGAATGTGTTTGGAAGATTATTATTATATGTGAAAAACACTTTTCTTTATTCTCATCTTGAGAATGTGAGTATGAGAAAAATATATCTGGGGGAACTGATGGCTAAATATGCTATTTTATTTATTTGTCTTAATATTTATCATTTATTCAGGATTTATGCTCTACCTATTTTCCAAAACGATTTGAAGTGACTTTTTGCCTCTGTAATAAAATATCATTATGAAAATAAAGGAAAAAAAGAAGAGGATTTCACTCAGTAGAAACTAATACAATTTCCAGCCAGTTTGTGGAAAGAACAAGCTATATTTGCTATTTATCTTCTTAAGGGAGACTCTTAGAAATTTCATATTTTAATAGCAGCCTTATGTTTTACTGAATGAAAATGGAAGAAGATAGTTTCTGCTTCTATTTGCTTTCTTATCTGATGCTTCCTTTCACATGCTGTAGATTTGCTGTAAAATGCACAGCTCACCTCATCCATATAGATAGGAGAATTCAGTCACCCGAAAGGAGGAAGCAACCTTAGTTCAGAAATAGTCTGGGAGCTCAGAAGATGGAGAACGCCAATTTCAGCTCCACCTCGAATTCTACCACAAATTGGTCAGTGAAAAGTGACAGAAAAGTAATGTTATAGGCTATGTCTGTACAATACCAATACAACACTTCAGGGAATTAAAAAAAAAAAAAAGAGTCTAACAAAGGCAGGTAGGTGGCACAGTAGATAGAGAACCAGGTCTGGAGTCAGGAAGACTTAATTTCCCAAGTTCACATCTGGCCTCAGATCCTCACTAGCTGTGTGACCCTGGATAAGTCACTTCATCCTCTTTGCCTCTGTTTTCTCATCTGTAAAATGAGCTGGAGAAGGACACGGTGAAACACTCCAGTAATCTTTGCCAAGATGACCCCAAATGGGGTCACAAAGCGTTGGATACAATTGAAAAATGACTAAACAACAACAATAATTGGATTGTCCCTTTGCACAGAAGCTTATGTGGCCAATATCTTATGTGGCCAATATCTGTCTGAATCATGTGTGCACTGGTTCCGTCACAAAAAAGAATCTCAGAATTGGAAGAGAACTTAAGAAATATACCTAAACAAGAATCCTGACTTCAACATTCCATATACAACAAATGGTCATCTAGCCCCTGCTTGAAGACCTCCAAGAGAGAATACCCATTCCTTTTTCAGAGAGTCCGTTACACTTTTGGCTAATTCTGGGCACCATGTATTAGGAAGTACCTGACAAGCTAGAGTGTATCAAAGAAGGTGACAAGTACTCTACCATAGCTCTAGACTGGGCACCTTGTTCCTTCCCAACTCCGTGCTTTTCAGATCCCTTTTATATATTTGTCTCTCCTTATTAGAGTGTCAGCTCTATGATGTCAAGGACTGTCTACCTTTCTGTTTTTTATTTTTTTTTCTCAGTGCTTAGAACAGTGCTGGTATTTACTAAGTGCTTAATAAATGCTTCTTGACTGATCGACTGTCATCTAATGTGTTACTTTCCAAGTTGTGCAACATGAAAATATGATAAGTATATCATATATGTCTTCATTCAAGCTATTGTTGGACAGCACAGGGCCAAGGACAAATCCAAGGACATTGCACTAGAGTTCTTCCTCCAAGGTGACACTGAATTATTAATGGCTTGTGTTTTGGAACATGACATCATGGGACTTACTCAGCTGCATTATCCCAGGATGGTTTCTAGTTTTAATATCATATAAAAAGTTAATATTAGAATAACAAAAAATTCATGTTCATATAGCACTTTAGACCTAACAAAGTATGTTTTCCCAAGAAACCCCATGAAAAAGGTGACATAAAAATTACTATCCCCATTTTATAGATAAGGAAACTGAAGTAAGAAGAAGCCAAGTGACTTTCCTTGGGATCACACACAATGAGGAAAGATGGGCCAAACTGGGGTTGCAGCTCTAATTTTCTGACTCCAAGAGGAGTGCCCTTTTTATTACCCAACACATGATGACCCAACAATGATTCCATCTCTCAAAGGAATAAAAAAGGATCCATAGCCACCTGTAATACATCCTTGGTGGCTCTCTTACAGATTTGATTGTAATAAGATGGAATTCAAGATTCCAAATGAACAATCAGACTCAGCCTTTAAAAAGTGAAGGTTTGGGGTGGCAATGAATAGAGCACTGGCCCTGGAGTCAGGAAGACCCGAGTTCAAATTCTGACTCAGACACTTAACACTTGCTAGCTGTGTGACCATGGCCAAGTCACTTAACCCCAATTGCCTTGCCTTCCCCCCTCCAAAAAAAAGAAAAAAAAAAGTCAAGGTTTGGTTGCATGAACCAGAAAGAAAAGATGGCCCATAGAGACTTCCATGGGAACAAAACATAGCAATTCAGAACATTTAGTATTGTGGAATGGCAAGAAAGTTGGACCTTGATTTCAACATGATTTCAAGTCCCAGATCTGTCAATTGTTAACTGTCTAACTTTGGACAAATGTTTCAGCTCTTTTCACCCCAATTTCCTCATTGGCAAGGCAAACGGATTTGACTAAATAATCTCTCCATGTCCCTTTCAAATCTAACAATATGATTGAGAGATTTCTTTTCTTTTCTTTTCTTTTTTTAGAGCAATTGGGGTTAAGTAACTTGCTCAAGGTTACATGGCAAGTTATTATTTGTGTGTGGGTGCTCATTTTCTGAGGCCAGATTGGATCTCGGGTCATCCCAACTCGGAGACTAGCACTCTTACTGCGCCACCTAGCCGCCCCGAGAGATTTTTTTTCAAAAACTAACTTGGTACATAAGCATTTCCCTATTCAGCAGAAAATATCACCGTACAAACCATGACCTTGTCACCATTAATAATAATGATAACAACAACTTATATCCATATACATTTTCTCCACAACTCTTATGAGGCAGGTAGATGGGGAAAGTGAGACTCAGAGAAATTATGTTTTCCCTAGGGTCACTCAGCCAGTAAGTGTCAGAATTCTGTTCCCATATTTTTCTACTAGCCTGCCATCATGCCTGAAACTAGAACTCAGCTCTTTTGAATCTACACACACTTCCTTACTAGGCTGGGGTGTTTTTTTTTATGGCCTCGATAATGTATATCAGAAATTTAATTCACATTGTAATATATAGCAGTATTTCATTCTGTCTGAGCATGGAGACAGGCGATCTGCTAGATCAATGTCTAAAAAGTCTAGTCTAATACCAGACCCATCAAGGACATTCAAGAAAAATTATTGGCTGGTAAGTAGAGACATCCCTAGAGGGGTGTAGGACCTGAACAAATCACATTGTGTTTACCCACCCCCAAAGCTGAAATCATATTAAATTGATTATCCTTTTAGGGCAGGCTTAGATGAGAAAAGAAACCACAAAAGTAGAGAAAGTGCAGTTCTCAGACCTCGTTAGCTTTCCATTCAATTGGCATATCATAATTTGGCTTTTATGATCAGTGACTTAAAAGCCAGTCCTATGCATGGACAGCATAGATGTCTGCCCAAACTGTGATTTACAGTTTTGTACATAGCCATTGTGGGAATCTGTTTTGCTTGTCTATGCATGTTTGTTATAAGGGCTTTGTTTTTCTTTTTCTTTTCCAATGAGAAGGTAGGAAGGAGAAAAAAGAAATGCTTGGTCATTGAAATAAAATAAAAATAAAACTGATTTGAGGGACAGTACAAAAAAGCCTGCCTTTCAAAAATATGTTCTCCATGGTGGCCTTTTATCTGAAATTCTCACCATTAAAGATATTTCTCATCTAATGAATGATTTTTTTTTTAAAAACAAAACCTTACACTTCTATAGTGCTTATATATTTATAAAGCAAGTTTTGCACAGTGCCTCTGTGAGGCAGAAATATTAAATATATACATATAAAATCAATTTAATTCAACAAGCATTTAAGTGCAAAACATGTGCTATAGACTAGTGGCAAAAGATTAAAAAACATCCAGTCCTTTTTCTCAAATAGCTCCCATCCTGCTAAAGTGAAGCAACCTGGACAGGTTATAAAGACAGGTAAATAAAGATAGAAATATTTTAAAAAATACAAAGTCATTTGGCCGGGGCAAGCACTAATAAGTGAAACATTAGGATAGGGCTCTTGTCAAAGATGATACTTAGACCGTGCCATGACTGAAGCTGGGGGTTCTAAGATGCAGAGATGTGTAGGGAGAGCATTTCCAGGTATGAGGGTACCTCAGAGGCACATGGCATTAACCCAACATCACCCATAAACGTGCCCTCTGGTAAATAAAATGCAGGATTAAGACATAGGGGCTAAGGAAGGAGGGATTAAAACATAGATCAGGTAAATTTAGATCAGCATGGGCCAGGGAAGAATCAAAGCTTGGGGAGCCACTGGGAAGAGCAAACCCTGTTAAAGTTGTATGCTGTGTAGACAAGTACAGAAATAAAGAACTGGATGCCCAGGAGGTGGCACAGAAAAAGGGAGGAAAAATGCCAAAAGGACAAGATGCCAAAAAGAAACCTTGCTTCCTCCATGATTTTGCCTAGGGCTGGCCCTTTTCAGCCTTTTTTTTTTTTTAAGCAAGGTTTTTTTCCTCCACTTTTTTGTTCCTTGAGGATATTCTATGGGTGACCCTCAGAAGTGGTTTGGATAAGTTGGAAATGCCTGGGTTGGAAGGCTGTGATCCTCATTAGTGTGATCTCCCATACTATTGCCTGCTGGGAAATGGTATTTCTGCAAAGTTAATTTCAATAATGGAAATTCTGATTCATTTGCAGTGAACCCTTCAGTGATACATCTAAAAATGGCATTTCAGAACACTGAATCAGTGGCTAATGGGAAGCATTTTGTACATCTTTTGATGTGGAAGGAGGGAGGAATGAGCAATCACCCCCAGTCCCCACTCCCCTGCCTTGCCATGGGATTGGGGCAATTACTTTGACAGGAGTCCAGAGTTCTGATGATTCTAGGGTTCAGGTACCAATTCCCAGTTGGTTCCACAGGAAGGCAATCTCCAACAAGACTCAAATGCAAGAGAAGCTTATACCTTTTAGAAATTGCCCGAGAGCTTTTTATTCCTGAGGTTGAAATTGATTTGCTTCATCTTTCCAAAGAGTAAGGACGGTAACACTCCCCCCCCCCCCCCCGCCCCCGGCAACCAAGGGCACAGGAAGTAAAGACAGCAGTTGTTGGAGAATCTAAGTGTGTGCCCAGGCAATCAGCAGGAAAGGATTGGAAGCATTTACACAGAAAAACTAACCTGCCCCTCCCTTCCACAAGCTGACCAAGGCAACTTCTTAGAGAATCAATACAGCTTAGAATGCACTGCTTCACCTCCAAATTGTTCCCAGTCAATCAAAGGGTCAAAGCCAAGGGGAATTCTTCTGCCCTATCATAAAATAGGCTTACAGCTTTACAAATGACCCAAACCTACCTCACTCTAATTTACCTCTCCTGTCATTTTTTACTGGATAATATCCAAACTACAAACCCATTAGTTCTCCTGAGGAAAACTGCATTAAAATGAAGACCTCTGGGTAATTCAGCTGCTGTATTGATCACTAGTAATTTCTTGAGCTCCTATCACACCTTCCTTTGGAGGGACTGGAAGTGCTTTGTGTTCTTCTTTCATTAACCCTATAGACATCATTGACAAGGAAGCTGTGAGCAGCCTCCTCTTTGACAGTTGGGTTAATGGGCAAAGCAACTAGATGCTGTGTCCAAAATGAGGACTAAAGTCGAACAATATCCAGTCAGATCATCTCCAGTTCTTTCAGTTAAAGCCCTTAGTTTTTCTCCTTCTGTATTTTTTATTGGCCATATTGAGATCCCAGAAGGACTCTAGTCTGTAACTTGTTGCTGGGGTTGAGGGAGAGGGGTGAGAGAGATAAAGGTCCCTCACATTTTTAATCTTTTTATCTTCACATCCAGTCCAGCCCAGCGCTTGTGTTTGCATAGAACGGGAAAGTACCCTGGGGGGAGGGTGGGTGTAAGGTGGAAAGCAGATTACTTATCATAGGTTCCCTCATCTCCCTTTCTGTTTGAGGAATTACTTGCCACACCCTGAGTATGGGGTAGGGAAAAGATAAGAACTAAGAACTAAAATGGGTTCTGGATCCTGTCCGAAGAGAGTTGAACTTAGAGGAGAGAATAGGACAGAGAAAGGAAAAGAAAGTAAAAGGAAGAGTAATTAAAAGAACAGTTGTAATCCAGCTGGTTCCCTTTGGTATAATCTGGCCGTTGGGAAATAGCTCATAGCCGTTGGTTCAAAGAACTATATGTCTTCCCTGCTTCAAAGAAGCTTACTAACCATGGCACCTCCAGTGGATGAAAGACCATACTAGGTGGCCCATAAGACACTATTTCACAGCATAATTGTCACCACCACATAATCTTCACACCCTCTTTTTTCTGTCCCCAAACTGGTTTATAATCTTTCCATCGTATAATCGTCACCTGGTAAATAGAATTCTGTTCATCACCCCACTTAAAAGGTTAACAGAGCAGCAATGTGGCATATGGATACACATTCATCCCTCCCTCATTGTGAACCAGGAGCCTAGAATTCTCAGTGCATGCGAATTGTCAGTATTCAGTTTTCATGTATATTCTTGAGTATTCTGTGCATCCTAACCTGGCACCAAAGATGGTTTAGCAATAAATGATTTTTAAGTAATACTGGCAAAATATTTTTTAAAGCTTCACATAATGTTTGCACCCCACTTAAAAAACAAATTTGACATAAAATCTGCATCAATTACGCAGTGAAATATGGTAGCTGGATTGTGGAAGACCAGGGGGAGCAGAGACATGGTACCTGGCAGGCAGAAGAGAGTAATGGAAAACACCTATCAGGAAATAGTGCCCTCTATCACCAGAAGATACCATGAGCTTTGTAGCTCATTGAGCTCATTTTTAAGACTTCCATGAAATAATGAAGAGCAAAATGCGCAGAACCAAGAGAACACTGTATACAGTGACCACAATATTGTTTTAAGAATGCCTTTGAATGAATAAGGTTTTTGTCTATTATAAATACCTGAATTAACTATAAAAGACATATGAAGAAAGACACTATCTGAGTCCATAGAAAGAACTAATATATAGAAGTATGTATAGAATAATTTTACATGGATACATATGCATATATATGTATATATATATCCACATACATACCTATTTGTGTCTAAAGGTAGCCATCTCTAGTGGTGGTGGGGGGAAGAAAAGAAATGTATACAATAATTTTGTTGTATATTTGTAAGAAATAGCAGTTTGTAAATAGTAGATTTGCAGTTTCATGTACAATCATCTTTTTATTATGCTATGTTATGGAAATGCCTGTTTTATGCCATAAATTAAAAAAAAAAAAAGAATGAGTTGCCCTCCTGCAGTGGCCTGGTCAAACATCTTCCTGATGTATGTATGCCTCATTTGTGATCCATATGCATGCTCACTCTTCCCTAGATGTTGTGTAAATTTGTGAGAAAGTGAGAAAGTGAGACTGAGGTTTAAGAGGTGGGGGAGTGAAGAAGCTAATTGATAAAAGTAAACACTCCAGTCGGGGCTAATAAGCAATAGGTTGGAGGGGATTGTAATCTATAAAGTAGTTTTCTGGGTGCCCAAATGTGAATGGAGCCATGAATGCTACAGCAGCAAGGAATAGGTATAGATTGATCAATTGATCAATCTATCTATCTATCTGGATCCATCTTTATCCAATGTTGCTTAGAGAAAGTCTGTACATGATCATTATGAAATTTAGCCACAGAACAAATTATTGTTTAGATGAATGAAAGACTATATAATTGAGGGTTTTCTACTGAAACATTGACATGACAGATTTACATACTGAGATAGTACATATACACAGCCATTCTCCAAGAGCACATGATGGAGGCTGACCTAAGAACTGCCCTTTTGGAAAGGGAAAGATTTTATAGCCTTCTAGCCTCTAAAGCAGCAGATGGATGAATGGATAGAATGTAACTCTGAGTGCATCACTGGCTGCTTGCCATCCCTTGAATGACAACTAATAATAATATCACTTAAAAGAGCTGCTGAACATTTAGATTGGTTGGACTGAACCTAATTTATAAATAATCCAGTATATGTGGGCTGACACTCCCTGGGTCTGGAACTGTGGTAAGCCTTTTTTCAAGGAGTAATTGCTATACAACTAGGCTTGTTTGTTAGTTGGTTTTTCTTCCTAGAAGAATATGACTAACCTTTCTGAGTATCAGGGATAGGTGGTAAAATCAGATGTGTTTGGAATTCCCTTTGGTGACATTCTGTCCCTTGGAATTTATTAGAGGACAGAAAGTGTCCAAAGTGGTTTACTCTAAGATGAATCTAGAGGCATGCCTTAGGATAGGGCTGGGAAGTGCTCTGCAGACATGAGGCTAGGCTAAGTTGGACTGAAGGGTTTACAAATGAGTATATGAGAACAGAAACCTAAGCTGAAGGATGGGTCAGGTTCAACAATGATCCTGGCCAATCAAAACTTGGATGTAAGCAGTGATTGTTTAGCCAGGCATGCTAGGTTTAGATGGAAGAATCCAAGTGTAAGTAAGATTGGCTATATGATGGAACAAGAATGTTAGGCGGGGAGCCTGACTCTCAGAGCATGTATGCTGTTCAGAATATTTGATAGATGTGGAACTAAGATGGAGAATGCAATGGAAAAATGAGTCACATGATCGTCAGGCTCTTGTCTGTACCTGGAAAACCAAAACATCCGGGTCAGATGCAGAAGCAAAGAACTGGGATTGCTCCAAAGGTGATGTTTTGCTAGTGATGAAAATGAATGTGCTGGCAAGTGCTGGCTAACTTAGGCCTTCCTTGGTATCACTTGTTTTTGTGTGGTCTGCCCTAGCGAAAAAGAGCCAATCTATCAGGTAAGATCCCACTCTTTGAAGATAGTGGTTTTGTCACTGTTAGCTCAGGAAGCCACAGAGTCTCAATACTGTGTGATTGACCCTCTTAGGAAGCAGAATCTAGACTCTCTTTGCCAAAAATGTAATGTTTAAAATATTGAATATATTAAAAAGCAAAATGCTGATTCAGAGGTGTGGCACATATTTAGAAATCATTCATCTATTCATTCATAGCCCTTGGCAAAATTGTAGAGAGAAAGTTCATTTTAGGTAAGACCAAACCTTCCAGTTATGCCTTCTGCCTCTTCTAGGACCACGTTCCATGGATTATTTTCTCATCTCAAAGTATCTTACAATTGTCTTTTATCTCCAAATGTGCTGATACTGAAAAAAAGCCTTCACTTGAATCCGCCATTCCCTTTAGCTATCATCTGATTGCTCTATTCTTTATTACCATAATTACTAGAAAGACTAATCTAGTCTCGTTTCTTCATCATCCACTTCTCAGCTTCTTCCAATTTGACTTCTGTCAGAGTCACTGGATGAAGTTGCTCTTTCCAAGATCATCATTGACCTCTTAATTGCCATATTTACCCTTTTTTAAAAAACTTTTTTTATTTTATTTTTGCTTTTTGGAGGGCAATTGGGGTTAAGTAACTTGCCCGAGGTCACATGGCTAGTTTTTGTTTGTGTGTGTGTTAAGTGTCTGAGGCCGGATTGGAACTCAGGTCCTCCAGACTCCAGGGCCAGCGCTCTACTCACTGTGCCACCTAGCCTCTCCCATATTTACCCTTTTACAAATCATCCCCCTTAATCTTTCTGCTGCATTTGACACTGTGGTTATTCTTTCTTAATTCTCTCTCCTCCCTTGTCTTCCATGACACTGCTCCCATAATTGTTCTATCTCTCTGTTTTCCTTCTCAGTCTCTTCAACTGGTTCATCTTTCTATTCCTGTCCCCAAATGACAGTGACCCCCATATTCCTGTTCTTGGTAATCTTCTCTTCTCACTTTATATTCTTTACCATAAAATGAGTTCACTTACTTCTCTAGCTTCTGTAATCCCCTCTATTTGAATATATACCAACCCTGATCTCTCCTCTGGATTTTGTTCCTATATTTACAGCTGCTTTATGGCTATCGCCTCTTTGTCTTACTGTTATCTGGTCAAATGTCCAAAATTAAACTTGCCATCTTTTCATCAATGCTGGCCAGTTTCCTATTTCTTTCTATGCTGCTATTATCTTCAAGGCTTAAAACCTTTGTGCTGTTTTTGACTCCATCTGATCATTTGTCAAGTGTTGTGTATCTTAACTAGGAAATATCTCCCTTTCTTTCCACTCATACTACTACTACTCCAATTCAACCTTCATTACCTCTGTCTTGGACAATTGGTCTTCCTGCCTCTAGCAATGATATTAACTTATTTATATGGCACTTTGATATTTGCAAAGTACTTTCTGCAGAACAACACTTCAAGATAGATAGTCCAAGTATTATTATCATCATTTTACAGATGCTAGGTATCATAAACAATGAAGTAATATCAGTACTAAACATATATGCCTCAAATCGTATGGCATCCAGATTCTTAAAGGGAAAGTTAAATGAGTAAAAGAAAGAAATAGTATAAACTTTATTAGTGGGGGGACTTCCACTTTCTCCCCTTAGAACTAGATAAATTGAACCAAAAAATAAACCAGAAGGAAGTTAAGAAGGTGAATAGAATTTTAGAAAAGTTATATATGATAGACCTCTGGAGAAAACTGAATGGGAATAAAAAAGAATATTCCTTTTTCTCAGTGATACATGGTACCTAGACAAAAATTAACCATGTATCAGGGCATAAAAACTTCATAGTAAAATGCAAAGAAGCAGAAATATTAAATACATCTTTTCCAGATTATAATGAAATTAAAATTACATTCAATAAAGGGCCATGGAAACATATTAAGAATTGGAAATTAAATAATCTGATCCTAAAGAATGAATGGATCAAAGAACAAATCATAGAAACAATGAATAATTTCACTAAAGAGAATGACAACTGACTGCAATATTATATATATATATCACATAATCTATACCAGATTACTTGCCTTCTCAATGAGTGGAGATGAGAGAGAGGGAAATAATTCTTAACTCAAAATTTTACAAAACACATGTTAAAATTATTTTCACATGTAATTGAGGGAAATGTTAAATAGCAAAAAATAGAGAATGATGAAACAACATACCAAAATTTATGGGATATGCCAAAACAGTACTTAGGGGAAAATTTGTATCTCTAAATGCTTACATCAATAAAACAGAAAAAGAACAGATTAACAAATTGGGCATGCAAGTAAAATAAAGAACAGCTAGAAAAAGAACAAATTAAAAAATCTCCAATTAAGCATCAAATTGGAAATCCAAAAAATAAAAGGATTAAAAAAAACTTAAAGTAAGAAAACTATTGAACTAATAAATAAAACTAGAAGCTGGTTTTATGAAAAAAAAAACAACACAATAAAATAGCTAAGCGATTGGTTAAATTGTTTTTTAAAAAAAAAAGAGAAAGAAGAAAACCAAATTACCAGTATCAAAAGCAAGAAAAGTGAATTCACCATCAGTGAAGAAGAAATTAAAGCAATTTTAGGAGTTATTTTGCCCAGTTATTACAAATAAATTTAACAATCTAAGTAAAGTGGATGTATATTAACAAAAATATAAATTGTCAAGATTAACAAAAGAGGAAAGAGAATACTTAAATAACTCTATATTATAAAAAGAAATTGAACAAGCCCTAAATGAGGCCCCTAAGAAAAAAAATCACCAGGAACAAATGGATTCACAAGTTAATTCTACCAAACATTTACAAATTAGAAGCTGTCCCAATAAAATCAGAAGTAAAAAAAGGATGCCCATTATCACCACTATTATTCAATATTGTACTAGAAATGCTAGCTATAGCAGTAAGAGAAGAAAAGATAATTGAAGGAATTATAAAAGGCAATGGAGAACAAACTATAAAAAGATCACTTTTTGCAGATGATATGATGGTACACTTAGAGAATCCTAGAGAATCAACTAAAAAACTAGTTGAAATAATTAAGAACTTTAGCAAAGTTTCATGGTAGAAGATAAACCCACATAAGTCATCAGGATTTCTAGAAATTCAGCAGTAAGAGATAGAAGAGAAATTCCATTTAAAATAATTGTAGACAATATAAAATACTTGAAAGTCTACCTGCCAAGATAAAACCAGGAATTATATAAATATAATTACAAATCATATCTAAACAATTGGAAAAATATTAATTGTTCTTGGGTAGACTGGGCCAAAATAATAAAAATGACAATTCTACCTAAATTAATTTACTTAGTGCCAAAATAATCAAATTTTCAAAACGTTATTTTATGGAGCTGAAAGAAAATAGTAACAAAATCTATCTGGAAGAACAAAAGTTCAAGGATACCAAGGGAATCAAGGGAAAATGTGAAGGAAGGTAGCCTAGTTGTACCAGATCTCAAACTGTGTTATAAAGTGGTAATAATCCAAATCTGGTACTGGCTAAGAAACAGAGTGGTAGATCAACGGAATTGATTAGGTACACAATACACAGTAATAAATGACCACATTAATTATTTGATAAACTCAAGGATCAAAGTTTTCTGTTATGTTTTGTTTTTTTTACTAGGTCCTCTGATGACTTGAGGCAAGTCTTGTTTTGACCTTTATTTCATAGTGGGCCAAACAGAAAATTTTAGAATGCGTTTTGATCAAGGAAACAAATCAAGTGTGACAGGGTGCATGATTTCTCCAAATGTAGAGCTTACCTTACTTGAGTAAGGTAAAATTCTCCTGAATGTTCCGGGTGCCTAGGCTGGAAGTGACTAGCCCACTTTTTTCATTGTCTCTTCCTAACCCGGCCCTGGCGGTCAGATACATGACTTAGGGTTTTTGTTTCTGCAGATGTCAGTTATTTGTACCGTCCCAGGGACGATTCCAAACTGAAGCTTGTTCTCCTTTGCTGAGGCCCAGGGCATGGAGTCCGTGGACCACCGTGAGGTCCACTCCCCAGTTTTATCAATCACAATGACGCCGCCTAAACCTTTGACCTTCCTCTTCATGTAACACAAGGCAGCGTCAGCAGCCTCTTGGGGATTCTTTCCTTGCTCCATGTGGAAGATAACCAGTCTGGCGAGATTCACCTTTATTATGCTTTCTCCATGCCCAGTAGTAGAAACGGCCCCGATCTCATTGTCAGCATAGCCCCCAGAACCGACACAGGGTGAGTCCCCGACACGGCCAACCATCTTATTAATGGTACCCCCAGTGGATGTGGCGTAGGCCAGGTTTCCGTTTCTGTCAAGGGCCACAGCACCTACTGTCCCAGTGTTCTTGCCCATATCCGTTAGGAAATGAGTTTTTTCAGCTTTTTCTTTTTTCAGACGCTTGACGTTTCGTTCCGTGATCAGTTTTTCTACAGGAATGGTTCGGATCCCCATGTTCTTAGCAAAACATGCCGCACCTCGATCAGTCAGGAAGGAGTGATTTGTCTTTTCCATAACTAGACGGGCAACTTTAACGGGGTTTGCAATGTTTCTAAGTGAAGAGACGGCTCCGGAGGACAGATTTTTCCCATCCATGATACTGGCATCCATTTCAATTTGAGCATCTTCATTCAAGACAGATCCATTACCTGCATTGAATTCAGGGTCATCCTCCAAGGCCGTCACTGCCCCTTCGACAGCGTCAAGGGCACTCCCACCTTCTTTGAGGATGTCGTAGCCCAGCAGAGCGGCTTTGGTGACACCATCTCGCACTCTTTCGGAGCGTTCCTTAGAGATGGAGCCAGCTCCTCCGCCATGAACCACAATAACAGGTTGAATATAATGTGTGATGCACTGGGAGGTCATGGAAGAGGCGTCAGAATGGGCGGAGTTGGAGGGGCGCGGTAAGTCAGTCATCTTGAAGGACTCCTCAAGCCGCCCGCCAGGAATGCGAGCGCCCGAGGCGGGCTAAATGAAAACCGTTCTTGCGCCTGGGCACTAGCGGGCACCCGTGGGGATCGTCACGGTAGGGGGAGGCGCCCAGCAGAGTCATAATGGGGCGGCTACACGCCCAGTGTCTGCCTCCTACGCTGGGGAAAAGGAGTCTTTAAGGTAGAGGCCTGTTTTGTTTTGATCAAGAATTCACTATCTGGGGGCAGTTAGGTAGCGCAGTGAATGAGTACCGGCCTTGGAGTCAGGAGGACCAGAATTCAAGTCCTGCCTCAGCCACTTAACACTTACTAGCCATGTGACCTTGGGCACGTCACTAACCTCAATTGCCCTACCTTCCCCCCTCTAAAAAACAAAAACAAGAACTCAGTATCTGACAAAAACTGCTGGGAGCTGCCTTTGATCTCCAAGCATAACTCCACATGAGAACTAAAAGACCATATTCTTCTTTCTCTAAAGAGTTACATCATGAAATCTTTCTCTTTAGGGCACTTGTTCCCAGGCTCTCCACTGGCAGCTCTAAAATTTGAGATTAACCATGAGATAACCCCCAAAGCTGAGAAAGCCCATGCCCAGGCTGCTTGCCAACACAGGTTTAATACTCTCTCATTCCTCTGCAATATCATTTAATGTGCTGGATGATGCATATCTTGGACAAGGAGAGTCAGAACTCTAGTTTCTAACCTTTGCTTAGAAAATAAACATAAAGGTAGAAGATGGCCAGAAACTAGAGGTCTAGGGTTTCTCCTCTTAGACTTTCCAAGTGCTTCACTTACAAATTTTCATTGTTGCTCCTGGCTTGGCAGGAGAGGCAGGGACAAATCTTCCACCTCAACCAATTTCCTTTTTCTGGATTCTGGTGTTCAAGTCCAAGAGTAGAAAGAACCTTTGTCAAGCACACTCATTTTTATATTCCAAAGGAAGAAATCTGCTCCAAACTGTTCATCTTGGGGAATTATCCCCAAACTACTTATTGAAACTATAACAACAATAATATAAACATTTCCACCCAGTACTTCAGGGGCATACTTTTATGCCACCTTGGTCTCTGAGAAGACTGGACTTGGACTTAGAGTGGTTTTTACATAATGTTTGTTTCAACAGTTTCATGTCCAAATGCAATATTGCTGTTAGGGGAGTCCTTGTCTCAAACATTAGTTGAGCTGGGTCCCAGAGGTCACTCCTTGTTCCTTGAAACCCTCTATAAAACTCAACATGGACTAGACACCTGGACTCCTGAACTTGATGGCTTTTTCCTCTGACCTTTCAAAACTCACAAAGTAATAAATCAAAACACAAATACCAACACAGACAAAGAACTAAGACTCACATTCACATGTTAATCTCAGACAGGAGGATGGCCAGAGTACTCTCCTCAAATGGCCTTTTATCTTTCACCAGACACTGTATAGCAGGAAGAAATTAGCTAAAGAGAAGTCAAACCAAGAGAAAGAAATTGAGGCTAAGACCTTTTGAACCTTCCCTCAGCTCCATCGTTGCAACCGCAGCTGATCATGAGGCTTTTTTCTCTTCAACATGGTGGTTAGCAAAAAATCTATGATCCTATGATACTGTTTCCAAGCTTAGTAGGAGCATTAGTTTAAATCCTGTGACCCCAACAAAAAATGCAGAAACGATCCCTTTGTAATTTCACTTTATAGATGGCAACATAAACAGAGTGAATAAAGAGCTGACTGGTTCAGATCCTGCCTCCCATGCTTACTAATTATTCACTGATGGAAAGATAAGTCACTGAACCTCTCTTTGTCTCAGTTTCCCCATATATAAAATGGGGATAATAATCCCTGCTCTGTTAATAATAGCAGATATTTATGTAATATTTTAATGATTGCGAAAAGCTTTGCATACATTATCTAATTTGCTTGTCTCATAGAATTTTATTTACAGGGTTGGGGTTAGGTCTGAATGACATATCTCTTATATGGTGAATTGTAAAGTGCTAACTCCAAAAAAGAGGAATCACCATCTGTGACCTGTCCTCTGTCCTTGAAATTAGGAATTGCTTGGACCATATTTGAGGGAGAACTCTTCCTTATTTAAAAACCAACAAAAAGAAATCTTTTTGTTCCCACATTAGTCATTTCCCCTTAAGCTCCTCCTCCTCTGGCTTCCATCCAGCCCTTCCTTTTCTTTTCTTTTTTAAAGGGAGAGGTTTTGTTTTTTTAGTAAACCCCACCATTGTAGCAGCCATTTAATAGTGTATACTACATTCCCAGCTCTCTATCTTGAAGAAGATAGATTTCCTTATCAATAGTAATCCAGGAGAAACCAAGATTGTTTACTCAGACCACTCAGCGCAATTTCTTTTTTGTTCTCATTATTTTTTGCTTATCTCTCAATAGTCAAGAATTTCAAACACTGAGACTGTTCAGCAATCCCCATTCTACTTTCAAGACTGAATTGTGTGGAAAGTGTAGACATGGGGAGACAAAGGAGGGGGAAGGGGAAGCAACCCTCTGAAATTAAAGGATAATAGATGGGATTTGAGCCACTGGAGGGAAATTGTCTTCCCAGTCATAGGCAACATAGACAAATCTTCCAGCCATTCTTAGGTCTAACAAATCTTCCTGGGCATCAGTGGACAATCAGAATGGGGCAGTTTTAATCTCAGGCATTTGACTGGGCACTTGAATTGTCCTCTTCTTCAAAGCACTTTTCAAACATTGGAATGGGCTCTCTAACTAGCCACAGGCCACTGGTTAATAGCTAACCTAGATTCTCTTTAAAGCACAGAATCAAAACATTCTGGTTACCAGAATTTATTCTTGCTCTTGGAGGGACTGAAAAACAACATTATTCATCATGACTTCCTTTGGTTACTAAGTACTGTTTAGAGTGTTCAGGGAGGACTAGCACCGCTGGTGTGAGGACTTGCCAAGCCATTTTCAGGGCTGCTCAGACTCTCACTTGTGACTCCAAGAAGTTATAATATCCACAGAAGCCACATCCTAGTAAAACTATCTTGAAGATGGGCTAAACCAGGTTTAGGAGAGCTAAGAGGCCTTCAAGCTGTTGGTGAATCAGGGGGATACCTACCCCAAGCACATGCAGACTTTTCCCTGCAGAATGGGCTGATGAGAACAATTTTTTTCCAGTGGCCATGATGGTGGATAAAGCAAGCCCAGTGGAGTGCTTAGAGCTTGGGTCAGATATTGAAGACACCAAGATCATGCACTGCATCCTGGGCTATCACCAGTTGTTCTGACTTTTTTGTCTTGCCACTGGACTTCAATGACTTTGAAAGAGTGAGGCTGACAACTTTGTGCAACTCTGCCTCACTTAAATCCAGCTCACTAGAAAGTCAAGATGACTGAGCAGCCCTGAAAAGGGCATCATTCCAGTAATGTCTTTGGTCTTCTTTGAAAAGGAAGGATAAACAACAACACGTATTGTTGCTTCTGTCTCTACCCTTTTTGAATTCCTTGTTACACTTTACTTTGGAAAATGATACAGAATACAAGGGACCCACATGCTCACTCCCAGCCAGATGAATCTATTGAGAGACATCATTCTCCACATTAATACTTTGTCTTGAATACTTTACTTTATTACATATATGTGGCCAATGCCAAGCCTGCCTTGTCTTTGAAACAACTTATACCAACAGTATCAGAGACCTGACAAATACCTGACAAAGGACAACGCTGAAAAGCAACCCCATCTATCTCTCTGTAGCTTCCATTCATAATTCCTAGTGGTCCAAGTCAATGATTTAACATTGTTACACTGCCTTGAACTTTCATTGCCCACAAAAATTGAAAAGGAAACCCCCCCTCCAGCAATATACATTTTTATTGTGTTTTATAGATTGTAGAATATTTTTAGATACATTATTGTATTTGATCTTCCCTGAGGCCCTCTGAAGCAGATATTAATAGTCCTGTTTTATAGATTATAAAATGAGTTTGCAGAGAAGCAGAAACAGGAGAGCAAAGACCAGGACTTAGGTCTTCTGATTCTTATCCAGTGCTCCTTGGGTAACACCATACTTTTCCTGGACTAGTTAAAATCAACAAAGCATACAAAGTGCTTTCTACATATAAAAAGTAAGCATTGTAGCATAGGGTATAGGGAGTGAGCCTCAGAGTCAGAAAGCTGGGTCAATTCCCACCCCGGATATATATTGACCAGAACTGGTTCAAAGACGGAAGTGCATACATACATACATACATACACATATGTACACATACATATATACATACATGATACACTTGGGACAGAAAGACACACACAGAATTTATTTATTTATTTATTTTTGCTTTTTTTTTTTTTTTTTTTTTTTTGGAGGGCAGTTGGGGTTAAGTAACTTGCCCAAGGTCACATGGCTAGGTTTTTTTGTTTATGTGTTTTAAGTGTCTGAGGCTGGATCCGAACTCAGGTCCTTCTGACTCCAAGGCCAGCGCTCTACTCACTGCACCACCTAGCCGCCCCCACACACAGAATTTAAATGAAGGGCTGGAACAGAGTCTATTATTCTTCATTTGAATTGAAGAAGACAAAGGTAACAATCATGATTTCAGATAAAGTAAAAGCAAAGATATACCTAATTGCAAGAAACAATAAGAGAAACTACACTTTGCTAAATGTACCATAGATAAGAAAGTAATATTAAAAAATTTTGCAGCAGGTTTCTCTGATAAGGCCTCACTTCTCCAATATATAGGGAACTGAGTCAGATAAATAAAAATAAGAGCCATTCCCTAATTGATAAATGGTCAAAAGATATAAACAGGAAGTTTCCAGAAGAAGAAGTCAAAACTATCTGTAGTTATGTGAAAAAATGCTACAAACCACTATTGATTAAAGAAATGCAAATTAAAATACCTCTGAGGTACCACCTCACATCTGTCAAAAATGACAAATGCTGGCAGGATGAGGGAAAATAGGTACGTTAATGATTTTTTAAAATTTTATTTTTAATTTATGGAATAAAGCAAGCATTTCTGTAACATAGTATAATAAAAAGGTGATTGCACTTGAAACTACAAATCTACTGTGGAGAACTTGCTATTTCCTTTCAAATATACAATAAAATTATCATATATATTTAAAATTTTTTTCTTCCCTCCCCCTAGCCCTAGAGAGATGGCTACCATAGGTATATATATGTAAAATTATTCTATACATATTTATCAGTTGTTTCTCTGGATACAAATAGCATCCTTCTCATATGTCCTTTATAGTTAATTTGGGTATTTATAATAGACAAAATCACTTATTTGTTCAAAGTCATTCTTAAAAAATATTGTTGTTACTTGTATACAATGTTCTTATGGTTCAGTATTCATTATTTTGTGCAGGTCTGTCCATGTTTTTTCTAAAATCGTTGAACTCATCATTTCTTATATCACAATAGTATTCCATCACAATCATATACCACAGCTTGTTCAGCAATTTCACAATTGATGGGCTTCCCTACAATGTCTAGTTCTTTGCCACCACAAAGAGAGGTGCTATAAACATTTTAGAACATACAGGCTCTTTTCATTTTTCCCTAATCATCTTTGGAAATAGATCAAGTAGTGGTATTGCTGGGTCAAAAGGTATAGGTAGTTTAATAATTCTTAGGGCATAATTCCAGATTGCTCTTCAAAATGGTCAGATCATTTTACAATTCCACCAATAATGAATTAGTGTCCCACATTTTCCATATCCTCTCTATCATTTGTCACTTTCCCCTTCTATCATTTTAGCCAATTTGGTAGGTGTAAAATGATATCTCAAGGTGGTTTTAATCTGCATTTCTCTAATTAGTAATGATGTAGAGCATTTTAAAATGACTAACAGGGCATGGACTACTATCTCATACCACTTACCAAAATAAGATCAAAATGTATACATGACCTATATATAAAAAGAGATTTTACAAGAAAATTAGAGCATTGGACATATTATTTATCAGACTTGTGGACAGGTGAACAATTTATAAATAAGGAAGAAATAGAGAACAAAATTAGGTGTAAAATAAATAATTTTTATGACATTAAATTTAAAAAGTTTTGTACAAGTAAAACAAATATAGCCAAGATTAGAAGGAAAGCAGAAAATTGGGAAAAGTTTTATAGACAGTTTATCAGATAAAGGTCTCATATCTAAAATATATAAAAAACTTTGTCAAATGTATAAGAATACAAGTTACTCCCCAATTGATAAATGGTCAAAGGATATGAACAGGCAGTTTTCCAATGAAGAAATCAAAACATTAATGAATTGGTAGAGTAGAGAACTGACCTAATCATTCTGGAGAAGTATGTGGAACTATGTTCAAAGGACTCATTTAAAACTGTGCATACTCTTTGACCCACTAATGCCGCTACTAGGTCTGTACCTCAAGAAGATCAAAGAAAAAGGAAAAGGACCTATATGTATACAAATATTTGTAGCAATTCTTTTTGTGGTGGCAAAGAATTGGAAATTGAGAGAATGTCCATCAATTGGGGAATGGCTGAATAAGTTGTGGCATATGATTGTGATGGAGTACTATTGTGCTATAAGAAATGATGATGGGGGGAGGGTTTAGAAAAACATGGCATGACCTGTATGAACTGATGCAAAGTGAAGTGAGAAGAACCAGGAGATCATTGTGCACAGTAAGAACAATGGTACAATGATGATAAACAGTAAAAGACTTGGCTATTCTGATCAATTCAATGATTTGAGACAATTCCAAAGGACTCGTGAAAAAAAATGCTCTCTGATGAATTTTGAGTATAAACTAAAGGATAGTTTTATCTTTTTTGTTTTTTTGAGATATGGCTAATATGGTAATACATTTTACATGATTTCACATATAATAATTGATATAGTGTTTGCCTTCTCAGTGGGTGGGCCAGAGCAAAAGAATTTGAAACTCAAAATTTGAAGAAGGTTAAAAATAAATAAATAAAGGTTAACAAAAGTTGCCGCTTTACAGTGAATCCTTACACACACTCAAGCCTTCAACTCTTATTTCCTAAATATTTTAACCAGAAATAGGTAATTGGCTCTTAATTTATACTTATGCAACTGGAGAAGCCTTTAGGGGGACATATACAATCCACTTTTTCTTTGTTCTTTTTTTAAAAACTTCTTTGCAAAGCAGTCAATAAAAGTAGTGACCATATGAAAGTTCATAGGTGGTGATGTAATTTGCTCTTCAAAATGAACTGTGTTCTATGGTCTTTCACTGGAGAATAGATTTGACAATATGATTCTGCCTTTCCCCTGAATAACTTATTCAATTGACTTCTTCAAGCCTAAGTTCCAGGTGAATGAGTCTGTTCTCACGAACCTACTACCTGTCTCACTGTGATGGTGTGAGGAGCTATGAAACACATTCCAAGATCCTCCCAGAAATGTTCTGTCTCAATCAGAGGTGATCTTGTGATTAGAATAAACTTGGTAATTTGCATTAATGGAAGCAGTCATAAAATATTAGAGCTAGAAGGGATGTTAGAGTTCATCCAATCTTACCTCCTTATTTTTTTCAGATAAATTTAGGATCAGGGGTGATGTACTTTGCCTAAGGTCATACAGCTAGTTAGTAGGAGGACCATGACTAGAACCCAGATATATCATCAGTTTAGCCTTGGGATACATTATATGATTTCAGTGGACTATAGATTTATGTTCATAATTATGTTTCACTTAGGCTGTCATCAAATGAGTTTGTTTTTCCTGAACTTTCCCAGTTTAGGGGAAGAAAAGGGAAGCAGCTGGTAAAAGACTTTGTCAAAGCAATCTGGAGTTATCTAGATCAAAATCTGATTCCTTTTGACACATAATAAACACTTAATAAATGTTTTTTTCATTCACTTATCCATTTCAAGACTTATAAAATAGAGTGTCTGTACACATTATCTTTAAAATGAGATATGAGATGAAAATAGGATAAGAACACATTTCTGAGTATAAAAATAGGTAACATTCCAGTTAATTAAATAAAAGGAATAATCACATCAAGACATTATCTTGACAGTTTAACTTCAATTTCTGAAAGAACTTAGGTTCTGATTTTTGAATTGGTCAGTGCAAAAAGAAACCCTGAATGTTACCTATTATTTCCATGTAGCTATTTGCTAGTGCTTTCTTTTCCCCCTTCCTATAATTATATGGAGCTTACAAGGTAATTATTATCAAGTTATCTGAAGTATATTCTTTCCCTCTTTTGCTCCCCATACATACATATATCCACAAATTTACTTTTTTCCTCAGTCAACTGTTTCCATTGATATTGTGAAAATTATATCCAAAGTTCAAAACATATGCCCCCATGCCCTGTGTTGCCCCTGTTTACAAGCAGAGACATACATCTGAGCACCTGTACTCATGTGCAAAGATGTAAAAGGATGCACGTTGAGATCCCTGAATGAAGATCAAATTCCAGATTGATTCTGGAAACATCCTAAATGATTAGAGTGGTATTTGAGTGTGTTCATTGCCTGGCACCTAAGGTGGAATTACCTTGCATTGTATCATATTTCAGCACATTTCCTTCTGTAGGAAGGAGAAATACTTTGACAGCCAGCCCAGATTTCACAGTATCATAGAATTTTAGAGCTAGGAGGGAACTTAGTGATTTGTACAAATCAATTGAAATAGAATTTGCTGGATAAAGTATCAGCCCTGGAGGCCAGTGTCCAACTGAAATTCTCAGGTCAGTCGAGGACAGAGCTCACTGAATTTTTCCTTATTCAGTTCTTTGACACTGTGTAGCTCAGTGGAAAGAATTCTTATACAGGTAGCCCAGGACTTTTGTTCTAGTCTTGGCGCAACCACTAACAAACTGTGTGACCTTGGGCAAATAATTTAACTGCTCAGTGCCTTAATTACTTCAACTCTACAATGTAGGAGTTGAACTAGAACAGAAGTTCTTAACCTTTTCTGTGTCATGGACTCCTTTGTCAGTCTGCTGATGCCTGTGGACCTCTTCTTAGAGCAATGTTTTTAAATTCATAAAATAAAATTCATAGGATTATAAATGAGATCAATGATATCAAAATATTGTTTTCAAAGTATTTTTCCAAAAAAAAAAGTTCATTAAGAATTCCTAGAGTCATAGATCTCTAACAGGACTCTGTGTCATGCATTTTCACCCACTGTGTTTCTCTATCAGTATGAGAAGGCAAAGAAAGTAGAACAATCCCTATGTTTGTTTAGTTGATCTTAACTGGTTGTTCTCCCAAATTATTGAGATTTGCATGACTTATTGCATGAGATTTGTATGATTTATTTAACTCTTGCATTTACGAATTTATTTTGATTTGTGTTATGATTAGAGTTGCAAAGTTATACACAATTGCATTACAAATTGGCTGTGTACTCACTTGGAGGAGAGATTTCAAGCTCTTCCAAAGGAAAATGAAATCATTGTGTGTGGGGTTGGGGCACAGGGAAGGAAAGAATGTAGAGCAAGCTCACTGGAGGTTAAGGAAGAGCTTCGAACTAAGAAAATGGACAAAATTTCTTGTTTCCTGGCTTCTATGGACTACAGGCCTTTGTAGGAGGCAAAAAAATCAAACAACATCCAAACAAACAAAACCCCTCCTCCCCTTGTAAGATTCCTTTACCCTTCTCTCATACGTTCATATTGATTACTCTCTAGTCTGCTTGTGCCCTGTCCTTTACATAGGATAGGGTCTGTAGTTAGAAGAAACCTCAGAGGTCACCTAGTTCAACTGTCTTTTTACAGATGAGGAGTCTGAGGTCAGTTAATCAATAAGCATTCGTTAAGAGCCTACTATGTATCAGACACTGTATAAAGCACTGGGAATACAAAGAAAGGTAAAAGATAGATCCTGTCCTCAAGGAGCTCAATCTGATGAAGGACCAAACATGCAAGTAACTATGTACAAATAAACTCTATTCAAGATAAAAAGGAAATAAGAAACAGAGGGAAGGCATTAGAATTATGAAAGATTGATTATTTTAAATTGAGATTTCTCTTTCTGTTTCTACTGAATTTTGATGGAAATGTACAGAAATGTGGATGACTTGTGTGCGTTTATTTTGTATCCTGCATTTCGCTAAAGTTGTTCATTGTTTCATTTAGTTTTTTAGTTGACTCTAGGGTTCTCTAAATAAACCATCATATCATCTGTAAAGAGTGGTAGTTTTTCTTTTTCTTTTTCTGCTTTCACTTATACCTTCAATTTCTTTGTCTTGTCTTATTGCTGTAGTTGGCATTTGTAGTACAATATTGACTAATATGGCAATGATGGACATCCTTGTTTCACTCCTGATCTTATTGGAAAGACTTCTAGCTTACCCCCATTATAGATAATGCTGGTTCTTGGTTTGAGACAGATACTCTTTATCATTTTAGGGACAACTCAGTCTATTCCTATGCTTCCTAGGCTTTTGATTTGTTTGCTTGTCTGTTTTAACAAGAATAGCTATGGTATTTTTTTCTTTTCTTTCTTTCTTTTTTTTTTTTTAAGCAATTGGGGTTAAGCAACTTGCTCAATTTTGCATGGCCAGTCATTTTTATGTGTGGGTGCTAATTTTTTGAGGCTGGAACCGATCCCGGGTCCTCCTGACTTCAGGGCCACTGCTCTTACTCACTGCACCACCTAGCCACCCCTATGGTATTTTTTCAAAAGCTTTTTCTGCAGCTTTTTTTTTTTTTTTGAGGGCAATTGGGGTTAAGTAACTTGCCCAAGGTCACACGGCTTTCTGCAGCTTTTGAAATAATCAAATGATTTTTGTTGGTTTTGTTATTAATATATTCAGTTATGTTTATAGCTTTCCTAATATTGAACCACCTTGTATTCTGTGTATAAAATCCCATCTGGTTATAGGGTATGCTTTTTGTGCTATGTTGCTGTAACCTCCTTACTAGTATTTTATTCTAAAATTTTAAATCAAAATTTATTAGGAAAATTGGTCTATAGTTTTCTTTCTCCATTTTGATTCTCTCTCCTTTAGATATCAAGACCATACTTATGTTAAAGAAGGAATTTGGTAGGACTTTTTCTTAACCTATTTTTTCATACTGCTTTAGTAGTGTTGGAATTAATTGTTCTTTAAATTTTAGAATTAGCTTGTAAATTCATCTGATCCTGGGTTGGTTGGTTGTTTTTAAATTAGGGACTTCATGTATGACTTGTCCATTTTTTTCCTTTGTAAGGGGTAATTAAGTAATCTATTCTTCTATTAATCTGGGCAATTTATATTTTTGTAAATATCCATCCATTTAATTTAGATGATCAGTTTTATTGGCATCTAGTTGAGAAAAATAGCTCCTCTTAATTGATTTTCTTTCTTTCTTTCTTTCTTTTTTTTTTAAAGCAATTGGGGTTAAGTAACTTGCTCAAGGTTACACGGCTAGTCATTATTTATGCATGGGTGCTCATTTTCTGAGGCCGGATCTGATCTCGAGTCATCCCAACTCCGAGGCCGGCACTCTTACTCACTGCGCCACCTAGCCGCCCCTTTAGGGCAATTGGGGTTAAGTAACTTGCCCAAGGTTACACGGCTAGGTTTTTGTTTGTGCGGATTAGGTGTCTGAGGCCGGATCTGAACTCAGGTCCTTCTGATTCCAGGGCCGGCGCTCTATTCACTGCGCCACCTAGCTGCCCCTAATTGCTTTTATTTCTTAATCATTGGCAGTGAATTCATCTTTATAATTTTTGACACAGGTAGCCTTGGTTTTCTTTAAAAAAAAAAAAAAACACATATTAAAAATGATGGATTTTGGGGCGGCTAGGTGGCGCAGTGAGTAGAGCATCAGCCCTGGAGTCAGAAGGACCTGAGTTCAGATCCGGCCTCAGACACTTAACGCACACACAAACAAAAAAACCTAGCCGTGTGACCTTGGACAAGTTACTTAACCCCAATTGCCCTCCAAAAAGCAAAATAAAGATAAAAAAGTTGCCTCTGTTGTTTAAAAAAAAAAAAGAGTAAAAATCTCAGAATCTTTTCCTCTTTAAACCTTGACCACTACTATTAAAAAAAAATGATGGATTTTTTTAAAGCTTCTATTTTATTTTTTTTTTATTTTTAATTTTTCAATTTTACTTTCAATTCAGTTTTTTATTTGTTTTGATTTTTCAGGATTTCTCTTCTGGTGTTTAATTTATTCATTTTTCAGTTGTATGCCCAGTTGACTGATCTGCTCTTTCCCTTTTTTACTAATGTAAGCATTTAAATATAAATTTTCCTTTAAATATTTCTTTGGCTTCATCAAAAAATTTTGGTATGTTGTCTCATTGCTGTTATTATCTTTAATGAAATTATTGATTGTTAATATGATTTGTTTTTGATTCACCCATTCTTTGAATTGTTATTTAATTTCTGATTAATTTTAATCTTTGCTTCAAAGACCCTTTATTGAATGTAATTTTTTTATTGCATTATGGTTCATAAAATGTTCCTTTAATATGTTTGATTTATTGCATTTATTTGTGAGTTTTTAAAGCCCTAATTCATGGCCAATTTTTGTGAAAGTGTAATACATGATTGAGAAGTAGGCATATTCCTTTTCATTTCCATTCAGTATGAGGGTCTATCATATCTAAATTCCCTAAAATTCCATTTATCTCTTTATTTTCTTTCTTGTTTATTTTATGGTTAGATTTATCTAGGTCTGAGAGGGGGTAAATTGAAGTCCCCTGTTATTATAGTTTTACTGTCTATTATTGCAACTAATTTAACTTTTTTTTTTGATTTTTTTTTTTGGAGGGGTGTAATGGAAATGCAGATTTAAAGATCTTCCCCACCCCTAGGTTAAGTGTACCTGGAGCCTGTGGTGGGGGGCTTGTTTTTCAGCAAAGCCCACACCTTGATACTTTGTGATTGGGCAGTAGGTCAAGAAAGTTGTTACATTCTCTGAGCCAGGAGGCTATATGAACCCTGATGGGAGGCCTTGCTTTGGGGCTCACTTTGAGAAGTGTTGTGTGATTTGACCAGATGAGACTCTGGGCAGCCTTTGAGAGCCCCCTGGCTTTGAAAACCCAGATGTTGATGCTTCCCTCTCTGGTAACTGTGATTTGGTATTGATGTATGTAATGGTTGGGCAGTTTGGAAACCTGTCTACTTGATCTGTCTGTTTCTATTTTGAAACTACTGTCTGTATACTCTGAAGTTTGGGTTGCTGACCTTTTCCCCCTGAACTAGGTAAATGATATATGTTTGTTTGATTAAAGTACACTTGTTAACTGATTTTGAGTTGCTTTCCTTTTGAAAAGCAGATCTAAGAACCTCTGTTGGCAGCCACCCTGGGGACGTTGGGGTGCTTGCTGCTACAAGGGGCAATTGGGGTCAAGTGACTTGCCCAAGGTCACACAGCCAGTTCTATGTCAAGTATCTGAGGCCAGATTTCAACTCAGGTCCTCCTGACTCCAGGGCCAGTGCTTCGCTCACTGTGCCACCTAGCTGCCCCTAATAAAACTTAAGAATTTGGATGATATGCAATTTGGTGCATATATGTTTAGTACTGATATTATTTCATTGTCTATGGCTACTTTTAGCAAGATGTAGTTTCCATGATTATCTCTTTTAATTGGATCTACTTTTGCTTTTGCTTTGTCTGAGATCACGATTTCTACCCTGCCTTTTTTACTTTAGCTGAAGCATAACAGAATCTGCTTCAGTCTCTTATTGTACTCTGTCTATGTTTGGTTTCAAGTGTGTTTCTTGTTAACCCACATGAATTCTAGTTTCTAATCCATTCTGCTATCCTCTTCAATTTTATGGGTGAGTACATCCCATTCACATTCACAGTTATGATTGCTAACTCTGAATTTCCCTACATCCTATTCTCTTTTCTTTCCCTGTTCCCTTTTAAAAAGTCTATTTTGCTTCTGACTATTGTTTCCCTTAATCTACCCTCCCTGTTATTCTTCTTTTCCCTTAACTTATTTCCCTATTGGGCAAGATATATTTCTATACCTCTTTTTTGTTCCTGGATTTCAGGTAGTCCAAACATTTAAAAAATATATCTCTCCTCAATCTGTGTGGTTTGTTTTTTTTTTTGCTTTTTGGAGGACAGTTGGGGTTAAGTGACTTACCCAAGGTCACGTGGCTAGTAAGTGTTAAGTATCTGAGGCTGGATTTGAACTCAGGTCCTCCTGACTCCAGGACCAGTACTCTATTCACTGTGCCACCTAGCTGCCCCAAGATTATCTGTTTTACATTTTCTTCTATTTTTTTCAGATTTTGACTTTTTAAAAAATTATTTCTTGCTGTCTCATCTTATCTCTTGTCATTAGCTTCCATCTGGCCAGTTCTAATTGTCAAAGAGTTATTTTCTTCAGCAATTTCTTGTACCTCTTTTTTGAGGTTAATAATTTTCTTTTTTATTTCCTATATTCCTTTCATAACTCTCATATGGTTTAAAAATAATTAACTGTGTTTAAAAACTTTTGCTTTGATTCTTCTAAGAATTCTCATTGATTTTATTTCCAAGCTGTATTTTTTTGAAACTCTGCATGTAGATATTTTTAAGTCTTTCTCTTCTATAGCATCTCTTTGTAGTGAGGTTTTTTTGTTGTTATTTGCTCATTCTTCCAGTGTACTTCTTGGCTTTAAAATTTATGTTAGTCTGTGACTATTATGAATATGTTTTGCATGACTACACACATACAACCTATATGGAATTGCTTATTTTCTCAATGGGGGGATGGAGAGGGAGGAGGGGAGAGAATTTGGAACACAAAGTTTTAAAAACAAATGTTAAAATCATTTTTACATGTAACTGGGGAAAAATGAAATACTAAATAGAAACTTAGAAAATTCAAATTCAGATTTATGTTAGTCTTGTGGAAGATGGGTGAGGGAAGAAATCATTTAGATTAGTATCCCTCAGAACACCACAGGCTTAACCCAGGAGCATACTTTCCTGTCAGGAACATTTTGTCCTATGATATATAAATTTCAGGCAAGTTCCAGAAGACTAGTAGAACACTGACTGGTACTGATAACTTTGAGATGACTTGGATATGTTAATGAACTAACCCTATAGTGGCACAGATAAGAATTAGTCCATTCTGCCCTGCCCCCCCCCCCAAAAAAAAACATCTATAAAAATGAGATTTCTTGCCAGCTGAGTACTCTTTCATCTCCATTGGGTCCAGAGTTATGTGAATGATACTCTCTGCCTCTCTGCCTCCCCATCTTCTTCCCAACCACTATCTGCCTCCCTTCATCACCTCATCCCCTTTTTCTGCCCTGTCTGCTTCTGTACCCCTTTCACTCCTTATCTCTGTACTTTCTGTGCTATTTGCCATCGCTTCCTCTATGTCTGATTAAGGTGTGATTGCTGCCCAGTTTCCTGCTGTCATCTTGGTCTTTCCTGAATACCCAAAGAACTGGGCATGCCTCCCCCCATTTCACAATTTTATAAATTATCAATTCAACTGTATTAGACATCACAGAGTGAAGGAAGTAGGTCATGTTCTTTCTAGCCTTCAAGAATTTACAATCTGCATTGTTCTCATGTCATTCACAGAGACCTGACTTTAATGCCAACCTGTGGATATCATAGCAATACACTATCCCAAAGGAACGTTGATATTTGTTGATGATGGTAATTATGGATTGGGAGAAAACTGAGGGTGAAACTGAGTCTTTATACACAATCACTTTGATCTTGGGAGATGAATATATCACTCATTTCAGTCAAAATGGTCATATAAAGAGACACAATTTGGGGGAGAAGATTTTAAAGTAAAAACCAAAAAGAAAGGCTATGTCAGAAACACCTACTGAGGAGATTAGTGGAGGTGGAATTAACTGCTAGTTGTTTGATTTAGACTTTGTTAAGTACAAAGTAGAACAATATTTTATTTTTAGCCCCACCAATAAAAGAACAAAAGAGGATTGCCTTTATCTCTGTCTTCGAATTCACATGCAAAGAAACGATCTGGAGAAATTATGTGATTAGTTCATTTTAAAAAAAGTTACACTGAAATAATCAGATAACTAATGTCAAAAAATGGTTTCTATTTATTTAATTATCTTTCTAGATGATTATCTAAATTCTCAGTTCACCTATGCTGCCTTTATAGCCTCAGATGTTGGTGCAATGTCTCGTCCATAGTAGGTACTGAATAAATGATTGATTAATTAATGTGTAGACAGTCTGAAGAAGGAAAGCCTTAATTTCCTTTGTAGTTTTCATTTATTTATCCCATCAATGACAAGATCTCAATCTCAAAAATCCAAATGTTATTCAATTATTGTTTTTGTTTCAAGGGGTGAATCATGAAATTATATATTTAGAGCTGGAAAGAACCTTATAGGTCTTCTTGTCCAACCCCTTTATTTTAAAGATAAAGTGACTGAGTTCCAGAAAGGTTAACAGACTTTGCTGAAGGTCATATAAGCAGTAGTTGCAAAGCCAAGATTTGAACTGAGTTTTTTCCACTCAGAAGCCAGAGCTTTCTCTATTATATTGCTTTTAAAAAATAGTAATGGTGTGTATGTGCATACATATCTATAAATACACAATATATAAAATATAAATGATAAATTATATATGTGTTTGCATACTATATTTGGGTATATATAATGCAAATTATGTTTGTGTAATATTACATAAAATTTATATGTAGATAATATAAATTTATGCATTTCTATACATAAATATATACACATGTATTTAAATTAGTATCTACATATATTAAATGTATAAATGAAAGTAAATAGAACTATAATGTGTAATGTATACTTAGTGACAATGAAATCCTAGTATGTTTCAAATACTTTCTAAATAGATTGTTATAAATTATTTATTTAAAATATGGTATTCACACATATCAATTTACATAATGGAACATAAAATCCAAATCCTATTTTGAGGGGAATTTTTTACAATATCTCTTTTCCCCTTAGGCTTTCCCTAAGGGCTTGTATCATTGATATTAAGGGAGAAAATGAAGTTAGTGACCTAGAACTTGGGAGTCTTGCATTCTATTCCAGGCTCTTATGCTGACTTGTTCTAACTTAATAGCATTTGCTGTGTTTCCATTTCACCACCTTCTCCTTCTTTATAAAGACTGGGAAAGTCTTGCTTTTTTTTCTAAGGCATCTTGAATTTCTGATATGATGTGGGCTACTCAAGGGTTAGAGACTACAGTCTCCGATTCAGGGATACTGACCTAGAGAACTGCTGCCACCAGAACCATTTGCTTTCACCAGAAATCCTAGCACCCCTGCTTCTAAAATTCATGTTTTCTCTGAAACCTTCACTGCAGAGGACTCTTCAGAACACCAAACAGATTCTAGAAAGAGATAGAAAAGATAAAATGGAGACATTTTTATTTTATTAAAGTGAATGTATATATATATATATATATTGACTTTTTAGTAATCTGTCAATAGTTTGTAGTTTATTATTTTATGGATGACATTATTATTTGATTTTGTTCAGGTGGTTTTAAAATTTATAATTTTTTTTTAAATCTGCAAATGCTGAAACCTTGTGCATCATGGGAGTCCATATTTCCCCACTCCCCTGAATCCTCATTCAGAGCCCTCCACTTGTCTACTCAGTACACACACACACACACACACACACACACACACACACACACACACAGCTCTCAATAAATCTTAATGCATCACTTAACTAATGATTTTCAATCCTACTTCTCTAGCTCTAATCTCCATTCTAACCTCCAGTCTTGAATCTCCAGCTGCCACCAGATATCTTGAGATGGATGCTTTATAGACATCTTAAATTCAAAATGTCCCAAACTGAACTCATTACATTTTTCCCAAAACTTTCCTGCCTTCCAAACTTCCCTATTACTATTGAAGGTACCGCCATTTTCCCAGTAACCCAGGCTCTCAATCTAGGTGTCGTTCTTGACTTCTTGATCCCATATGCATGGATTCAATCTGTTGCCAAGGTTTGTCAACTTGGCCTTCATAATATCTGTCATGTTTGTCTTCTCTCTTCTGACACTACCACTGTCCTGGTGCAAGCCCCATCACCTAATACTTGAACTGCTCCAATAGTCTGTTCTTGCCACAAGCTTGTCCCTACTCTTAATTTCATCCTCCCCTCAGCTATCAAAGTGATTTTCCTGAAGCTCAGGTCTGATCATTTCACCCCTCTATGCAGTAAACTCCAGTGCCTACTTACCTCCTCTAGGACCTCTGGATTCTCTGTCTGGCATTCCAAGCCATCCCCACCCCAACCTTTCAGTCTTCTTACATCTTCCATCACCCTTCCAGTGACAGTGTATTCCTTGCTATTGCTTCAACAAAACACTCCAGAATGCATTTCTCATTTCTGCCTCCTGTCTTGCCTTCCTTCAAGTCCTACCTGAAATCCCACTTTCTCCAGGAAGCCTTTTCTGATTCCCCCTAGTTCTAGTGCCTTCCCTCTACCATTTCCTTATTTATCCTGCATATTACTTATTTGTATATATTTGCTTTCATGTTGTCTCCCCCACCCAGTGTACTGTGAGTTCTTTGAAAGCAGGGAGTACCTTTTGCCTTTCTTTATATTGCCATTCCTTGGTGCAGTGCCTGGCACAGAAGTTCCTTAATAAATGCTGATTGGCTCCCTGACTGATGAACAGCTTTCCTCTTCCCTTTTGCAGTGATATTTCTTCCCCTTTTTTCAGTTCCTTGACCAAGATTCAAAAACACCCATTTTGTCACACAGCACCTCTATCACCATTGTTTATTCTTCATGTTTCTCAGAGATTATAAAGATTTCCTTCCTTACGCCTCCAACAAAAAACAGAAAAAAAAGGTTCATAGATTAAGAGTTGGAAAAAAAACTTAGAAGCCATCAAATCCAAGCCTTTTATTTTACAGATGAGGAAAATGAGGTTAAGAGAGATCAAATGACTTATCTAGGATCAAATGACTTATCTAGGATCATACATAGTAACTAAACAGGATTTGAATTCAGATCTTTCTTATTCCAAGTCCAACACTCTAGACATTTTATCACCTAAATAACCTAAATAAATAGAATGACTAAATAACCAAAGGATAATAGATTTAGAGCTGAAAGAGACCAGAGAGACTATTGATTCCAACCCTCTTATTTTCCCAGATGAAGCGGAGAAAGATTAAGTAACTTGCCTAGCATCATCCAGTTAGTAGATGTCTGAAGTTGGGTCTGAATTCAGGTCTCCCTGATGCCAGGCTCAGAGCTCTCATCTTCTGTTCCATCTAATTGACAGATCTATGTACAGAACCATAGTTTGAGCTGGAGGAGACCTTCGATATCCTTTTGTCCATCCCTCATTTTGGGGAGTACCAATGTGGAGGAAGTGACTTCCTCAAACTCATGTTGGTCATTAATGACATTAATTAGGCTACAACCCTGACATTATGACTCCAAGTAAGTAAATACTTTACTATAGTAATAATTGCCCACTTTGTTAGAGTACCTTAAAGTCTGCAAAGCATTTTGTAAAGTAGTCCTTGAATTAAGAACAACATAGTCACACAAGTGGGGAGTTTGCCACTGGAACTGTTGCTATAAAAGCTGAGGGATTGGGTATATGGGAAGCTAGGAAGCCCTAACAAGAGGAATCAGGGGTTTTTCAGGCTCTGAACTTGGCTTTCAGGCACATCTCAAGGGCTTCTGTGGTAGGAGTTTCCGGGATTTCTTCACCTAAGCTCAGGGTTTCCATAAGATTAAGGTGGAGTACAGTTCTCTAGCAGTGACCCAAGCTGCCATGGAAATTATTGTCCCCACTCAGTAAGTTCAGGGAGTTTAGAATATACTCATAAAAGCAGCATTAAAAATGGAGACCATGGACTAGAAGGATCTATTGAAAAAAACATAATGGTTAGCCCAGAGAAGAAAAAGAAGAATGAAAAGGACATATGATGGCAGTCTTGAAATGTTTCAAGACCTGTCTCTGTAGATTAGATTTGTTCTGCTTGGCCCCAGAGGGGCCAACTAGAGGCAATGGAAATTGCAGAGACATAGATTTTGTTTCCAGTAGAGGAAAAACATCCTAACAAAAAGATTTATCTGCAAGTGGAATGGTCTGCTTCAGGAGATCGCAAGGAGGGTCCTCCCCCAAATTCTGATTTTTTTTTTTCTGTGAGTAAATGAAATTGTAATTACTAGAAATCTTTAAAGCAGAGACTGGCTACCCCTTTGGTAGATGAAGGGAATTCTTTTAGAGATAGAAGTTGAATTAGTTATTCTGCAGTTGTTCGGATCTCTTGTTACAGGACAAGGGTTCAGCTTTGCTATGGGTTAAATGGGCTTTCATGGGCTGGCCTGAGGGCTAACTAGGTTCCAAATTCTAAACAAGTTCCTGCTCTGCACTTTCAGAGCCCAACCTGTTAGTAAATTGGGGATGGCCTGTACAACTTGACATTTAAAATGTAACTTTCTAAATACTGTATCCACCTACAAGTTTCTTCTATATTAAAGAAAAAAATAACCCTATTATCTTCACTACTCATGTTCCTTTCTTATGATGGGACAGGGTGACTTCTCAGTGCTGGTCAATGTATTAATGTATTAATAAGAATGAGCCTATATTATGTTGATGATTGTCAGTGACATTCCAAAGAAAGAGCCCCAAAAGCATTTGTAAAAGTAGGAAGGGGAGCTAGGCATCTCACTAATTTGGGTAGAAAAGTAGATTGGTTTCCAAATTCCAACCCCAAGCATCTTCTTGTCATTATTGCAATATTATTTCACATTGTATAGGCCTAGAATTGGATATAGTTTTTGCCCTAGAAAGTTTACAATCCAATATAGATTACTTACTTATTAATCTCTCTGTCTCAGAACAAACATCTGGTGTTTCTGTGATAAAGTGATTAAGTTTTTGCCAATATGGATTCAAAGTCTGGAATTTTGACTTGGTTTATCAAGTCATTGAAAGCTGACCCCTTTGCCATGTCTAAATGGCAGTTTTTGCCTAAAGAACAGTAATATTTATCTATCTGTTTTTATCAGACTTCCAGAACCCACAGGCACCACAGATATCCATTTATTGACTAGGCCCAAGGTCACAGAATACTTATGGAGAAATGTTGGAAAATGTTTCCTCTTAAACAAACTTATTTTGCATTTTGTGACTTAGAAGTAGGCTATGACTCCAAAATGCAAGAAGGCACTTGAAACAAGGTCACGGTCATTTGATCTTCTCCTAGTAGGAATGTTTGATACACATCCTGTGAAACTGAGAATTCTTTCCTTCCCTTCCTCTGAATCCCTTGCTTCCTTTAAGACTCAAACTCATGTACCATCTGTCTTCTACCCCTTCATGTGAGTGTACTCTCCATCTTCAAATTGTCTTCTACCATCTATTTATTTAGCCATTCATTCATATATTTGTCCATATGTTCATTTATTTACGTTTTTATTACTCCCTCTCCTTCCCCCAACTTCCCTGAGGGCAGGAGTTGCTCTGATCTTGTTTTGTTTTGTTTATAATCCTGGTACCCAGCACAGTGCCTTGTATACCGTAGTTGCTTAATAGTCAGCACACATTTGCTTATTGAATTGAATATTGGCCAAAAGATCACTGTTACTATGATAGTGTCTATATGATGCCAGGCACAGGCAGAAAGGGGAAAAAAGGGATTGAAATAATATACTGTAGAGCATTTTAATGATTAAACAAGATCATAGGATCATCTTAGAAGTGATCTAGTACAACCTTTTTTTTTAACAGATGAAGAAACTGAGGCCTTGAGAGATGAAATGACTTATCTAAGGTCATGCAAGCCATAAAGCTACAGAGACAGAATTTAAAGAGATCCCTTGACTCTAGGTTCATTCCCCTTGGTACTGCATCCTGCTACCTTGTTATTGTTTTGATTTAGTCACCAGACTCAGCTAGATAAGTACATGAGTTTATAACCAACAGAGCTGTTAATGGGGAAGAGAAGGGGAAATCTCTTTACCATCTGTAATGTTAATGGGATATAAGTTCTTCCCCACCCATTAATAGGCCTCAAGTGGAGCCTATTAAGGGAAATTTGCTAAGGGGAGGCTTGCTTGTAGGAAGGTTTCCACACCTTTTGTTAATTTCTAATTAGGCACTGAGTCACGAGGTTTGTGATGCCCTATGACTCTAACAAGGGTATACTCTGAGGTTAGCATTTTGTTTTGGGATCCCTCATTGGAAGAATATTCTTGTAATTTTACCAGATGAGACTCTGGGCAGCTGTTAAAGAGCCTTCTAGCTTTGAAAAACTCAGATGTTGGTGCTTCTCTCTGTGGTAACTATGTATATATTTGCCTTGGTCAGACACTTGAATCTGTCTGTTGATCTGTGCTAATTTCTTAGACAGTTAGAAGCCCTGTCTGTTGGTCTTTATTTCTTTGTTTGTATTTTCTCTATTTTCTTTGTTTGGATTTTCTCTGAATTCAAGGTGCTGACTTTTCCCCTGAACAAATGAATGTAATTAAAAAGATTGTTGACCTCTTGGACAGCTATCTTTCCTAGTAAAGCGATCTAAGAACCTGTGCTAGCAGCCATCCTGGGTATGCCAGTATGGTTGCTGTTATGGGAAGTCCAAGAGAAAAAGGGCTGAGTCCCAAACAAAATGTTTAGAAGGAAAGAAGAAGATAATGAGAGAAGGAATTTTCTCTCCTTTTAAATTTTACTGAGTGGAAAGTTCTTGCTGCTTAGTGGTCAGTCCTCTTTGATGCAGCCTCAAGAAGGTGAGGAAGGGAGGTAGTCTTCTGAGAACAAAATGGCCATCTGGTTGCATAGAAAGCCAATTTACATGGATTATTGGAAGTGACCAGCTCTGCATGCGCTCCTTGAGGTGGCCCCAAATGCCCATCCCTAAGCATGCTCCATGCTCAAGCTCCAGTTCAATCCCCTTGCTACACACATTGACTTTATTTGATTCTTAGAACAATCCTATAGAGTGAATGCTATTATTATCCCCACTTTATGGATGAAGAAGCAGAGATTCAGAGAGGGTAAATGATTTACCCATGGTCACAATTAGTAAATAATTGACCTGGGATTTGAACTTGGATCTTCCTGACTCTGCCTTTCAAAAATAAGGGAGTTAGATTATACTGTGTTATCTGTTAGGTCCTTTTTAACTCTAAATCTCTCATTCTATAAAGCTTATATGCAGACCTAGCCTCAGAATACCATGATAGGTAAACAGTGTGCTCTTTGGATGCTTTTTAAATGCAGAACAGATAACTTTATATTGGATTCTGTGGGTTAATAGGGAGAATATTGTGTGTGTGTGTGTGACATGTTCAGACATACACTTGAAGAAAATCACATAAATTAAAACTATATTAGTAATTTTTCCTGCTGTAGAGAAAAAATAATTTTAAGGTTTCATCCAAACCCCACAAAAGTACCTTAGTCATAAGGAAGATAATCACTTGACTAACCTTTTATTGTTTCAAAGTGTCACAATCTTCATTACATGGGAATTTTCCATCTGTACATCCATCTGACTTAAGCACCTGAGTACTCTAATAATTCTGATGCAATACACAAAACAGAGTTGTTTAAATAAATCCTCATGCAAAATCCCAGTTTTTATTTTTTACAACTGAGTCATCAGGTGATTGGTGATAGGAACTAAAAAAAAAAAAGAATTATCAGAGTGAATGAGAGAACAAGAGGAAAAAAAGTTAAGACTGAGTCCTTCTTAGGTGACTTGGATGACATATTATCATCTCAGCATCCAACAATAGTCCAAAACTAAGCTTACCATCCTTCCTCTTGAATTGATCACTCATCCAATTACATAATTTCTGCCAGGGGCAGTACTATTCTTTCAGTCTTCCCAACAACTAACCTTGGAATCATCTTGGCTTCTTTCCCTGGCGCATAGCTTCCTTGGGGACATTTTTGACTTATGACTCCATTTTCAGATGACTAAACCCCACTAGCAGTTCTCCAAACCCTCTCTGCCCCCCATCCTGTCTCAGTTAATCACATTTTATGAGCCCTAAAACTGGTTTTTGAACCCCATTAACATAGCATCCCCACAGAAGGCCTTGTTTTCCTTTTTTGTTTATGCCTAATTTTTTTTAACAAATCATGTCATTTTTTTTCTCCTTTCAACTGCTTCTCAGATTTGTACCTGGAAGGAAGGTGCTATTATTAGCCCTATTTTACAGATGAGGAAACCAAGGCAGACAGATGTTAAGTGACTTGCCCAGGGTCACACAGCTATTGAATATGTGAGACCAGATGATTCCAGGTCTATTACTGTCAAATGGGCCACCTAGCTTCCCAAAAGTTCCATGAAGACAAAAGTTGTAATGGCAGACATGCACACACAAACAAACTCATTGATTTTGCTGTTTGTGCCCATCATGTATGATGTGATTAAGCCAATGGGAAAACCCGTCAGATATTTGACAAATTATTCAAATGACTGAAACATTGGCTTTTTACCAGTCTGGCATTAACCATCAAATACACGCAATAATATGTGACACATAACCAGTGACTTGTCAGACTGATTTTCTTTTTCTTTCATTTTTGGGGATAGGTGGAACAATGCCCATTCCGGATAATTGGGTAAAATTAAGAGTGTGAACAACAAAGACCCTGACAATGAAGCAAGCATTCACAAAATAGTTAAGGTACCCCTTCTCAGGCACAAAAGAAATGCAAATATAAGAGTCTCTAATTTGGGTTTACCTCTGGTGATCTTGATGCACAATTTGGGGCATGTTTCTAAAATTTTAAAAGTAGTTCTATGATTCTGGTAAAATTGCAAAAGTATTTGCAAATAAAACAAAGGATTTTTTTAAGATTTGAATTTTTAAAGAAAAAATGTGATGAATTAAAATACCTTTTGTTGTTCATTGGTTTCCATTGTGTTTGACTCTTCATGACCCCATTTGGGGTTTTTTTGGCAAAGATACTGGAGTGATTTGCCATTTCCTTCTGCAGCTCATTTTGCAGATGAGGAAACTGAGGCAAATAGTGTTAAATGACTTGCCCAGGGTCACATAGCTAGCAAATGTCTGGGGCCAGATTTGAACTCACAAAAATGAGTCTTCTTGATTTCAGGCCCAGCACTCTATCCACTGTGCCAGCCAGAAGCCCTAAAATAACCTGATACTGACTTACTTATATAAGCCAGAAGAATATGAAAATTGTTGTTAATGAGCTTACAAGGTTAGCTATCATATGAGCCTTGGTACAATAGTGTTCTTAATTTTAGTTGGTAGCAAATATTTTAGTCTTCTTTTAGGTATATTGTTTGTATCACTGTCAGATTCAGAATGGGGCAGCTTGATGGTACAGTGAATAGAGTGCTGGCCCTGAAATCAGGAGGACCTGAGTTCAAACCTGACTCAGACTGACTAGCTGTGTGACCCTGAGCAAGTCACTTAACCCTGTTTGCCTTAATTTCCTCATGTGTAAAATGAACTAGAGAAGGAAATGGCAAGCTACTCTAGTTAATCTCTACCAAGAAAACCTGAAATGAGGTCAGGAAGAGTCAGAAAGGACTGAACAATAGCAGATTCAGAACACTTATCAGAAAATATGAATCTTTTTTTAAAAATCAACTTGATGTTATTTGGTTCCATCAGTAATAGGCATTTAAAAATGCCTGTTTGACTCACTGGGTCAATCTCCAAAAAAATTCCAATTATTCTCTAAGACTCTAAAATGCTTCTTTGTTATATGGCAGATAAGTGGATAAGTGAGACAGTGGATGAAGCATTGGAGGTGTGTGACTCGGGGCAAGTCTCTTCACCTCTGCCTCAGTTTATCATCTGTGAAATGGGGCAGCACCTACCTCCCAGAGTTGTTATAAGAGGTAAATAAGGTAAGCATATTGTACAGTACCTGCCCAGAGGCACTTACTAAATGTTTATTTCTTTTCTCTGATATGGAGAAAATATTTAGAAAAGCCTTGGTTTATGCAACAAGGATAGAGGACGCCATTCTCCTCCATTGCCATATGAAAACTGGATCTGATGTGGTATTTCCTGTGGTCTTCAAACATCAAAGAAATTGAAGAAGGGACTGAAATACATGTGGGTGGGATTTTCTTTATGTCCTTATATAACCAGGAAGCTGCATCAGGAGAGGTAAGGGTCAATTGGGTCCAAGGGACAGCTTTGTGACCTTATTGGAAAAATTAATCCTATTGAGGGAGGGAAAGGTGGAGGGAGCTCTGATAGTTATTGATGCTGTCACAAGGCACTTACTGGGCATTTTCTACCATGTTGGGGACCCAGAAAAAAATTAAACCGAAGGGGTTCTATAATCTGGATGAGTTTATAATAAAATTTTTATATTATAAAACAAGTTTATAATGAAACAACTGTCAGCTGACAAATGATCAAAACACAGGGACTAGGTTAACATGTCATTGTTAGAGACTGGGTGACTTGGAGTAAAATCATTAGTTTAAGCATGAAACAATTGAATCAGAGACAAAATAATCAACAGGTTCTTCAAACTGAAGAACCAACAATCTAATCAAATGAAAAACATATAATATTAAATCCATACTCTGCTAGTGTTTTCCCCTTTCTTATATCTGATATCTTTGAGCTTATAATGCCAACACAATATTCACAGCACCAATGGTGACTGTGAATATGCTGGCATAGTTCCCAATCGCAAAATATAACAGACTCCATATAGAAGACAGAAGCAAAAGATTTATTCAGACACCAGAAAGCCAAATCTCAACACCAGGAAACTGGATCCATCATAGCAACAAAGAAATGAATACACCATAGTACAGCAGGAAGCCACGGTATCCTTTAGCCTTCCCTCAAACACACTCACAAGGCTAGCTGTCACAGCAGGGGACAAACAAACTCTCACAAGCCTAGCTGTCTCCTTGGGTGAGTTGTCTCCTCCCTCTAGCTCTAACTGCTCTGACTCCCAGCTTCCTGTGGGCTTTACTCCACCCTTCAGCAAGCTTCTCCCACCACAGGTTCCATGTAATTACATTCAGTCTATTGGAGAACAGGGAAGATCTTCAAATTTCCATTACCATTACAGAGCCTCACTTTTTTCACCAGTAAAATGGGAGAAAGGGATTAAACTAGATGTCTTCTCATGATCTATTTTTCCATTTCTATTACACTCTGCTATAAGCTATAGGTATTAGAAGTAAAGTATAAAATAAAGGAGCTAAAAAGTAGACTTTGTATTATAAACATTATATTTGCTAATGGATCTTTTTTCTTGGGAGGCATATAGGGGAACAGGGAAATGGAAATTGTGTATCATAACTGATGGGGTACTTGGGCCCCAGCCCAAAGATCATTTCTATAGAAGCCTTCCAATTTCTCCATAGGCCCCTATCCTTTGAAAAAAATTTTCCCTGGTTCCCTGACTGTAATTCCCTTATCAGGTCAGAGACAGGGATACTGACCTAAGGACTCTTTCCCAGGGTGCCTGCCCAAGGATCCTGTTTCTGGTGCTTGCTCAAGGTCTATGTCTCTGGCAGCTAAACAAAACAAAACAAAAAAACAACTGTCTTTTCTCCCTCAATGTCTGGTATACTTCCTATACTTTCCCATCCATAGTTCCCAAAGACACCTGGACCCTTAGATCACCTAATTAGCATCCCAGGCATTCCTTTTCCACACCCTTTTTCTATTTAAGCTTTAGATTCATCCTCATTAGGGTGCAAGTTCCCCAAAGGAACTTTGGTCTCTTCTATTGGCATTATAATAAACTCTCTCTTTTTTTATCAAATGCTTTATTAACTTCTAGTTTACATCATTCATTTCCACAAGATTTTGAGTTACAAATTTTCTCCCCATTTTTCCCCTACCCACCACCCCAAAATAGTGATCCCACTGGATCTCTCCCCCTCCAATCTGCTCTCTTCCATATCTTCTCCCATATCCCCTCCAACTTTCCAGTAGGGCACAGTAGATCTCTTTGCCCCAGTGCCTTATATTTTATTTCCCACTTATATGTAAAATAATAATGATAATATTTATATGTGCATATATATATTTTTAATAATTTGATTTTAAAACTTTGAATTCCAGATTCATTCCCTTCCTCCCTTGTCACCCACCCTTACTGCGAAGATAAGCAATTCCATATAGGTTGTACATGTGTAGCTATGCAAAACATTTCCATAGTGGATCTATTGTAAAAGACTGACTATATTTCCCTCCCTCCTATCCCACCTCCCACTTGTTCTATTCTCTACTTTGATCCTGTCCCTTTTCAAAAGTGGGTGCTTCCAACTTCCCTCTCCCCCAACCTGCCCTTCCTTCCATCTTTCCCCCTCTTATCCCCTTCCCCTCTACTCTCCTATAGGATGAGATACCATATTTAGTGTGTATGTCATTCCCTCCCTAAGCCAAATTCAGTGACAATAAGGTTGACCCATTCCCTTTTGACTTCCTGTTCTTCCCCTCCATTGTAACCATTTTCCCTTACCTCTTCTATATGAGATAGTTTACCCCAATCTGTCTCTCCCCATCTCTTCTCATTATATTCCTCTCTTACCTCTTAATTTCACCTTTTAAGTATCATCCCTTCCCATTAAACTGGTCCTGTGCCCTCTATCTATGTACACCTGTACATATATATAGACACATTCACATATGTATTCATACGCCCATATACCCTCCTATATAGACATATATGTATGTGTGTGCATGTATGTATATATATATATAGTATGTGTATATATGTATATATGTGTGTGTGCGTGTGTGTGTGTGTATATATATATGTATATATGTGTGTGTGCGTGTGTGTGTGTGTGTATATATATATATATATATATGTATATATGTATAGTCTATTTTTTAAGGTGTTATTTTCTTCAGTCAGGTTGTTGACTCTCATTTCATAATTTTCTTGCATGGTTCTCATTTCTCTTCCCAATTTTTCCTCCACTTCTCTTATTTGGTTTTCAAAATCCTTTTTAAGCTCCTTTATGGCCTGTAACCAGCTTGTATTTTTCTTGGAAGCTTTTGGTGCAGGAGTTCTGACTTTGCTATCTTCCTCCTATTCCATGCTTTTATCCTTTTTGTCCCCAAAATAGGAGTCTAATGTTGGATTCCTCTGTTTGCTTTGCTTCCCTCATTTACTCATGTTGCCATTCAATTACTTGGGGTTTGGGGCTTTTTTGCCATAATAGGAATCTGCTACCAGACAGGGGAGCTTTGTACCAAACACTGGGGTTTTCTCAGCTGCTGAAGGTATTAGTTGGGTGCCCTCTCTGAAGCCTCCACAAGCTCTGGCAAGCTGGTCACACACCCCAGGACCTCCACCCTAGACCACAATCCAGATCCAATCAGGTTAAAGCAAGAGTGATTACCCCTCAGACTGGTTGCTTGGTGCTCCTACAGTCTGCAGGCCAGGAGCTGAAGCTGCCACATGGCGGGGGCTGCATGGCCATGGCCCTCAGCAGCTTCTCCCTCCAGGGAATAAAGGCCAACTGTACTCCCATACTACTGGATCCCAATGTCCACACTACACTGACCTCTCACTTTGTCCTTAGCATCTATGTGTTGATAATTCTGGAAACCACCACAGCTGCTGGTGATCTGAAGTCCCTCCAGCTGGCAGCTGGTCAGGCCCACCCTGGGGCTAAAGCCTTGGGCTCACACTGGCTAGTCTTGACTCCCAGAGCACTATGCTGGCTGCTCCCTGCCAGGCTGCCGGGCTGTCCTCATCGGGAGGTTAGTTTCTCTGTGTCATTTTATGGTTCTGTAGTTCCAAAGTTGGTTCAGAGTCACCTTTTACATGAATTGGAGATGGTGGGAGCTGGAGCCCAGCAGAGGTCCTGTTTCTACTCTGTTATCTTGACTCCGTCCCCTAATAAACTGTCTCTTGACTGAAAGATGGCTTGAGTGTGTGAATTCATTCCAGGTGACTCTGCCTTGGCATTCCTTGGCATTCCTAGAACCCCTAAGAACCTCATCAATAACCAGAGAATTATCCCAACAAATTCAGTTGGGCACACATTTTGAGCCCAATTTGTATGGCTAAGAGTCAATAACTCTTGTTAGTAGTAAAATATTTAAATAGAAAACAACTATAATGTAATAGTTACTGGTCAGCAATTCGTAACTTGGAAGAACAATTAGGAAACCCACAAACTAGAGTTTTGTTTTTATCTATGTTACAAGAATTAGTCACAACCAAATTAACATTTTACATTTTGATTGTGTATCAGTTTATCAAAGTTTTTGTTAAGCTGGAATGCCAAATATGAGAAGTAAAACATGTAAAATCCAAACATATTTATAGTTACTCATGGACACTAATGGTTTTAATGAGGGCTGAACACTTTATTTGAAATAAGCCTATGATTTTCACAATAGACATACAAACTGGACCTAATTAATGGATTTGTTCACTGTTCTTCATGATAATGACTATTGGCTAATGTTTGCTTGGTCTTTTATCTGCATCTCTTCTAGTTTCCTGATACAAAAAAAAGAAGAAGAAGAAGAGAGGGCTGAATTAGATTTCCAATTAGATGCTTTTCAGCTCTAAATTCCATGATCATGCCAAGATAGGCTCAAGAGGTCGTTGCTTCAATACAAGTGTCCAATAAATTATTATCTATTTCTACTACATTTTTCATCAACATATGCCCTGCTCCAGTGATGTACTGATCGGAGCTCTTACCCTTGGGAAACACAATTGTTAGTTTTTCAGGGTGAGCATTTATACATCAGAAATAAGCAAATGCTACAAATCAGAGGTTGATTTATAGTTTTTTGCTAGTCTAGGCTTAAGAAAGTGATGGAGGGGGCGGCTAGGTGGCGCAGTGAGTAGAGTGCTGGCCCTGGAGTCAGAAGGATCTGAGTTCGGGTCCAGCCTCAGACATTTAACGCACACACAAACAAAAACGTGGCCATGTGACCTTGGGCAAGTTATTTAACCCCAACTGCCCTCCAAAAAGCAAAAAAAAAAAAAAGTGATGGAGAAAATATTTCAAAGAGTGACCTGCACACCGCTTCCCCCTTATAAAACATTTACAGCAGACTACTGCCCTGTTTGGCCCCAGGCACTTACTACCTATGTGACCCTGGGCAAGTCACTTAATCTGTTTATTTCTCCAACTATACAATGGGGAGAATGGCAGCACTTACATCAGAAATTTGTTGTGAAGATCAAATGAGATGATGTTCATTAAATACTTAGCACTGTGGCCATAGTAGGCACTTAATAAATGCTTAGTCCCTTCCCCCACCACATGCACTGAGTTTTTAAATTTTAGAAGCTACAAAAGGGACGCTATTTTGATGCATCCTTTGCACTGACCTGCATCCAACTATAAACAACTTCATTTTTTTCCATCTCTAAGTTTATGAGGCACATAATTTCTGTCCCTCTGTCCCCTTCCAAACTTAGTGCCTTAGTTCTGGTTACTGGGCTGTGAAATTGCAAGCTCAGCCATGCAAAGTTTTGGGAGGGGGGGTTTGGAGAGGGTGAGGTGGGAGAGGGAAAAGGCTGATTATGGAAAAATTTCCCCAGTTTAGGAGCCCAGGACTGATTTCTTACAGAGAGCTAAGATTGTTCAGTGATAAATTGTACAGTTTGGTGCTCTGAGGACAAAACAGTGTTGAATCATAATGGAGATACTGGATGAAGATAAGCCAGAGGGACCTGGCCTGGATTCCCAAAGATAATACATAGACTGTGTACTATAGCTACTTTCTGAATCCTCTGGGTCATTTCCCCAACCCTGATGCAATGTATCATCTCTGAGCAGTATCTCATTTCTACTGGTTGGACATAGACTGTTTTTCCTTAAGCTGTTTATCCTGTAATTCTCACATTTTATTTATGCCAGGAGAGGCACTTGAGCTATTTATTTAAGCCAGGACAACTTTGTCCTACTTAAAAAAAATCATTATTAACTTAGTAAATATTTAAGCTGATGTGGAAGTCAAAAGGCGAAATTTAGGAGCTTGCTTGTGTTGGGCAAGAGAAAGTGAGATATTGTGAGTGAGATGAGATTCAACCAGCTCACTGGGAAGGCTTAGTTTATAATACATGTCGCCCTGTGAGATTTGCTCTGCCATAAAATGTTCAAAATGATGTAAACAGGGCTATCCCTGGGGATGTGCAGATAAATCATGTTGTGTGATAGCCACCTTCTCTCCTGACTTGTTTATGCAGGTGAGATCAGGTTAAAGTGAACATCAAGGGCATAGACTTTGATTATGTGGAAGGAAATAATAAATATAACCTTAGAACCAAAGCCTGGGCTGTTCTAATAATAATCTACATCTAGGCCATACCAGGCTTTAGGCCACCAGATCTTTGCCCCAAGGTGGAGGATTGCAGAAATTGAACACATGGGGCTCCTTCAGCAGATTAGAATGATGGTGAGGAGAGCATAGGCCCAGGTCCTGGACAGCAGCATGAAGCCTACTTATTCCCCCTCTCCTGCTTAAAAAATATTCCCAACTTGTCATGCCTCCTTCCCAGGCTAACTATCCTCTCTTACAGTCATGTCCAACTCTTCATGACCCAGTGGTTTTCTTGGCAAAGATACTAGAGTGCTTTGCCATTCCTTCTTCAGCTTTATGCAGTCAGGGGTTAAGTGACTTGCCCAGGGTCATATAGCTAGTAAGTCTGGGGTCAAATTTGAACTCTGGTCTTTCTGACTCCAGGTCCAGTGCTTTATCCACTCTGCCACCTAACTTCTCTGCCCACAACTCTCTGAAAGCAGTGACGTTACCCACCTTGAAGTTGAGTCATCCCTGTGTTCCCTTGCCTTCCCCAGAGTAGGAGTGAGACTCTTTCTGAGGCTTCTCTGGTGCAAAAGAACATAGCACCCTCAAATCTCAATGGTTGGAGTAGATGATGTCTGATATCATTTCCAGATCTGAAATTCTATCTCAAACAATAGTAGTAACTAATTCTCCCTCTTACCCCAAAGAATTGCCTTAATTCCTTTGTATGAATGTATGTGTGTGCGTGTGTGTGTGCATGTGTGTGCATGTGTGTGTGTGTGTGTGTGTGTGTGTGTGTGTGTGTGTGTGTGTGTGTATTTTAACCAGAGGCACTGAGAGAGAGCTGACCTTGGAATAGGAAAAACATCAATTCAAATGTCTGACCTGTACTGGCCAGATGACCTTAGGTAAGGCATTTAACCTCTCATTTCTCTGGGCAACGTTCTAAACTATAATCTTCAGAGAAGATGATGGTGTGTGTCGGTGGGAGGAGCTTCCAAATCTGGGGTTTCCCCTTATTCATGAAAGTCCTGGTGTAACCTCTATTATCTTTTTTTTTCTTTACAAAGTCAATTTAAAGGAACACTTTGGGCACTTTGACCCATGCAGCAGTTTTCTGGGATACCAAAATTTCCAGTTATGACTCTGATCTGTTGTCACATGCAGAGATGTGCTGGAGACACTTCACAAGAGCTGATTGTTAAATTCTTAGTGTGAGCATTTACAGCTTGGACATTGGCAAACACTGCAAATCAGGGTTTGATTCATTGTTTTGTTGGTTGTCCAGACTTAATAAAGTGATAGAGAAACTTTATAATACAGATTAAACTTAAAACTGTGTCAGGCATATGTTTTATTTTATTTTATTTTTCAGGATAGCTTGTTGTTAAATATCAGTCCTCCTCTGGTTACATATGTCTAAAGAGTTGAGTGTTTAAAAAACACAATTACAGAATTGATAAGAATCCATTACTGTTACATGAGTCTAGCCAGACATTATTCAAAGAGATTAAAGTACAGTCATTCCTTAAGTCTGTGTTTGAGGGACAGCTTGGTTTAAGAGAAAAGTCAGTCAGTCAATAGCATTTGATGCCCAACACTGTGCTAAGTGATGGAAAGAACACTGGAAATAGAGTCAGGAGAAATTTTGGAATACTGCCTCTACTACATATTAGTTGTGTGATCATGGGCAAACCATTTAACTTTTCTGAGCTGTGATTTCCATGTTTATAAAACTGGAATAATAATAACTATAGTCTCTGCCTCCTAGGATTATTGTAACATCAAATAATAGATGTAAAGCAACTATTTTGGTGGCTCATGCTTCTAATCCCTGCTCCTAGAAGAGGCTGAGGATGGTAGATTGCTTGAGTTTAGGAGTTCTGAGCTACAGTAGGGCAAAAAACCAAGTGGACATGTACACTAAATCCTTTACCAATATGGCGAGCTCCTAGGCTGCCTAAGGAGGGGCAAACCAGGCTAGATTGGAAAAATGGAGCAGATGAAATCTTCCATGCTGATCAGTATTGGTATAAAACTTGCAGGTGACATGAAAGGCTGTGGAAAGATGGGTAGTGCATAGGTGGTAGCATATTAGCAGCTTGAATTGAAGAAGTGGCCTAAGGCTGACTTCAATATTTCAAGACACTGCAGTGTTATTAAAATAGAAGCTCTTTTTGGCAGTGTCGATTGCATAGATTTACGCATAGAGTCAATGGATACAGAGTTTCATAGATGGTCTTTAAGAGCTGCTGTGGTTAAAAAAATTCATTCCCCTCTGGTCAGCCTGGTAATGAACTAAGCTAGGCTGGTCCTGCCATCGGAGACCTCTAGTCTGTCACCAGATCCAGATTTTTAAAGTCTCTCCAGCTTACACCTAAGCAACTAGGTGTCAAGGTGGATTGAGTGCTAGACTTGGAGTCCAGAAAACCTGAGTTCAAATCTTGCCTCAGACTTACTAGCTCTTACTTTCTGAGTAAGTCACTTAACTTGCCTCTACTTCCTCATCCGTTAAATGGTAGTAGTATTACTACTTACCTCACAGAGTTATTGTGAAGATCAAGTGAGATAACATATGTAAACTTTGCAAACCTTAAGGGCTCTACAAATACCCCCAATAATATAATATTGTTACTGTTATACTCTGCCGTCACTGTGGTATGGAGGTGTCTAGATTTTGAGAGCCTCAGGAAAGAGGAAGAGCCAAATACAGCCTGAAATGTGCTCTATTTGCTGAGTTTTAGAGGCTCAGATAAAGGGATGAGCGGTATTCCAAGCGAGGGCTCTCCAGTGCTGATGGATGTGTGGGGTGGCGAGCTGGGGATGGGCCATTTAGGTGCTGTTACAGTCACTAGCAGGGAGTCTTCTATTAAGCAATGGAAGAGAAGAAGTCAGCAAAACAGCAGCTGAATAATGCATGGCTTTGAATGAGAAGGAGCTACTTATGCAGTCTCCAGGAGTTTTAATTTCCAAAGCCCCTGTTTTTCTGTGCGGAATCACAGAAATACCAAATCTCGGCATTTCTGAGTTGGAAGGGGCCTTAGTGGCTAGATATTCCAATCTGTACCTGAAAAAAAAATCCCATATACAACCTAACTGATAAAGGAGCTTTTGCTCCAATGAAGGGGAAGCTCCTACTCATTCACTACTGGGGTGGGCCATTCCACTCCTGGGAAGCTCTCAGTCCTCAAAAGGTCTTCCTGACATCAAGCCCTCAATTCACCTCTGCAATTCCTACTGCCCATTGTTTCTAGTTCCCTTTTTGGGGGCCAAACAAACTTTCTGTTTTTTTTTTAATTAATTTTTTAAATGAATGGAAATCTAATATCTCTCCCTCCTTCCTCCTCCCCCATTGGCGGGGGATATCCTTATAGCAAATGTGCATAGTTTGTATAAAACAAATTCCTTTGTTGTCCCTGGCCAAAATGATACACGTCTCATTTTCCAGCCAGAGTTCATCACCTCTCTGTCAGGAGGTGGATGGCACGTTTCATCATCAGTCCTCTGGAACCCTGGATTGGCCCTGTGTTGATCAGAGTTCTTATGGCTTTCATAGTTGTTTGTCTAAACCCTCATTCATATGACATCCTTTCAAGTACTTGAAGACAGCTCTCATGTTCCTCCCTGAGACCCCAGTTCTTTCTTCTCTAAACTAAATGCTCTTGGCTCCTTAAACTGATTCTCACATGACATGAACCTGAGCCCCTTCTCTCCATGGGATGCTTCCTTTGGAGATTCCAGATTATTGTTATTGTTGTTGTTCATTTGTTTCAGTCACGTCCAATTCTTTGTGACCCCATTTGGGGTTTTCTTGGCAAAGATAATGGAGTTGGTTATCCTTTTCTTCTCCAGCTCATTTTACAGATGAGGAAACTGAGGCAAGCAGGGTTACATGACTTGCCCAGGGTCACACAGCCAGTAAGTGTCTAAGGCCTGATTTGAACTCAGGAAGTTCGTGATTCCAGGCCTGGTGCTTTATCCTCTGCACCACCTAACTGTGTCCCCTTAGTAATGACCTCCTACGATGTGAACCCAGAATTAAACCAAAAGTCCCAAAATAATCTGATCAGGCAAGAGCACAGTGGGACTATCACCTACTTATTCCAACAAGCACAACTCTCTTATCGTGGTCCAAGAAAGCTACAGGCTTTGGGGCTGTCAGACTACAGTTTTCTTCAGCTTGCAGTCCACCCAAACCCTCAGATCTTTCTCAGGTGAGCTGCTCTCTAATTAGTCTTCCCTCTTCTTGTAATTATGAAGTTGGTTATTTTGAACCCAAGTGTAAAGCTTCTTACATTTGTTCCCATTAAGTCTTATTTTACTCTATTCAATGCAATATTGTAGCCTCTCAAAATATTTTTAGGTCCTGACTCATCCTGGGTACTGGCTTTCCCTCAGAACTTTGTATCATCTGTAAATTAGATAAGTATGCTATCTATGCCTCTATTGAAATCATTGCTAGGAACATTAAAACTCATCGTGCCAAAGACAGAGCCTTCATGTGGTGACAGTGGGTAGAGTGCTGGGCCTGGAATCAGGAAGATCTGACTTTAGTTCTGGCCTCTGACCAAAATATTAACTTTTGTCTGCCTCAGTTTCCTCAACTATAAAATGGGGATATTAATAGCATCTAACTGAAAGGGTTATCATGAGAAGAAAATGAGAAAATATTTGTAAAAGTACTTCACACAGTGTCTGGAAAATAGTAGGTACTTAATAAATTAAACATAAACTAAAACTAAAATCAATCAATTGATGAATGAATGGAGACACCTCCCTTTTCCCCTCCCTTTGGGAATTTCCTTAAAGGATTCTGTAAAGGGGAGCGCCTCATTTAATAGTGTTAGAAAGTCAAGTGATGTTATTTTCTTTTGCAAGACACAATGATGTAGATAAACCTGTATCACAAAGGCACCCTGATATCAGCAATCCTGCAGCTTCTGAGGAAGGTATGGATCGGAGGTGAAATGCTTCAGAGAAACATCCAACAGGGAGATTATCAGAAGGAAAGGGTCTGAAATGGAGTTGTCCAGGAAGTCGCTGTCACTTGTGTGATACAGAATCAAAGATTATAGCACCACATCCTCAGGACCAAAGTCGGAGCTTCAAGATCAGCTGGTTCAAATAATGACCAAATAACTATAACCAGCATTCAAATAGCATCTTACAGTTTTCAAAGTGTTCTACATATATTATCTCAATCAAGGCTCACAGCAATTCCATGAAATAGGGCCTGTGGTCATTATCCTCATCTCTACAGAAGTGGAAACTGCAGCTGAGAGGAGTTAAATGATTTGCCCCCAAGTGCCACAGGCAGAAAGAGGTTTTGCTGATTTCAGGTTCGGCATTCTGTTTACTGTATTCTTTTGCCTTGCACTTTCCCCTGGAGCTGCATTGCTCTGTCATTGAAGGTTACAGGATCAAAATTAGGCCCTGGGACTCCAAGCCGTGTGTTCTTTCCACTTATTCATCCTGTCTCTCTTGCTCTTCCTTATATAAACACAATCAGCTCTGCTGTTACAGTATAGCACCTAATTTAGCACTGCCAAACAGAGGGTCTGAGTCTCCCTTCTTCCATCGATGGTCTGCAGGCAGTGTGGGAGTGGGAGAAAGGCTGCTGCCCTATTGGCAGCAGCTGCTGCATCCCTGCCCAAGAGATCAACTGCCCTGCCTCCCTGATTATGGTAACATATGGCAGCACACATGAAACCAATCATTTCAGGGAATACAAATTCCCGTCTTGGAAACACATCAACTAAACCAATTGCTGGTACACCAGGCCCATATGCTTCTACCTTGCTGTCTACTCCATTCACTGTGTACATATTTTTCTCAAGAGACATGAAGAAGTCCTTGGCAGGGGCAGGGTAGCAATTGTTTATAAAGAGAGAGGGATGATGGTCCCATAGGGTTACCATGGCCCTTCATGGAGGGATACTGACCGAGCTCATCCATTCTCAAACACTGGGTCCTCTGAAGCAATAGAGAAGTTATTTGGGGCATCCCATCTCTTCATATGGCAGGTAGATGGTGCAATGGTTAGAGTGCTGGGGGTGAAGTCAATAAGACTAATCTTACTGACTTAAAGTCTGACCTCTCTGGGGCGGCTAGGTGGCACAGTGAATAGAACACTGGCCCTCTAGTCAGGAAGACCTGAGTTCAAATCTAATCTCAGACACTTAACACTTACTAGCTGTGTGACCTTGGGCAAGTCACTTAACCCCAATTGCCCTGCCCTTCCCCCTCCAGAAAAAAAGCAAAAACAAATCTGACCTCAGACACTTATTAACTGTTCGACCCTGCACAAGTCACTTAACCCTGTCTGCCTTAGTTTCCTCATCTGTAAAATGAGCTGGAGAAGGAAATGACAAACCACTCCAGTATCTTTGCCAAGAAAACCCCAAATGGAGTCATAAAGAATCAGACACAACTAAAACAACTGAATAACAACATCTTTTCATGCACAGCTGAAACAAGCCATGAGTACATCTGTGGCAAAGTTTAGAATTTGCACCCCCATCCAGCACTCTGGCTACTGTCCACCAGAGCCTTTGCGCCTTCACTTCTAGTAAGCCTCCCAGCTTCTAGCTTCTTCTCTCTCCAATCCATCCTCCATGTAGCGGCCAAAAGGATATTCCTAAAGCACAGGTCTGACCCTGTCACTCCCCTGCTCAAAAAAGCCCCAGGGGCTCCCTGTGGCCTCTAGGATAACTCTGTCCATCACGGAAAACCCTTCACAGTCTAGCATGAGCCCAACTTTCTGGGCACATTGATCTCCTTCTTCTGTCCAAACTGGCCTTGTTGCTGTTCCCCAGATAGGACATTCTACCTCCTCCATTTGTGAAATGTACAGACTCTCTTCCAGGCCTGGAATATTTGACTTTATATAGTATGTGCCAGGTGTTGTGCTAAGCATTTTAATGAATATTGTCTCATTTGAGCTTCACAAAAACCCTGCAAGGTAGACATATAATTAATCTCCATTTTTATAGTTTAGGAAAACGAGACCGAACAAAAGTTAAATGACTTACCCAGGTTCTCGAAGCTGACAGGTGTTTGGGGTCAAAATTTGAATCCATGTCTTCCTGACCCAAGTTCTGCACTCCACCCACTGCACCCACCCACTTGCATCATCTTTTGTACTGCCTAATATAAAATAAATACCTCTTTGTCGTGAAGGGTAGAGAGAATGGCATTAAGAATGTGTTCCTTTACAAAAATAATATTTTTTATTACATCAAAGAAACCACGGAGTTAATAAAAAATGTTTTTAAAGTGTCCCTTGTTGCAGTGTCCTGCAGAATGTATCCCAGGCAGTTGTTTCTGTTAGCTCGTCCTAGTTCTAGTCCATAAGCTCCTGCTCAGGCTGTTTGAGTACCAGCTAGGTTGCACTTCTTTCTCTGAACCCAGGTAGCACTTTAGAATTTAATTTAACTGTTGGCCAATTGCTTTAGGGAAGGTTTGTTATTATGACTGGACTGTAAGCTCTTGAGGACAGAGATTATATTTTATATTTCTCTTGTATCTACCATGCTGGGCACAGATGAGGATCTCAGTAAATGCCCGTTGATTGATTGATTAGTTTCCCAGGCTCCAAGAACTTAGAATAAACTGTCTTTGCTGAATGGCAGCTTCACGTGTTTGCTGCTGGCAATGACAGCTGTAGCTCATCCAGCAAAATAAGGAAGCATGCCTAAGGCCGGGCCTGATAGCTCCAAAGGGTCACTAGCTCATGCTCCCAAATATGTAAGCATATGAACATGGCGGGAACCCATAGAACTCTGTAACCCCCTCTATTTGATCAATATTCTGGTCATTGTTGAGTAAGCATTACTCCTTCCTTCCCCTCTGTTTTAGTCTGTGCCCTTCTCTGGCATTTTCTAATGCCTGATCATTGGATTCTCTGTTCTGCCTACAAATAAGTCTCTCCTTTGTTCCTCAGGACAATGGTTGATTGTGGGGCTCTTTTTGACCATTGTTTCTACTTATTGACTAGCCTTTAGCTTCTGTTCATCTGATACTCTTGAAAGTTCCCCACGTTTTGATGATGGGAGTGCAGCTTGAGGTACAAAGTGGAACTGTATTTTGGAGGGTCTACTTACACCTAGATCAGGAAAGAAGAGGTACACAGCTGGGATTGTACTGTACTTAGTGCTGGTTTACAATTTGGTGTACAAAAAGGGTCACCTTTTTCTCATGGTGCAAGGGGTTGGAAAGTACAGGAATTAAAAGCCAGGTAATCTGTGACTTAATCAAGAATTATTAAATGCCTACTATACAAGACATCAGATGAGGGAAAATCTTAGGGTTGCCCCAAAGACTGAGAAATTAAATGACTTGCCCAGGGTCACATAGCCACTAATATATTAGATGTGGGACTTGAACTCAGGTCTTCCTGGTTTGAGACCAGCTCTCTCTTCACCCCATGCTGCTTAGTAAATTCACATAAGAAAGGATATTGGATTTTTTTTAAAGTGATATAAAGAATCTCATCAGAGAAATGTATAATCATGTGGAGACAAAAGGCTAAACCATAATCAGAATATAATACAATCAAAATACAACCTATTTTTTAGTCATGTGGTGAAAAGTGTTTGGTTGATGACTTTGTCAAGGTTATTAGTAGCAGCTGATGCTCCTCTCCCACAATTGAATTACCCTGCTGTCTAAGCATCTATATAGCATCTCTGTGTGCTAGGCACTGTGTTACACTGGGAAGCAGGTGCTATTTTTTTTTTTTTTTTTTGCTTTTTGGAGGGCAATTGGGGTTAAGTAACTTGCCCAAGGTCACACGGCTAGTTTTGTGTGTGTGTGTGTGTGTGTGTGTGTGTGTGTGTGTGCGTGCGTGTGCGTGCGCGTTAAGTGTCTGAGGTTGGATCCGAACTCAGGTCCTTCTCACTCCAGGGCCAACGCTCCACTCACTGTGCCACCTAGCCACCCCGGCAGGTGCTATTATTTTACAGTTGAGGAAACAGAGGCAAACGTTTAAGTGACTTGCCCACAGTTACACAGCTAGAAAGTATCTGAGTCTAGATTTGAACTTGGGTCTTCCTAACTCCTGGCCCAGTGTCCTATCCACTATACTACCGACTGCCAGAGACCAGGGTGTGGTCCCAAAGATTGTGGGAATATATACATGCCCCTCTATTTCAAAACTAATTGGCTAGAGTGGATGATGTCTAAGCTACTTTGTATCTCTTCAGCCTCTAATTCTATTGTTCTAGTTATCATTTATACAAAGGACCCACAGAGAGTTTTCTCCTTCTTTGGAGAAACAAGTTGGGAAGGGACTTTAAGGAAAGAAACATGTCGGTAATGTGTTCCAAGACAAAGGAACAAAATTGGAGATGTTTATAAAGAGAAGAGCCCCACAGGTATGCTCCTGGGAGGAGGTGTTTAGGCTTGTGCTGCATTTCCGTTGGTGTTCTGAAGATATCTTTTGTGAGGTTCACAGGGCATCAGGTATGGGGCAGTGTGGGAGTAAATGGTTAGGAATAGCTCTGGGAAACTCCTAGTGGCTTTTGACTAGGTCACCTCAACTTTCAGTCTTCTTTTCTCCTCAGGGGTGGCTCCCAGGCCAAAAGCTGATTTAACAGTTTCCAAAGTTTGGTTAGTATTTTGTATTCAGAGATACCACTTCCAGAAGAAAAGTTCCCAAGTTGACTATGATGTTGTCAAATTATCAATCAGCCCAGAGATCTGGCTTCCCAACTACATTAAGACATGGTCCCAAACCAGTTCCCGTTGTTGTCTTCTGGGGTAGAGGCTCTGACAGTATCCCTTGAGAGTGGAAGAATCAGAAAGGATAGAGATGGTAACAGTGCTGGAGAAAGACTCATTTGAAAATTGGGATTACCTTCTGGTGGTAACAAACTGAAAAGAAAGCATTTGTCCATTGATTGGGGAATGGCTAAGCAAATTGTGGTACATGGAAATAATGGAATATCACTGTGCTTTAATAGCTCAAGGGGTGTCCCAAAAGTCTTAGTGCTAATCTTTGTGCAATTTTAAGCTTTAGGTTCAGAAGTCTTAGTGCAGTTTTAAACTTTAAGCAGACTTTGGGGACACTGTATATTTATGGGTTTCACTGAAAATTTTTTTTGTTCACTTTTCTTTCATTTAAAAAATTCTTTTTCAAAGGCAGTGATGGGAAAATTTAAGTGACATAAAAACAAAATGTACTAATAAAAGTCAATTTTTAAAAATTCATGTGACTGCAACAGGCAGAACATGATTATAGATAGATATAAACCAAGGAGATTTATCTATCCTCTAAAAGAATTCCTATGAAGTATTAATGAATTGGAGCCCCCCTAGAATCAAAGAGCAGGGCTTCTATCATCTGGGTGACCTCCTGCATCCCAATGACTTTTAACAGCTTCTGGCTGAAGCATGGGAAAGCTTCATTAGCTAGTTCATCCTTTGGGTCGGAAAGCTAACAGTTGGGTATGACTTTATAGTTACATTAGTATTGACCTAGCACAATGTTGTCATGTAAAATGTTTCTTTTTATTTTTCAAGCACAAGTGGAAATCTGCCACTGTTACTAGCAGTTCATACATGGAACACATTTTCATTCTAGGAAGAGGCCATGAACAACAGGAGAACATGGAAAGGTATTATAACAAGCAAAGGAAGAAGAAAAACGAAGGCACAGTGGTGAAACTCGAGATAGAAGGTGGCAGTGTCTGGGCTGCTGATGAGTATGCCCAGATCATCTTGGTGCAGCTACCTGCTCTCAGAGCACTAGGCTTGTGAAGGTGTGGGGAGCATCCATGTGACTACAGTTTTCCAGATTCATTGTCTATCAAGCAGTTTTCCCCATAAGCAGAATGTAGCAGATTGACATCTTCCCGTAAAAACAACAGAAATATGCCTCCCACTGCTGGTCATTTCACCTACTAATCAGATGTCTGTGTCTACCAAGCTCTCCTCCTCTAGGCTAATTGGTGACAGTCCTGTGGAATGCTGATCCTGCAACTTGAAGTCCCCCTCCCCTTATCCCCCCTATTGTGTTTGTTAATATGTGCTTCAGTATATGTCCAGGGCTATGGTTCCTGGCCCAGGAACTGGTTATATGTCCTTTGGATTCCTGTTCAGTTCAGTTCAGCAAACTTAGCAGGGCAGCAGGCAATACTGTGGATTGAGTATTGGGCTTGGAGTCCAGAAGATTAGAATTTAAATCCTGCCTCAGAAACTCATTTAGCTGTGTGACACTGGACAGCTCACTTAACCATTCCAATCCTCAACTTCCTCATCTGTAAAATGGGTGTAAAAACAGTACCTACCTCACAGGATTTTAAGTGATTTACAGAATTTAAAGTGGTATCTAAATGCCAGATGCCATTGCATAGCACTGCATAGCATTTGCAAGGCGCTGGAGATACAAAGACAAAAATGAAACAGCTCCTACCCATGGGGAGCCTACATTCTATGGCAGGGGCAGAGATGGGGGTGCAATGGGACTCTACTGTGTGTATTGTTAAAGGACCTTCTGGTCCTTGTGTGATGGTCTCCTGTCAGCACTGGTAGGCAGGTAGTCGGTGATAAGAGAGCTCACTTTATCTGAGAGCTAACAGTCTGAAAGCTCATCTTTAATTGATTCCACAGAACAACAAAACAGAGAAATAACCCAGCTGTGGCAAAGGGAAAAACCAGTGCAGAAGTGGTAAGCATGCTAGAGAGTACCTTATTGGCAGAACTAGATAGCACAAGTGTCTACCTATGCCGTGTGACTTCAAAAAATTCTGGGAAACTTCTTACTTTTTCACTCATTCACTCACTCTAGAAAGACCTATCTCCCCCACAGGAAGGTCAGAGTTCTCCAAAATCCTGCCTTAAGATAGCCTCTTTTTGTTTAAAACTGTTTTCCAGGAATCCTCACTTAGAATACCCCTGAAAAGCAATGATTTCATCAGGATCAGTTTCCTGTCTTTGTATCCCCAGTATTTAGCACAGTGCCTAGCACATAGAGGTGCCTAATAAATGTTTATTAAGTGACTTCTAACACCACTCCAGGTGGTAAGATTGCTAAGAAAGAAACTACTAGTTATGAAGAGATGGGACAAGTTGGTTAGGTTTTGATGGAATGAAAAGATTGGAAAACATCTGGGGCATAAGCACAGTTCATGAAGGGTAGACCTATATAGGATGCCACTGGGTAGGTGGAAAACCAAGAGGAGGGAGAAATTGTAAGCTAGGATACTCAGGACCTGAGTAGTGAATGGGCAAAACCATGGAACTAAAAAGAAACAAGTGGCATGATGCAACATTGATAGGGTGCAATAAAAAATTATGAGTGCTAAGGTCTTGTTTAAGAAACATTCTTTCCTGCTAAATGAGTTTATGAATGCAAGAAGAGATGTGGTCTAAGGACATTATAGTTAGAATTTATTTTTGACCCCAAAAGGTCTTACCCAACTTTATCATCCAACTTATTTCTTGAACTTGGCTCCAAATAACTTTTGGCTATTACTAAAAGTAAAAAAAAAAATCCTCAACTTCCTCAAAAGATGAAAATTTACCACTCTTCAGAATATTCAAAGGATGTTCCATGGGGAAGGTCTTTATAAAGTAACGTAAGTGATTTTTTAACACTAGAACTTACACATCCAAACGTGTTTCCTCCTTCAAATCAGTCACCTTGGCAGGCTATACACATAATGAAGCTGCTATTGCTTGCAACATTTCTCAGACTCATCCTTTGGAATTGCCTTCAGCGTCTAGGAAACATTCTTTTGGATTTATAAGCTCTGGTAAGTATGCAGGAGCCAAAAATTTGACTCTAATCCTTGGGGTAATAGCAACTCCCATGTATATAGTGTTTCACACTTTTCAAAGTGCTTTCTTTACAGCATCATGGGGGGGGGGTAAGTAGTAAAAGTGTTATTGCCCCCATTTTATAGAAGAGAAAGCTGAGAGGTCAGGTGACTTTGCCATAGCCATACATTCTTCCAACTCCATCAGAGAAATTTCTTCACACTTTGTAAATGGATTACAGGGTGTAGTGCAGACTCATCTTTGCACTTAGTTTAATACCTCCCTACCTCTGTTATCTGTCCCTCACTTTTTGCAATGACATCAACTGGGCTATGGTGGGGGGCAGGGTAGAAAACCAACTCCATGGATAGGATGCTGATATTAAAGTTTGCTTTTTGAAAATGTAAGGCAATAATCTCAAGGAGGAATTTTTTATTTGATGTATTGGGTAGCTTTGCTTCAGATTTTGTATTGGTTAAAATATGGAGAGAGTTTATATTGTTATGTACAGCATATTAAATGGCAAGCTTTAGGGCCTTCCATATACTCTATGTCTTCCCATAAAGCCCATGTCCAAGGGCCACCAGTAATTTTGGATGCAGGGCCTGAGGGAAAGTATCATGACTGTAGGTAACAGTGATTATCATATAAAAATTCTGTAACTAGAAGTGTGGACTTTTAAATTACTGGTTTATTTACAGTTTGCATGACAAACTTTATCTGACAAATATTTTATTATGACAAATTTTATTAAATTTCATATATATTTATAATGGTTTCTATCTCTATATGTAATTATACATGATGGTTATCACAATGTTTAAGTTAAGGAGCAAGATCCTAGAACTGTAGCTGGAATGAAACTCAGAAGGTCGTCTTGTCCAGTTCTTTAATTTTATAGATGAGGAAACTGAGTCCCAGAGAGATGAAGGGACTTGCCTAGCATCACACAACTAATAACAAGCAGAAGGCAAAATATTTTTTCTAGTTCTCTTTGTGTCTGTACTTTAAATTGAAAAAACTCCATTCCATTTTTTGATGCCTTTTCTTGTTTTGGAGTTTCACAATGAGCTTATTAGGACTCTACAGTGGTAGTGCCAAAATAACTGCCTCTTATCTGTTACTCTATCACTAGTGATAAGTGAAATGAATATTTGTTGATATTTATGTAGCTAATAGGAAGTTAAAGCCTAATGTGGGAATTTTCTTCAGCTTCTCTGACTTTTCTACAGTCAATCTCATGCTTTGTCAGTTCTGACCTATATAGTATCACATCTGCAACAAATGGGATGAAAAAGCTGTATTCAGATTCTGGTAATAAGAACCTTTGATGTAAACTCAGATACCAAGAATTTATTTCTAGTACTTTTATATTCCTTCCCTTGAAAATCAACAAGCATGAATCCCATCATGATCTAGATGACTGATATTTCAACATGAGCCTTACAGTGGATAGAGAAGTGAGTCTGGAGTCAGGAATCCCTGGGTTCAAATCCAGCCTTAGACATTTACTAGTTGTGTAAGCCTGGGCAAGTCACTTAACTTCTGTCTATCTCTGTTTTCACAACTGGAAAAGAGGGATAATAAAAAAACCTGTCTTCCAGATTGTTATGTGGAATAAATAAGATAGTATTTGCAATACTTAGCAAGTGCCTTCTTGGCACATAGTAGGCAATCAATAAATGCTTATTTCCTTCCTTCTCTCCATAGACAATTCCCTGGTTGTTCAAATCTGTGGATGACCATTAATTGTTAAGGTAAATGTTGAAATTATTAGGAGGCACATAGGAAAAGAGGTAGTTTCAAAAATGTAAAGTATTTAATTCATGGGGAGATTTAGAGATTGAAAAGAGTGATTTCAAAAGCTAATCAATAAGTATTTACTTGGCTCCTTGCTAGGTAGAGGATGATGCAACTAGGTAGCATCTGAGTACCAAGCCCAATAGAACCAGATTAACATAAGGAACCTTAGTAATTTTCTCAGCAGTCTTCCCTTGTAGTCAGTATAAATAAATTCTATGATCAGTGTGTATTCTAGAGTTCAAATCAAAGTGAGAGTTAAAAGTACAGCAACAATCTGCCCTCTGAAAGACCTTTTCCATATATTCCTTGAAGCTCATAGATGATTTTTTTTCCCGGACATCTCTTTCCATGAATTTATCCATAGTAAGTACTTACCAAATGGTGTAATCCTTTCTGTAAATTTCATCCTAGTGAAGTAATCTCTAATAAAAGAATCTCTTGGAGCTGGTTAAATAATGTACACAGAGCACAGTCTTTGCATACATGTCTACCCTATACCAAAAATATAATCATAGCAGTGATTTGAGTTTCAAAATACATTGTCAATTCCTTGGTTTCTTACAGGCTGGCACACTCTGTCTCTAATTTTAAAAACAAATAATTTTTAAAATTTGTTTTTTGATCTTGGAGACAAAATGCAGTCACATTTGTACTTGAGAACATACCATAGGTGCTACTAAATGCTAAAAGAGTATTTGGATTAAAATGGAAACAGATGCAGGAAAATAGCTCCATGACACTGAAGAATTTTCTTTTACCCAAAAAAAGTTGTAAAGTTGTAAACATTACAGATAGTAAACAATGCAAATTGAGAACAGAATTTAGCAGAAGATTTAATGGGCCAGGCATAGTTGCATAGTATTTTCACCCTTACACACACACACACACACACACACACACACACACACACACACACACACACACACACACACACCCCTCCTCTCAAACTCCAGGTACACAATAGTAGCACTGATTCCTAATGTATGGTCCTCTTATCTGTACAACTTTGAATCACAGAATCTCAGAATTGGAAAGAATGTTAAAGGTCATTGAATTCCTCTCAAAGCATGAATCCCCTCTGTGGCATCCCCCGTTATTCTGCCTCTGAAGGTGTTCAACGAGAAGATGCTCCTTTTTGAAACAGCCCTTCCATCTGCTGCATAGTTCCAATCCACAATGAGCCACAATATGGCTCCCTATGACTGCTACTCATTGGTCCTAGTTCTGTACTCTGGCATCAATCACAATAAGTCTAATATGTCTTCTCTAAGATAACCCATAAAATGTTTCAAGTATTGATGGCTGAATGATTAACACTTGAGTATAAAGCATCATTTTGTGAGCCAAAATTCTGTTGATATTTTTTTAACCAAGAATGTCAGCATGAGCTTTTATGATTACTTTTTTTTTTTACTTATCTGTTTTGGATCATAAATGACACAGCAAAGAACACTGAAAAGAGCACTGGACTCAGAGGGGCTGGTTCAGATCATACCTCTGATGTTTGTGTAGCTTGACCAAGTCAGTTCCCTGTGCCTCAGTTTCCTTCTTTTAAAAAAAAAGAGGATTGGATTGGATGACAGCTAAGATCCCTTCTACTTCCATGTCTATGATCCTACACCACCTTCTAAGCAAACACCATGATAGTCTTTGCTCCACTCTGTAGGCTAAGAAAGGAAGCTGCCTTACTATCTTGTCACAAAGACAGCAAGATTGCACTTGACTTGAAAAGACATGGCTGTATGAGCAGGGGATAACATGCCATGGGAAATAGTTCTGTTCTGAACATAAGAAAATCGACAATAGCATCAACAGTCTTAATGGCATTCACTGAGGTAAAAACAACTAACAATGTACTTGAAGCCATTGCAGCAGAAAGAGTGCTATGCCTGTGTGTTTCCACTGCATCTTTATCCTGTCATTCCATGAGATTTTCAGAATCAAGAGGTTCCTTACCAAGAAATAGAAGCAAAATCATCCCATCCCTCATTTTATTTGCCTGAAAACCTACAGGAAGATCAGATACAATTCAGAGAAGACACTGACAAAAGAGAAAAGCTAGGAATATTTTAATATATTTTTTTCATTGATATATTAAAAACAATTTCCCCCAGATTTCTTCCTGTTTCCTTCCTCTGTCTTCTTCCTCTTCCTCCTTCCAGAGAACCATCCCTTATGACAATTTTTTTTTTAAAAAGGAAAAAGTAATCAGCAACACATCAATATCACAGAAATATCTGACATCATATGTGACATTCTACACCCATGGTGCCGCCCTCCCCCCCACCACCCTGCAAAGGACTGAAGGGAGATGTCTTCACATATCCTTTTCTTTAGGACCAAGTTTTTTCTTTGTTATTTTATAAAATTCATTTTTGATCGTTTTGTGTTTATCCTTCCCACAGCTAGCTCCCAATTAGTGCAAATAATGAATCTCCTGAAGTGGTGACATTATTCAACTTCACACTGACTGTTTCCATTGGGCTGGAATCAGTGACCATGTTTTACATAATTGTAACTTTGAATAGTGTAAATCTTCCACATAAATATTCACACCAGCATTCCTCATAGTGGCAACAAAACAGATAAGTGGTTGAAAGTGGTTAAATACTCGCAACCACTTTAGAAGAGTCATTATTTCCATTGTTTTATATTCATCATGTATATTTTTTTTATGTGGCTTTGCTTACTTCACTTTGCATCAGTTTGGGTAAGTACAAGCTGGGAATATAGAAAACACATGATAACACATAATTTAATTCTATACTATAACTCCCTACCATGCTACCTTGAGCAGTAGCAAAAACCAATACCCTTCTGTTTCTGGTTTTTTGTTTTTGCTTTTTGGAGAGCAATTGAGGTTAAGTGACTTGCCCAAGGTCACATGGCTAGTAAGTGTTAAGTGTCTGAGGCTGGATTTGAACTCAGGTCCTCCTGACTCCAGGGCTGGTGCTTTATTTACTATGCCGCCTAGCTGCCCCCACCCTTCTGTTTTTTACCCTGTTTTTATACTGATTTTTTAAAAAATATACAGTTGTTGGGGTGGAGTCAAGATGGCAGAGTAAAAGCAGGAACTTGCTTGAGCTCGCACCCCAACCACCTCTAATACCTGTAAAAAAAAAACTCTAAACAAATTTCAGAGATATAGAACCCACAAAATGACAGAGTGAAATATATCTCCAGCTAAAGTCAGCCTGGCAAGCCAAAAGGAAGAGTCTGTCCCACTGGGCTGAGAGCGAGTACAATCCCAAGTGAGCCACAGGGGCACAGAAAAGCCAGAACAGACCTCCGGGGACTGAGTCACTAGCAGCTGTGGTGGTTTCCAAAAAAAATGCCAAAGGAAAAAGTAAAAGGTCAGTGGGGAAACTCTGTCGGACCTGGGTGAGAAACGAGTGTGGTCTAGACCCTGCCCCCAGGGTGGTGGAGGAGGGTAGCTGCTTCCAGAGCTCCAGGCCCACAGATGGTGGGGAGACCAAGTGGCTGATTGGAGGACAATTGCAGGAATCTCTTTGCTGGCACTGAGGCAGGATTCTCTTGCTTTGCCCTGAATGGATCTAGGTTGCAGTCTTGGGTGGCAGTCCTGGGGTGAGGAAGAGTGCTGGTTTGGCAGAGCTTGTGGCAACTGTGGAAAGGCAGTCCTTATAGTTCAGAGGCAGGTGCCTAGAAGAGCTCTCACAACAGCTGCATGAAACCTCAGAAATTTGGGACATAGCACTCTCTACTCTGGAAGCATAGTTCTACTGTGGCAAAGAGCTCAAAAGTCAAGTAATTGGCTGGCAAGATGAGCAAGCAGAAGAAGCATAAACAGACCATAGAATCCTTTTTTTTGGGGACAAAAAGATCAAAGCACGGAACAGGAAGAAGACAACGAAGTCAGAACTCCTACATCAAAAGCTTCTAAGAAAAATATGAATTGGTCACAGCCCATGGAGGAACTCAAGAAGGATTTTGAAAATCAAATAAGAGAAGTACAGGAAAAATTGGGAAGAGAAATGAAAGTGATGCAAGAAAATCATGAAAAACAAGTCAACGGCTTGCTAAAGAAGACCCCCCAAAATTACTGAAGAAAATAATACCTTAATAAATAGAGTAACTCAAATGGCAAAAGAGGCCCAAAAAGCCAAAAAGGAGAAGAATGCCTTAAAAAGCAAAATTGGCCAAATGGAAAAGGAAGTCCAAAAACTCCCTGAAGAAAATAATTCTTTCAGAATTAGAATGGAGCAAATGGCAGCTAATGACAGCTTTATGAGAAATCAAGATATTATAAAATAGATCCAAAAGAATGAAACAATAGAAGACAATGGAAAATAACTCATTGGAAAACAACTGACCTGGAAAATAGATCCAGGAGAGATGATTTAAAAATTATTGGACTACCTGAAAGCCATGATAAAAAAAAAAGAGAGAGAGATCCTAGACATCATCTTTCAAGAAATTATCAAGGAAAACTGCCCTGATATTCTAGATCCAGAGAGTAAAATAGAAATTGGTAGAATCTGCTGATCACCTCTTGAAAAAGATCCCAGAAAGAAAACTCCTAGAAATATTATAGCTAAATTCTAGAGTTCCCCCATCAAGGAGAAAATATTACAAGTAGCCAGGAAGAAACAATTCGAGTATCATGGAAATATAATCAGGATAACATGAGATCTAGTGGCTTCTACATTAAGGGATTAAAGGGTTTGGAATATAATATTCTAGAGGTCAAAGAAATTAGGATTAAAACCAAGAATCACCTACCCAGAAAAACTGATCATAATACTTAAGGGGAAAATATGGTCATTTGATGAAATAGAGGACTTTTAAGCATTCTTGATGAAAAGACCAGAGCTGAACAGAAAATTTGACTTTCAAATATAAGGATCAAGAGAAGCATGAAAAGGTAAACGGGAAACAGAAATCATAAGGAACTTGTTAAAGTTTATCTGTTTACATTCCTACATGGAAAGACGATATTTGTAACTCATGAGACTTTTTTCAGTATTAGGTTAGTTGAAGGGTATATAAATATATGTGTGTGTATGTATGCATGTATATATGTGTGTGTATGCATGTACATATGTGTATATGTATACAAAGAGGGCATAGGGTGAGTTGAATATGAAAGGATGATATCTAAAAAATAAAATTAAGAGATCAGAGAGGAATACATTGGGAAAAAGAGAAAGGGAGAGATAGAATAGAGTAACTTATCTCACATAAAAGAGGCAAGAGAAAGCTGTTACAATGGAGGGGAAGAGTAGGGAAGTAAAAGTCAACCTTATTCTCATTGGATTTGACTTAAGGAGGGAATAACATACACACTCAATTGGGTATCTTACTCTATTGGAAAGTAGGAGGGGGGGGAAATGATAGAAGGGAGGGCAGATTGGAGGAGAGGGTAGTCAGAAGCAAACACTTTTGAAAAAGGAGAGGGTCAAAGGGGAAAATGAAATAAATGGGGGGTGGAATAGGCTGAAGGGAAATATAGTTAGTCCTTCACAATATGACTACTGTGGAAATGTTTCGAATAGCTACACATGTATAGCCTATATTGAATTGCTTGTCTTCCCAGTGGGGGTGGGAGAGGAGGGAAGAGGAGAGAGAACCTGGAACTCAAAGTTTTAAAAACAAATGTTAAAAAATTGTTTCTAGAGGCAGCTAGGTGGCACAGTGAATAGAGCACTGGCCCTGGAGTCAGGAGAACCTGAGTTCAAATCCTGCCTCAGACACTTAATATTTACTAGCCGTGTGACCTTCGGCAAGTCACTTAACCCCAATTGCCCTGCCTTCCCCCTTCCAAAAAGCAAAAAAAAAAAAAAAAATTGTTTCTATATGCAACCTGGAAATAAGATATATAGGCAATGGGGTATAGAAATCCATCTTGCCCTACAAGAAAGTAAGGAGAAAGGAGGAAAGGGAGGGGATAGGGGGGAATAGAAGATTAGGAAGACTAGGGGAAGGGGTAATCAGTTGCTTGCCATCTTGGGGTGAGGGGTATGGGAGAGATGGGGAGAAAATTTGGAACTCAAAATCCTGTGGAAATGAATGTTGAAAACTAAAATAAATAAAGTTTAAAAAATATACAGTTGTTGAATATTCCCTGGCAACAAAAACAAAAACAAACATGTTTACCAAAACTGATTGACAAAGCAACCACAATTGACAGTATATGCAACATTCCATACCCATAATCTCTCACCTCTCTACTAAGAAACATATGTTAATTTTCTGTACTCTGGCATCAAATTTCATCATTATGATTATTTGTTTTTGTCTAAATTCTTGTAGTCATTGTGTGGGTTGTTCTGTTGGTTCTGCTTTCTTCTCTCTCTATGACTTAAAATAAATATTTCTGTTTCTCATAATGCCTCATATTCATTGTCTTACGGTATAAAGATATTCTATTACACTCACATACCATATTCAACTGTTTGCCTATTTTTTTGCCATTTTTTTTTTTGCTACCACAGAGAGTATTGCTATGAATATTTATGAGGAAAAGCAATATGGAGCAATGAATAGAAAACTGGCTTCCAAGCCAGGAAGACTTTGGGTCAGCTTCCTCCTCTGGTACATATTGGTTTTTCCACCTTGGGCAATTCTCTAAAATAATAAGATTTAAGTTTAAGACTACATTAGTGTTGGGAGTTTCCTCATCTGGGAGTTTCCTGACACCAATGGAATCACAGGGCTAGACCTTGATATGTATATCCAACTTGATCATAATATAAAATGTTTTTTAATATGTTCTTATTGCTTATAGTAATATTTTATTCAATATACTTAACATCAATATTCATTAGAGATAATGGTCTGTAGTTTTCTTTCTCTGTTTTTATCTCTCCTTGGTTTTGTATTCAAGACAATATTTGTTTATTAGAAGAAATTTGGTAGGATTCTATCTCCCCCTATTTTTGCAAACAACTTATTTCATATCGAAATTTCTTTTGCATGATAATTGAAACTCCTGTAAATTAATAAAGCAATGGAATTTTTTTCTTTGGAAATTTCTTTATAGTTTAATTAATTTTTCTGAAACTGGGTTACATAAAATTGTTATTTCTTGTTCTATGAATCTGGGTATTTTCTATTTTAGTAAATATTATTCATTAACTTCAGTTAAGGTATCTATTGAGCAAAATAGTTTCTAATAATTCATATATTTTCTCTTTGTCATGAATTCTTTTTATTTTTGACTGATAATTTTGTTATACTTTTTCTTTTGATTATATTAGATAATGTTTTTCTATTTTATTAGTTTCAGCTCTTGGTTTTGTTGGTTTATTTTTTATTTTCAATTTTGTTGATTTCTTATTTGATTTTCTTAATTTTAACTTTTGTGTTTAGTTGTAGTCTTGAAATTTTTATTTCTTTTAAAAAATTTTTTAAATTGCATGCAAATTCAGTGACATGGCCTTTCTCTTTTTTGCTTATATAAGTATTTAATTTAAATTTCCCCCTAAAGATCACTTTGGCTTTTCACCAAGCCCAAGTTCTGATCTCTAGTTCTTACTCTTTCTCTTTCTCTCAAAATCTCTCCTTTATGAGCAACCATCAGAAGTTTATCATTGTTTTTCTTGTGACTGTTTCCTTCCCAGTCTTATATTCCTTTCTCCCATCTCCCTTTCTTTGTGAATTTCCTTGAGTTTAATATATTTGTACACCAAACTCTGTGAGTCTATGTTCAACCTTCCTGTGTTGAGTTCAGATATAAATGAGATGCCTATTCTTTTCTACCTCTTCTTCCATGATTGTGTACTCTTATGTCCCAAAATGTAAAAGAGTAAAGTCTTTCAACTTCTTCCTCAGCAGATTTATTGCTTCTCCCTCTGTTTTCTTTCCTCTTCTAAAATCAACACGGCAGAACAAAGTCATACTCTGTCCTATATTTGTAGTTACTTAAGTCCCTCCATAACCTTTGGAGACAGTGGAATTCTGAATGGATACTTGATTTTTTCTTTTCTTGTTAGAGTGTAGCTCCTTTCAAATGCTCACCTACATTAACCTTTCTTGTTTCTCTTGACTCTTATGTGTCTGGCTTCAGCATTTTCATAAGAATCTCTTGCAAATCTATTCTCCTAAAGGCGGATTTTCTCCATTAGGATTGTACCAAGTCTTCAAGTTAAATTATTCTTTCTCATAGGCTTTTTATCACGTTTTGGAGTATAATATCCTAAGATTTTTTTCTCCTTTAGTAGTTATTCTAGTTTTATGTGATCCTCACTAATTTTGGGCACTTGAATACTTTCTGTCCGATTATATCATGTTTTTTCTTTGACTTGGAATCTTTGGCTAGCAAAGTAAGCAAAAATGTCTCCATTGAACATTGGTAGGCCAGTTACCCACGTGTATGGGTTGGTTGGTAGGTGGCGGGGAGGGAGTCAAGAAGAGGGCACTTCTCTTGAATGGTCTGTCATTTGTCTAATGATGGGGATAAGGGGAGCTGGAAATTGAGCGCTTATTTTCAAGAAAGCTAAAGATACTGACTGTTCATTAGTCTTGAAACTGGGCAGGGTGAGGGAGGAAAGGTTGAAGAAAGTGGGAAGCCGGTGCTTGATGATAAATTCTTGTTGAATTGAGCACAAATTTGTAACTGATGAAATGAAGCCCTGTTTTCCTGTAAGGTGTTGATAGGGTCAGATGAAAAATATATATGTGATATTTTAAAGGAGAAAAAAGAGCAATGCTTACAATACAGAATATGTAGATTCTATGCCTTAATTTGCCCCTAACTAGATGACTTAACCTGGAGAAAGTTGCTGTCCTTTGTGGGACCTCTGATTTCCCATTTGTAAAATAAGGAAGTTGGCCTAAATGATCTGAGATCCCTTCATCCTCTACTTAGTCTTTGATTCCTATAGGAGTGTTAATTTTTCAGTTAAGTCTCAACTCTAACTAGTATGTGGCAGCAGTCTAGGAAGCCTGGTGATCTAGCAAAAGAAACAAAGAAACAGTCTAGGCTTCCATTATCCACTAATTCCATGAACCATTTTAAAAGAGACCAATAAAACAACTCAAATAGAATCTGGATACTTATAAAAAATATAATTTGTACTTCTCTAATGGTTTTTATCTGAGTATATGAAAGTACTTTAATGGAATTTGAGGTAGATTCTCCTAGTGCTTGAGTTACTTCTGGATGCAAGTTAAATGTCTGGAAACTGCTTTAACTCTTTTACCCCACTGGCAAAGTAGAGAGTTCAGCAAGCAAGAAAAGTAACTTACTGTTTGTGACTTTAAATTGTCAGTATAATGTTGAGAAGTGCCTAATTTAACTAGTGAGTAACTCAGGCGCTGAGAAAATTGGGTTCTGTATTTAAATTTTATTTTGTGGCAGAGTGGAAGAACTCCACTGGGAATCAGGAGACCTGGATTCTAATGCTGAGTGGACAACAAACTGACTAGTGAGTGACCTTTAGACTTCAGTAACAGAAGTCTATTGTCCAGAACTAATGAGTTCATAATCTTGTTATACTTGGCAATAGTCAGACAACATCTGGAGTATAATGTTCACTTCTGGGAACCATGTTTTAGTAAGGACATTGATAAGTTGAGAGTACGCAAAAGAAATTGATTTGGTAAAGGGCATCATTTTCATGCAATAATTAGAGAAGATAAGAACTATATGTTGTTAAGAAGTGTATGTTGTGGGATGGAGGGAAGAAACAGAGAAATGGAGTGTGAGTGATGGGGCATGATTGTTCTCTTATTATATTTGAAAAATTGCTCTATGTAAGAGGGCCAAGCCGTGTTCTATTTGGATCCAAAGGACAGAACTAGGAACAATGGGTGAATGTTAGAAAGATGCATGGAAAGGCTTACCATAAGGAAGAACTTCCTAAGAATCAAAACTATCCCCAAGCATCAAGGGGGAGGGGTTTACCATACATGGTGGATGACCATTTCTTGAGTGTGATATAGAAGAGATTTTTACCCATATAGATGATTGGCTAAAGAGATAGGACCATAAATTTAGAGCTGTTTGGGACCACAGTGGTCCTCCTTTCTGGCCTCCTTGTTCTATAGATAATAAAATCATGGTCTAGTGGGGGGTTCTAACTGGCTTAAGGTCACATAACTAGCAAGTGGTAGAGCCAGGATTCAAACCCAAATCATCATCTCTAAACTTAGCATTTTCAACTAGGTACCACAATGGGTAACAATCCTGAAATTCTGTAATTCTGTGAGTTGTGCTTGAAGGATCAAATAAAATGTATATATAGACCATCGATATGGACCCCAGGATTTAGAGCTAGAAGATCATTTAGTCTAGCCCCACTCTAAGGATCAACCCAAATCATCAATATGACAAGCACATGCCATTCATACTGGACTCTAACTCTACCTCATTTTCTCTACCTCCAAAAAATGTTAGTTACACATCTCTTTTCTCAGAACCTCCCTCCTTCTCCCCAATCCCTGGCCATTATTTTTGTAGAGCCCTTGAATTAAACCAATTAAGGGAGGTTTTCAACTTGAAGTTTTGATGAAGCCCACAATTAGGGTTATAGACTAGACTATATTTGCTACCATGTGAGAACTGGATTTAAGTGGAAATCCCCCACCCCTACCAACTTGACAGTACTTTTCCACTTAGTCCCGGGAGTTTAGTGTGTGGAAAACTCTTTCTGTCCCAGAGGGCATCCAATGGCATCCCAACTGCATAATCACATTCTTGGACTAATGGAGTTGACCATATGACCTAACATTAGGAAGCTGAAGTTGGGGATGAACTATTTGGCCAGTGGTGTTGTTCATAGTAAGCCTACACTGACTTCACACATTGGCTAATGGGAAACAATAGGTACCCTTGCAATAATCCTCACTTCACTTTGTAACTATGATAAGTCACTTCTTGTAATCTCAAACCTGAGCACCCCTTGGCAAATACTCAGACTAACACAACTTCATTTTACAGATGAAAAACTGACTCAAAGTTGTAAAGTGACCTGTCCAAGGTCTCAGAATTGTCAGGGCCAAGATTCAAATCCAAAGCAGATATTCTTTCCACTGTACCACACTACCTCTTTTATCTTGTCTCAGAAAATGCAAAGAAAACACAAGGTATGTTTGTCTTTCAAATTTTGAGATGTTTCAGTTTTTCTATTGATCTATTCTTCCTTATACAGACTCTTGCACTAGTAAGAACAAATGGAAAAGTAGATGAGAAGTCTAGCTTTAACAACCATCATGACATGTCCTTGATTTCCTTAGCTAGCAAAATCCAAGATGGGAGTTCTCCTGGACAATAAATCAATCAACAGGTATTTATTCAGCTCTTTTTATGTGCCAAGCATTGATGATACAAAGAAAAAAAATGAAACTATCTCTGTCTTCTAGAATTTTACTTTGTATTAGACGAGAAAACATATGTGTATGTTTCATGTATACACACAAATGTATGTACAACATACATGTACACACATATAAACACACTCTGACATATAATATGTATGAATTATACATAGATATGAATATGTGTATACAGAATAAGTACAAGGTAGTTAGGGAGAGATGGCACTGGCAATTGAGTAGATCAGGAGTGACTATATAGAAAAAATGGTACTTGAGCTATTTCTTAAAGTAAATAAGGAATTCTATGAGGTGATAGTAAGGAGGAAAGGCATTCTAGGCATGAGGTACAGTTGGTGCAAAGGCATGGAAGTGGGAGATAGAGAGCAGAATGTGAGGAAAGAAATGCCAATTTGGCTATACCATAGAGTTTAGGGAGTACAGTAATATATCACGAAGCTAGAAAGATTCATTGGAGCCAGGTTGTGACAAGTCTCAAAAGACAAAGACAGAAGTTGATGTTTTAACCTAGAAGAAATAGAGAGTCATTGGAGTGTGAATAGGGAAGTCATGTGGTCAAATCTGTAATTAATGAAAATAATTTTGGCAGCTGTAGCAAGAATGGATTAGAGTGAGGAGAGACCCAGAGGAGAAAGAACAAATAAGAGGCCATTTCAGTAGTCTGGGTGAGAGACAATGAAGGCCTGAACTAAGGTGGTGTCTATGTAAGTACAGAGAATGGGTCAGATATGAGAGATCTCATGGAGTTAGAAATGGCAAGATTTGGCAACTTGATTGGATTGAGGAAGAATGAGAAGTCAAAGCTAATACTGACATTATGGATCTGGAAGACAGGAAAAACAATGGTATCCTAGACAGAAATAGGGAAAGTTTATAGAGAGAAGGATTGTGGGGCAAAGATAATGATTTCTATTTTAGACATTTTGAATTTGAGATATCTCTGAGATACCTAGTCTAATAGGAAGTTGTTATAGTAGGATAAGAATTCAGGCAAGAAACTGGAACTGGATCTATAGAACTATGAGTCATCTGTATAGAAATGACAATTCAGCCTATGCAAACTGATGAAGTCATATAGAGAGAATGCAGAGAGAGAGAAGAAAATAGTAGCCAACAATTGAAAACTAAGATGGCATTCAACAGTTGAAGAATGGCTGAATAAATTGTGGTATAGTAATTTGATACAAGTACTATTATGCTGTAAAAAATTAAGGGAATAAATTATTTTAAAAAAACAGTTAAAGATATGAAGTGATACAGAATGAAGGAATCTCAAAAGTACCAGTGATGAAACATTCTGTCCATTAAAATGAGGTGATGGATATAGGTTGCAAGATTACACACACACACACACACACACACACACACACACACACACACACACACACACGTATAAACATACAGTTATTCTTTGGACCTCTCCATCAGGCCTTACTTTCTGAGGAAACTCATCATTGGGAAATCTTATTATGCTGTAAGACTATGTTTGCTTGATACTTATGTCTTCTCAGTACTCTCTGTTCTGTTGATCGAACCCTCTAGCTAGAGGTCAAGGGCCATGGGCTCCAGGTCTCTATTTATAAAGGGGGCTCAGCACAGCTTTCTTCCACATTTCCTGCCAGCTACACTGACTAGGGACTTATTTGGCAACACATCTCTGAAGGTACCATGTGTGTGTATAATTTCTACCCCATCCAAACAAATAGTCACTTTGTTTTTTAACTTCCTTTTGTCTGTTGCCTTTACCCATTAGATTGTAAGCTCCTTGAAAGCAAGAACTGAGTTGTTTTTATTCGTATTGCCATCACTTAGAACAGTGCCTAGAACATGGTAAGTTCTTAATAAATGTCAATTAATCAAGAAACACCAACACAAAAACCCACACACATACACGTACATATATAGCATATGACTATTGGATGAATGTCTTTTGCTTTACTGAATAATTGTTACCAAAATTTTGTTTCTCTTCTTTTTTTCAAAGAGTTGGAAGGTAGAATGAAAAGAAAATGGATTTCGGTTAATTTTTTTTAAATAGGGAGGTAGGGGGTTGCCACAGATGTGAAATGTTACCTGTACTTTCAGATAACTTCACTATATTATTAGTTTTACTTAACAGTTTTACTTTGTTATAAAAGTTTTCTCATTGGGGGTGGCTAGGTGGTACAGTAAGTAGGACACCGGCCCTGGAGTCAGGAGGACCTGAATTTAAGTCCGGCCTCAGACACTTAACACTTACTAGCTGTGTGACCTTGGGCAAGTGACTTACCCCCAATTGTCCTACCTTCTCCCCTCCAAAAAAAAAAAGCAAAAAAAAAAAAGTAAAAGTTTTCTCATGAAGTATGAGTAATTCATAAAGGCACATAATATAAAAGCAAAATACATCAATACAACTCAAGGGTGACCCCCCCAAAAAAAATAAGCCAGCAAATGAGACTGAGCAATCAAACATGTAGGAGAACCAGAGGAGAGCACTGATGAAAACTCAGGCTAGACAGAGCAACCAGGAAGAAATGGTGGTTGACAGTATCAAATGCATCAGATAAGTCAAGAAAGATGAGTATTGAAAAAAGACATCGATTTGGCAATTAAGACATCACTGGGAACTTTGGAGAGAGCAGTTTCAACTGAATGATAAGGTCAGAAGATAGATTACAAAGGGTTGAAGAGTGAGAGGAAAGGAAGTAAAGTAATGAATCTAGTTTATTTCTAGGAGTTTGACTATGAAAAGACGATACTTTGAGAGGATAGTAAAGCCTAGGGAAGGTTTTTTTAAGTATTGAGAAAATTTTGGCATTTGCAGAGGCAGTGGGGAAGAAAACAGTAGATGGGGAGATAAAAGGTTAGAAAGAGAAAAAGGATGCCTGAGGAGATAGTCTGCTGGGGAAGCTGGGAGGTGTTGGGACCAAAAGCACATATAGAGGAGTTGACCTTGGCTTAGGACCATTTCATTTTTGAGAGGCAAATAGAGTAGAAGAGAGTAAGGAATGATGCCAAGGGATTTTAAGATGCAGAGAATGAGACAAGAAGTGAATTCATGGTGAATTGTCTTCATTTTTTCAATAAAATAAGAGGCAAGTCCCTCAACTGAAAGGGCAGAGGAAAGGGAAGCAGAGAAGGTTTGAGGAGAGAAGGTTTGGAATAGGCTATGTGGGAAGTAGAACCATAAATCAATCAGGGAGGAGTAAAAGAATTTCTTTAATGAGGGCCCAGCTAAGGTTTGATAACATAAATTTGTAATATATGCATGATTTCCCCCAGTTCTCTCTAGCAGTGAGTAAAATAGAGAAGTGAGATATTGAAAGTTATCAGTTTTTAGGGTTTGACAAGAAATGAACAACAACAGGATAGAACAAGAGTAGAGGGCAGTATGATGTTGTAGCAGCAAGCACCCCAGCATCCCCAGAGTGGCTGCCAACACAGGTTCTTAGATCGGCTTTTGTAAAGGAAAGCAACTCAAAATGGGTTAACAAGCTTACTTTAATCAAACAAGCATATATTACCTACTTCAGGGGAAAAGGGTCAGCACCCCGAACTTCAGAGTATACAGACAGATCAAATAGACAGGTTTCCAAACTGTCCAACCATCACATCAATACCAAATCACAGTTACCAGAGGGAAGCATCAACATCTGGGTTTTCAAAGCCAGGGAGCCCTCAAAGGCTGCCCAGAGTCTCATCTGGTCAAATCACATAACACTTCTCAAAGTGAGCCCCAAAGCAAAGCCTCAAATCATGGATTATATAGTCTTCTCCTGGCTCAGAGAATGTAACAACCCTCTTGACCCACTGCCCAATCACACAGCATCAAGGTGTGGTCATTCCTGAAAACCAAGCCTCCTAACACAGGCTCCATGTGACCACATTCAGCCTATTAGGAGGCAGAGAATATTCTCAAATCAAGGAAGCTTCTCAGAGTCACTTAAGCCAATCAAAGGGCCTAGGGGCAGGGAAGCTCTTCAAATCTGCATTTCCATTACAGAGGTTGAACTAATTAACTGTAGGATTGAGATTGGGAAGGGAGGAAAGTAAAGACAAAATAGGAATAATTTCCTGAGAAAATAGTGAGAGATGGAAGAATTGGAGGTCACAAATAGGTTTATACAAGATTATGTTCAAATAGGAAAATGACAGCTTGGATTGCTTATAGAAGTTTGGCTGTCATAATGGTGAGATTTGGGGTATAAACATCCCTGTATGAGTCTGAAGTGGAATGGAGGAATAAGCCAATGGGATTTTAATAGTTTGAGGAACTGGAAGGTTAGGGCATTGATAAGGGATCTTCAACATGAATGTTAAAGGTCCCTAGTTGTCAGAAGAGGTGATGGGAAGAAAAGGAAGATAATGAGCCAGGGACTGGCTTCCATGAAATAAGTGGGAAAATAATCTGGAGATCAGTAGACAGTAGCTATCATGATCTATATTATGGGAAAATTTTTAGTAGGGTAAACTTTAAATGAGCTAAGTGATACTGGCAAAAGGATACTCTAAAAGAGGTAGTGAGGGGCAAGTAATAGTCTGCCTTTTCCTCCTGGATCAACATGATTGAGGGGTATGGGAGAAGGTATAGCTAGTGCTAGAGAGGAAAGCCAGGGACATGGGTCCTATGAAAGAAGCTGCGTCCCTGTGAGAGCAACTTAGGTGGAACGAGTGTTAGAGGAAGAGTTCTAGAATGAAGGAAAGTTTGTTTCTTATGGAACAGGAATTACACAATTCAAAGTATAAGAAATGGCGGTGGCTAGGTGGAGCAGTAAATTCAGCCTCAGACACTTAACACTTATTAGCTGTGTGACCTCGGGCAAGTCTCTTAACCCCAATTGCCCTGCCCTCCCCCCTCCAAAAAGCAAAAAACCAAAAAACAAAACTGAAAATTAAAAAACCAAAAACCAAAGCAACCAAAACAAAGTATAAGAAATAGGCAGAGTTGGAGTGGGACACAGGAGTGGAAGGGTTAAGGAAGATGAGAATAAGACAATGGAAGATGAAAGTTGGGAATCATTTACTTCTTGGCAATCAATGATTAAATAACATACAGAGAAGGAGTAATCAGTGGTAGTTTGTTATTATTATTATTGTTTTTTTAATTGAATAAAAATGTCAGGATGTATGTTCATCTTCAATAGATTCAATGAAAGTATGTTTGGGACAGCTCTAGTAGTAAACAAGACAGTTGTGTATGTGGATGACATGTCCTGCTAGATCTCTCTCTATTTTTTTTAATTAAAAAATTTTTTTTTTTGCTTTTTGGAGGGGGGGAAGGCAGAACAATTGGGGTTAAGTGATTTGCCCAAGGTCACACGGCTAGTAAGTGTTAAGTGTCTGAGGTCAAATTTGAACTCAGGTCCTTCTGACTCCAGGGCCAGTGCTCTATTCACTGCACAACCAAGCCACCCCTAGATCTCTGTATTTTTGAGAGCTTTTTGTCCAATGTAGCTTAGAAGTTATGAGTTTGTTTTGGTGAAATTTATCAAAAACATTGTTCTTAAAACTTTTGTGGGTCAGTGTTTTGTTCAGATGATTGTGGATATTTTGTTTTGTTTTGTCTGCAATAATACTCCTGTTTCAATAGTTATTTTTTTTTTAATTCTCAAGTTTATAGGGGAATTATGTATTTAGTAGTAACGTACAAAGATTTTTTTATTAATTTATGGAGAATAGCAAGGTTTGGATATATACTGATAGCCATTTGATCATGTTTTTCTACACAGGCACTGTTTTCCAGTGATATGAAATGTAGTTTCTCCTATTTCTTGGCAAAATTTACATTTGTCAAATGTCTAGTTTTCTTAAGGATGAACAATATATAATTTCTGAGAGCAATGCCTTCATCTTATAATGTTATCATGAATGGCTCTATTTCTGTAAACAAATCCATTTGATTCAGTCATTTGTTTGACATTTTTGTTTTGATAGTGTTCAGCCCAATGCATTCTCCTTCACCAAGGGAATGAAGTAGGATCACATAACAGATACAATCTTAGTCTTATTCTTCTTACAGCTATGTTCTAGGATGTAAGAAAATGTGAACAACAAGTGAATGAACAGCATTTATTAAGAATATGACATAGTGTTTGACACAGACAATCCCTGAAACTTACATTCTGGTAGGGGAGACCACACATATGCGGCCACGGAAGGGAGTTTTGTTCTGGAAGTCACAAAGACGTTAAGTAGAACAATGGGATAATATATCAACGTATCCTTTCTAGAAGCAATGGTAGTGTTTATTTTATTACAGTTCTCAGAACAAGTGATAAAAAGCCAGGATGGAGTAGAAGGAGAAGACGTTATGTTTATTTCAAGGTCAAAAGTAGCAAGAGTAGAAAGGAGGTTCCATGGTCTCAGGAAGTTCAGAGTCCAGTGACTTAGCTGCTACTAGAAATGGCCAACTGGTAGTCTGCTTTGGACCTTAGGGCAGCAACAGGGTGGAAAATATGTTAGGGTCCCAGTGAGTAAAGAGCCAAATGCTTTTTAGCTCCTCACAAGCAGGGAAGAAGGCTATCTTTGGAAGTAGAAAGTCAGGGGTTGAAGTCCTGACACTCACTTGTAATGTGTGACCGCAGCCAAGTTAATTAACCTGTTATTTGTCTAGGTAACTCCCTAAAGCTTTAAATGAGAGAAATTGTTGTTCTTCATCACTAGAGGAAGTTCCTACTTTGGAAATACACCAATGAAATAATCGATCTAGACCAAAAATATTCCAGAATGCCACAAAGCACTTGGAAGCTGGTTCTTCTTTGTAGAATAGAAATAATGATTGATTGAGAAAATTGTCTATTACTTTGTATAAGATAATGACTACTCTGGAAGCATACTCACAAGTATATAATGCCTTGTATATAGTAAGCACTCGGTAAATGTTTCAGATGAATAAATGACTGTTCAAAATGGTTCAAAACTGTTTAAACCTAGTCTAGACACTATTTTTGAAAATGGAAAGGGATTAAAGAAATAAATGAACATAGAAAATGCTGACGTTAAAATTATTCTAATTGATATGTTTTCATAAATATAACTAGGGATCATTTGACCTGGAATGGAAATAACTGGGGAGCCAGCAATAGTACAGAGGATTGTATAAATGGACTGATCAGTCCCATTAGGAGAAAGGTCTGGACCTCCTTTCTTGGGGTATGGAAAGAAAGGTAGACTGGGAGAGGGTATCACAGAAAAGGGATCCTGGAAATGACTATTGGAAATGATTGAATTGAATGGCTGAATGAGAGATGTTAAAGAACGCACAGGGACAACAGTTATTGTGGGGAGGAAGGGCCTTCCCTAGGAGAAAGCCAACCTCCTAATGTCAGAATCCTGGGGCAAAGCCCCTTCTGCCCTGTGCTAGTTACTATGCTAAATAGTGCCCTGTGGTAGGCACTGTCTTAGACAATGGGGATCCAAATACAAAAGTCCATGCCTTCTTACATTCAACTTAGGGATATAACATATTCACTGATAAGGAAACAGAGGATACATACAAAATAAATATGAAGTCAGTCAATCGATAAGCATTTGTTAAGGGCTTGCTTATTCTGTGTCAGGCACTGTGCTGAGTGCTAGGGATAGAAAGGCAAAAACAGTACCTGACCTCAAGAAGCTTATATTCTAATTGGAGAAACAACCTGTAAATAACTCGTTATGTACAAGATATATGCATAATAGATGGAAAGATCACTGATTTCAGATCACTGAAAGGGAGAGGCTCCAGTAACTTGTGGATGTGGGAGAGCTGGTAAAGGCCAGAGGATTTGAACTGAGTTTGCAGGGAAGCTAGGAAAACTAATGGGGTAGAGATGAAGGGGCAGAGCATTCTTGATATCAAAGGATAGCCAGTGTAAAAGTCACAGAGTTGAGAGATGGCATCCTGGGAAAGGAATTCGGAAGTAGGACACCATAGCTAAACTATGAGAAGTGAGTGAGAAGACTGGAAAGGTAGGAGGGGACCAGGTTATAAAGAGTTTTAAATGCCAGACACAGGATTTTATATTTGATCCTGGAGGTAATTGAGGGCCATTGGACTTTATTGAATACAGGGGAGTGATGTGGTTAGATTTTTGCTTTAGCAGCTGAGTGGAGGCTGGATTGGGATAGGGATCAATGATACGGGAAGACCAGATTTGGGTTTTTTTTTTTTTTTCTGGTGGTGATTTTTGGTGAAATCCTTTTCATTGATATTTCATCTTTTTTTGTGTTCAGAAGTTCTGGACAGTTCTCTTCTATTTTTTTCTGGATTATGAGCACATTCAAGATATGGGTGGTAGAGGTACAAGGCAGCAGGATAGTCAAAGGTGGAGGACTATACTTTGTTGAAATGGATAATTATAGGATCAAGGTTGCTAAAAGAGAGAAATATGAAGCCAGAAAAGGGGCGATGGACTGAGAGTATAGGGTTAGATGAAATCTGTTCTCTGTGGGACTTTGGATAAGTCTCCTAACTTCCCTGAGTCCCAATTTCTTTGTCTTTGTAAAATGGGAGAGTTGGAGTAGTGGCCTTGGAGGTGACTTCTAGCTCTAGCTCTTTGATTCCATGGATTATAACCACAATTTGTTGGAGAAACTTGATGATCCAGCTCAGGTGATCAAGAATGTCAGAGCAGTGCCACATAAACCCAAAAAGGAGAGAGCAACCAGAGAGAGGAGTTGATCAAGTGTCAAATGCCACAGAGAGGTCAAGAAGGCTGAAGACTAAGATAAGGACATTCATTGGATTTAGGAATAAAGAGCCCATTGGTGACCTTGGAGAGAGGTTTCATTTCAGTTATGAGGTCTGATGCCAGATTACAAGGAGTTGAGGATGGGAGCTGAGAAAATGGAGACAATGGGGGTAAATAACTTTTTCTGAGAGTTTGGTTGTAGAAGGAAGGACAGATAGAGGGCAAGAGTTAAGGGATGTTAATGTCAAGTGGGGGGGTAATTCAGGTGATATTTGAAAGCAGCAGGAAAGGATGCTATAGAGATAAGGAGAGTTAGACATTTGGGAGAGGGAAGGCATGGTCAAAGGGAAAATCTGGTAGAGATATGTGGGGATGTTATCAATGGAACAAGTAAAGGAGTGGGCATCAAGAAACAGGAGGGTAACCTTATCTAATGACAATGGAGAGGGCTTTAGGAGGATAGGACAGGGGCAGAGTAGGAGACTGGACTTTTCTTGTTGAGCTTTCCCTTATCCCTGCTTTCACCCTTTATGTTCCTAAGTATTTACACTAAATCTGGAGAACTAGCCAAATAATACAGTCAACTGGGTGTTTCAGTGGTTATTAATTCAGTTCATAATCTACTTAAGTGATTTGTTGTATTACTATCAGCCATAGACATTACTATCAGTATGGACACCTCTAAAACTTAATCATGGTACTGGGAATGACCCAGCATCGTGTACTTTTTGTTATTGACTTTCCTTCCCTTCAGTATTTAATACATGCTGAGACAGTCCTCTTTCCATAATGGACTTGATTCCAAAGATTTTGTCCTTCCCTCAACTTTGTGAGGACTCTTGGTCAGTGTATTTATCTTGCCTGAAAGGACATTTTTACACCTTTTACATGGGTGGAAATTAAATCCTGCTTATAAATGTCCCACACTAGTCCTATAAATTGAGTGTTTATCTTGTAATTTACAATGTATCCCTATAGTACACAAGACTTTCTCTTCCCAGATCCAGAATTATTCTAGGATTGATGAAAAATTAAGCTCTCTGTCCCTTTCAGTAAAGGCGTGATTTTTTAAAACATATCTCACTTGTTAATATGGTTTAAATTGGATTTTATAGTATTTTCTTAGTCATGGTGATAAATCACTAGGTATTCTGTCCATAACTACACCCAACTTTTGAAGGTCAAGGAAAAAATTTTTATCTTTTTTAATCTTATGAAAAAGGTAAACTTTTTTTTCCCCCAAGAAAACTTCCATGTCATCCCACCAGAGGGCAGTAACATGAATACTTCAGAGCCTTCTAGGGATACTATTTAATCAGTGGGTAGGATAACTATTTCTCAGAAATAGATTTTTTACATTTTTATAGGTAGATAAAAGTATACTTTCCCCATTCATTCTCTTTCTCCCTCTCCCCATCAAATACTTTTTAAAGTGTTCTTTTGAAGGATCAAGGAGACTAAACTGTAGAACTAAAACTTGTTAAAATGAAAAGGAAGTAATATGTTAATTATGTTTACAGATAAAAAGACTAACTCAGATTGATCATATTTGCTAAATTTACCTCTTCATCCTCTTATCTTGTTAAGAAGCACAAGGCACTTAACCATGTGCAACTCTGTGTACATACCTTATCTCTCCTGCAAGATTATTAGGTCCTAGAGTGCAGGGATTGTTTCTTACTCATCTTTGTATTCCTAGTATAGTGTAATATTTCATCTTGTACATAATAAGTTCTCAATAACTATTCATTGGATGAATGAATGTACTAATACTTATACATAAATGGAGCTCTGATCTCATGGATATAGGTGATCTCTTCACTGATACAGATTTCCACCCAACCATGTCTTCCTGTTATTGGTGCTTCTTGTCCATGATCTGTCCATGATACTCCATAAAGCATCTCCCCCCTGATGCTAATGACCTTCTTCTAGATCTTTTTATGTTATGAAAGAGTATGGTGCCCATTATTTTATGCTAGTTCTTTGGTCAGGAACACAGTTCCCAAATGTTGTTGCTATGGGAAAATATCAGATATTTGGTGATCCATTTTGACATATGTAGACTCTAATTGTGCTAAAAAATTAGGACTGCTTCTACATGCTCTTCCCTGAAGGGCTTTACCGGCATTTTCATTTTTCTGTTCTTGAAGTTAAATATTGAGGAATTAGAACATGTATATTATGAATGAATGAACATCAACTCAATTACATCCTAAGCAATTGAAGTGAAGGGTTTTGAGTAATTAAATGGATTGGGGACAAAGGAGCAGGAATTCCAGATCCTGTAAGTCCCAGTTTCCTGTGAGAATCATTTCTGGGATCTTTTCTTTCCTCAGTATCTTCACAGACATAATCTTCAGATCATAACAGAGTCATACATGACCAAATATTGACTTGAATTTGCTCCAATCCATCAACATGACTGTAGGCAAGACAAATAGCAGTGTCTTGCCACTAAAAAAGTATATGCTAGTTACCCTTGATTTGGTTAGACTAACCCTCTATGTTTTTTATTTTTTTGTGGAAGAAATGCATCTCATTTTTTATTACCCTGATGAAGTTTGTCCAGTCTGTGGAACATCAGCAATAAGGTTTTAGTCTCCAATTTCTGATTCCATCCACCATGTTTCTGCATCACCTCTCCCCATCATCAGCTGCCGGGTGCCCTGGGGGTAGTAACTAATTTTAGTATTAGCTTAATTAAATTAGACATAATTAGGAAGGAAATTTTGTTGCCATAAGGAATTAATAAATAACATATTCTTCAGCCAAATCAGCCTCCACTAAAGTGATGTTCAACCTTCCTTTGGAGGGCAGCAACAGGTAGCAGAAGGAACGTTGAACTTGAAGTCAGGAGATGGTGGAATTAGAATCTTGCTTTTATAACACTGTCTAAAGATGTGACTGTGGACAATCCACCTAACCTCTCTGAGTTTCCTCATCTGTAAAACGATGATTGGAGTACATGTAATCCTTTCCTTTAGGGTTGATGTGGGAATCCAGTGAGATCATGTTTGGAAAATGCCTTATAAACTGGAAAACTCTCCGTAAATGTCCCTTCCTTCTGTTGTGGAGATAACCCTGAGGGCTAGGCCAGTAGAGATCAGACTCTGGCAAGTCTTATTAAATTAAAAAGATTTCAAGAGCACTCAAGAGATGGAATATAGATATATGTACATGGATATCTGCATATACATGTTCATATACATAAATATGTGGATATACATGTCAGTGTGTGTGTGTGTGTGTGTGTGTGTGTGTGTGTGTGTGATATGGAGTATATGTAGACCATGTTTTCTGGGATCCTGTTTAGCTATTTTCAAACTGGAGTTCATCAACTATGAGAAGTTTGCTAACAGCTGATATTATGGCGGTGTGCAGCAACAAACTGTTTCCTAAGATGTGTAGAATATTAACTCCTGAATCAGTAGTGAGAATGCTTATGTAATCAGACTTTTGGGGGGAAGTATTATAGTAAGACATCATGATAGGGACTGGTCCTTTGATTTCATTGATACAAGGTGAAGAATCTTTCTCTACCAATACAGATCAGTAACTTCTTTGCAACCAAGAGTCTTCCTAGAGTTTCCTAGAGCCTTGAGAACTTAAATGGCTTGCCCATCTAAATATACATCCATTATCTCTCAGAGGCAAGACTTGGAACAAAAATTTAGGTTTTGAGGATGACTTGCTACCTATTACACCACACTGCCTCTCCACCACAAAAAAGCCAGTAGAATTTAGTTAATTTGTTCATTAATATTAATATCCATGCCATTCTACTCTTCACTGACACTGAGAACTGAGAACTGACTAATTGCTAACTAATACTTTTAGTACATTTTATACTTTTGGTAAAAAGGAAGATTGATTTTTCTCTCAGAATCAGTTATATGTCACCTGAAACCTGCTTCAGTGGAATCTAAAATTCTCAATGATCTGAAATAATTTTGCTATTTAAAACAAAAGACTTGCTGATTCCTTTTGTTTTTATACTACAATCATATCTTATTAAATTCATCCCATCCTCAGTAGGATCTTCACTCATAACAAACCAAACCACTGAGCCTGGTAGCATGTGCAACAGTTTGTACCTACTGGATGCCATCTCCTTACTGTGTGAGGATAGAGAAATGTTTATAAACTATTCCCTGGGACCAAGAGGTATAATCTGACATCTTTTTCCATTCTGCTCTCTCCATGCCTGCTACATTCCACCTATAAGGACCTACCTGCTATGTATCATGAATATTCCATCTCTGTCTCTGTAATTTTGCATTGACTATCCCCCATGTTTGGAATGCTCATTCCCAGTCTTCAGCTCTGAGAATTCCTGCCTTCCTTTATGGCTAAGCTCAAGTACCAACTCATCTAAGAGGCCTTTCTTCATCCCTCTTTGTGATCTTCCCTTCCTACCCACCCCCTGACCTCCCAACACTGCCTTCTCCATTGGAATAAAAGTTTCTTGAAGGCAAGGACTGTTTTGCTTTTTTTTTATATTGCCAGTGATCAGCAGAATACCTGGAATTCTACTAAGTCTTTAATAAATGCTTGATGATTAGTTGATGAATTTCAGTATTGCCTTCATTTACATTATTATAAGTCATGATTTATACAGAGGGTTTCAAAAACTCTAATAGCTTAAAACTGCACTAAGACTTTTGGGAAAGTTTGTATTATTCTTTTGGTTTTATTTCCTTCATTTTTCATCACTATATACAAACCTTTCCACATTTTGCTGGATTTCTCATATTTCTTTTTTCGTTTCTTTTCTTTTTGAATGGGGGAAAGGCAGGGCAATTGGGGTTAAGTGACTTGCCACAGGTCACATGGCTAGTAAGTGTTAAGTGTGTAAGGATTTGAACTCAGGTCCTCCTGACTCCAGGGCTGGTGTTCTATTCACTGTGCCACCTAGCCATTCCTCTCATATTTCTTATGGCACAGTAATATTTTATATTATCACATAGTCATCCATTCCCCCATTAATGGGCACCCACTTTGCATTTTTCTACAACAAAGTGTTGCTATGAATGTTTTGTTTTTTATTGAACCTTTCTTACAACCACACTACTGGTGAATTCTAGTTTATGTTGTAATAAGGATATTTTACACACTTTCCAATCCCAATTAGTGTAACTAACAAGATGCTTTATGCTGTGATACCTTTATTAGTATGAGAACACCCAATCTGAGTTATAGAATTCCTCCATCAATCAAATGTGTAAAATAGGTGTGAACAATTTCTAGACACCTCTGTTGGATCAGTCTCTTGGATCAGTCAATCAACCAAAGGTATCAACTAGGTGCAAATAACTTAGTTAATTAAGTTGGGAAGAAGTAAAGAACATAGGGCCATTGGATGAAATCAGATAACAGGGATAATGGTCCCAGGAATTAGATGCATTTGGAGGTCTAAGGAGATTCTAGCTGTAGCATTCCAGCCAGCAACTGTTTTGAGAGTTAAGCTTTGGGAGCACTTTGGGGAACCAGATGCTCTCACCTGAAACGTGAAAGCTTCAAGGAGGATGGAGTAAGCCCAAGGAGTGTCAGACTCTCCTCTGTCTCCTGACCAGGTCATTAGAGATTCTGGACCAGTGATAATGAGGTGTCCCTGAGGGAGCTAAGAGGAGACAAACTGGATTTGCTGAAGAAAGCCAGCTTTCCAGAGTATGACTTCTTTAGGACCAAGACAGGTATAGTTTCAGAACTCTGCAGGAGCCTGATCCTTGAGCCCCCCAGAGAGCTACATACCTGAAGAGAACTTCATAAGGGCTCTAGGAAGAGAGATGGAAGAAAAGGACTGACATCCCTCCAGGAGTTATGAATGAACTTTTGGGTACATGGATTCTCTAAGCTCAAGCCAGCTTGCTCCTAGAGATTCTCTATGTGGGGGAGTGTGATCTCAACTCTTAGGGGGGATCTTTTACTTCTACTGTTCTTATAATGTTACCTGAGCGAATATTCCTCATTTAAGGTGAATTAGCTCTTTCTGGCTAATTGTTATTAATTTGATAATCAATGGGGAGAACACAGAATGGGGGCTTGTAAGCAGTAGTACGAGAAAATCCCCCAACACTTCCTGCTTACTTATCTGGGAATCTGGGGTGGGGATTTGGGAAAGTGGTCCTAGAGGGAGTGCTACAATGACCAATAATAACCTTATTGGCCAAATTAAAATATAAAACAACACAACTAAATGTACCTACAACTTATCATGGATAAATTTTAGAGATTTTTAAAAAAAAATCAAGATCTCTTTTTCAGAAAGAGGGATAGCATAGCAAAAGTGAATATTGAGCTAGTGCCAGGGGTGGGGAATCTGTGACCTCAAAGCCACATGTGGCCTTCTAGATCCTCAAGTGTGGCCCTTTTATTAAGGGGATTTGTTCTGTGAAGTTTGGATTCAGTCAGAGGGCCACACTTGAAGACCTAAAAGGCCACATGTGGCCCCGATCCTGCAGGTTCCCCACCTTTGGTAGCCTTTAAGCTGTGCCACTGATACACACTAATTACGAGACCATGATTAAGTCATTTAACCATTCAATTCCCTGAGGCAACTCTAAGGTTATAAATTACAAATGAGTTGCTGCTCTACATAGAGAGAATTTCTACACAGGCGGTTCCCCAACAAAGATGAAATCACAGGTCCAGAACAAATTAAAATCTCAATCTCATTGATAACAGTCGTGTTCTTCTATGAATATTATGGGAAAGCAAATGACCAGCCACAGGGGCTTATTTTTAAAAACTCTTTCTTTTTTCCTTTACATTTGCTTATAGGTAAATTGATGTTGATCTTTAATATTATTTTTTTGGGGGGGAGTTGGCAGCTCTTTAGTCACAGAGGGAGAAATTAATCACAACATGGAAACCACTGATATTTGAAGGATAGTATCTCTGACACTATCCCTTTTCTCATTATTTTATCTACTTTTATCATGATACAAATGGTTTGTCATAAAAATCCTATTGATATCTTGCTTGTACCTAATAGTTTGTATCCAAGGATCCCAAACAGTTATGTAAACATGAATTAGTGTAGCCCAAAATGTTCCCTTTGTTTCTCTTTTTCTTTAAGCCAAACCATCTACAGGAGCAGAATTTCTTGAAATATGGTAAAAATGTTGGTTGCCAAGTTCAGTGCTGTATGACAAATTGCATCTTGGAGAGATTTTGTCATGACTGGGTTATAAACCCCAGAAAAATAGGATTTATAACGTAAGCGACCAGAGAACTTTAAGTACAATATTTCACATCAGCCCCTTGCATGTGACTTCAAAAAAGGCAAAAATATCATAAATTTTGGAGATGCAAGGGAGAACACAGCATGCCCAGGGTCCTACCATCCTTTGATAAGAATCAAATAATCACTTCTTATCAGCTCTAAGACTAATCAGGAGAAGGTGCACCTCTAAGATATACTTTTCCAAGGGAGCCAGATTTCTATAAATGCTTTGTATTTATCTCTTTTAGTTGTCTCATTAATAAATAAATCACCTTCTGAATTGCATGGGTTTCTTCTAGCAAGCTTTGATTTATTACATCCTTTCACACACACACACACACACACACACACACCTCCTTAAACCATAGGATTTTGGATAGGAATGCTAGAGCATATTTGGATATAAATAATTAATTTTTTTATTTGTTGGAGGAAGGCTCTGAAGTTCATTGGAAAAGAAAGAATATAGGTGAGCCCCTGGAGAATATATAATGACAAATTATTACACATTGCATCCCTTAAAAGAATGCAGGGTTTTTTAGGGCAGGCACTGTTCATCATTTTGGCTTTCTCCAGTGTCTGAAACACAGCCTGGCATAGTGATCAGAGGGCTCAGTCTCCATGTGAGGAAGATGGGGCTTCAAGTCCTGCCTCTGGCAGTGTTGTAACACATACTGTGTATGTGATGCCAGACAACTCTCTTGACTTCTCACTTCTACAGTCAATCTCTAAAACTGTAAGCTGTAGAAAAATTGCAGGTCTGCATTAATAGAGGTAGCTTCTTTACTGGGAGTATCCTTTGCCAGTGAAACTACAGGTCTGGACTAAATCTCTCTCCAGGCCCCAGTGCCTAGTATGGGTTCTTCACATAGTAGGTGTGTTATAAACTCTTATTGGATTGGCTGAGATTGAAAGTGGCCCACGGTAAACCAAAAGCACCAAGATAGTGGTTAGTTTTGTAAATACTGTTTGATAATTATTGTAGAAGATGAATTTGCTCATTTATTTGATTTATGAAGCTGTATGTTTAAAAAATTTGAAGCAATGCATTTTGGGCCAGCCTTATGAAAAGCTTTAATAAGGCAGTTGGTCTTTGGTGCCCCTTCACAATCAGATAATCTCTGGCTATCTAGAATCCCCAGTAGGGTGCCCCACCCAGGTATGCCATACCAGGTCAGTGCCTGACATTCTGAACTTTCTTAGCCCAAGTCAAACTTTACATTTTAAAAATCTCATTCCTTGGGGAGCTTTCTTGGAGACCACTGGCTGATCTTACACAAATTAAGCATGTTTATATATTAGTGGATGCTGATTGTTTATCATAAAATGTCACACATATATTTCAACAGCAGCATTTTAGAGAGAGAGAAAAAAAATCCTAATTCACAAGTACAACTGTAATGGTGGGGAATTAAAGGATCTTGGCAAACCCGTGGGGCTGAGGTTTCTGGGCAGGTGGTCTTCAACCTTTAAAGCAAACCTTGTAAACTTTGAGGCAGAAGAGCATTCTTGACCACACTAACAACTTTAAACACCAGTTCCTAATTTTATTAAATAGAAAGTAAGAAAGATAGGAAAGAAAATCAGAGGAAACATTTGGTGGGGGTGCTATGAGAGGATCATCAGGGAAGCAGGAAGCATGAAAACCAGATAATGGCAAATTTGAACAGCAGACAGAGGGTAATCAAGTCCAAGAATGGGTAAGACCTAAGAGCCTCCTGGAACTACCTGGGGCTGATTGTTTTGCAGGGTTAGAGAAAAGGTAGAAAAGAGAATATTTCCTCTCTCTGGTCTTGATTTTAGGCTGCATGCAGTGCTGGGTTATGCTGCATGCTGCAGTGATGCTGGGAACAGGTGAATGCGTTGGCAATATATGCCTAGGATATACTGCCTAGGTGCTGTTTTACTGAGCAGAATGCAGAGGTTGGGGTGGGGTTTGGCCTATAAGACATTCTCTTCTAAGCAGATAAATTGGACAAACATAGCTCCCCTCTCCCCCCTTTCATTTACCTTCTTCATTTCTATCTTTTCCCTTCCATTTATCTTCTTTTTTCCTCCCTCCCTCTTTTCCTTCCTTCTTCCTTCTTCCTTCCTTCCTTCCTTCCTTCCTTCCTTCCTTCCTTCCTTCCTTCCTTCCTTCCTTCCTTCCTTCCTTCCTTCTTTTCTTCTCTAGGAAGTTTTGTTCATTCCTGCTTCTATACCTATTTCTGTAAAGTTGGTTGAAGATGATGAAGAGGCTTTGGGGGAAGTTTGCCCATAGGGTACATCACACTGTATACTTTTCCTCCCCCAAATTTTGTATATTTGAAATCAGGTTAAAACTAGGATCAAGGGCTTTCTTAAAGGGAATATGGGTATATAGGGAGGGGGAGGGGGAAGGGTTGTCCTACATCCTTCCCTTGCTGATGGTAGTAAGTCTGTGATAGATGAGGCTAGGGTCTTCATTTGAGTATTAGCCAGAGGAGCCCTGTCCATATTATGTACTTACACAGTGAAGTGGTACAGTGGGGAGAGTGCTGTATTTGGAGGAAGAAAGACCTGAATTCAAATCCTGCCTTATGCATTTACTAGCTATGAGACCCTGGACAAGGTACTTCATTTCTCCCAATATCAGTTTCCTCAATTATAAAATTAAGGAGTTGGTCCTTATGGTCTGCAGTGTCCCTACTATTTCTAAATCTGTGGATCCTATGATGATAGTGGATGCTCCTAAATCTAGTGGCAGGGTAAAAGAATGCAAGGCATGGAAGTAAGGGGCCTTTTGTCCTCATTTGCCACAGTGATAGGAATAGAGCATGGACATGAGATTTTAGTGGTGGAGGAAATTCCCTCTACTAGTGAAGGTTGGTGACTTCTCTTTAACTATTAGCTTCCAGTGCTTAGAAACTTATTCAGGGTCACACATATATTAGGGGCAGAGCTTAAAGCCAGGTCATCCTTGTTTTGAGGCTGGCTTTCTACCCACTATACTTCGCTGCCTCAGGAAACCAGGTATAAACTTCAATTATTTAATCACCATAATGTGTGGCCACATAGGATAAGCAAATAGAGAAGACTGAAAGCTACCAAAAGGTTCTCTTAATTTTGAAAAAAAAAAAAATCCCTCTCCTCTTGCTACAATGCTTGAAATAAAATTCTCATGGTTAGGCAGTTCTTTGGGAAGACTTGACCCTTACTGACAATTGATACCTTGCTTAGGACATCTTCATTAGATTAGCCAGGTAGTCATTTTTCATGACCCTGAAGAAATGGAGCAAAGGTCAAGTACATTTTTATAGACTAGGAAAGAAGGTCAGGGAAGTACCATAGAGTATGGGTAATTGCTTCAGAGGAAAAGCCTGGATAGGTCTTTCCAATGAGGGATCCTGGAAAACCGAGGTCTGCTTTTTTTTTTAATAATTTTTTGAAAACAGTCAAAAAAGTCACTGGTTCTTTGAAAATTTGTGTGAATGGCTAGCACCAAAGATAATTTTAACTACTTAATTTTCTTTCTTTGTAATTCTGCATTCTATTCTATCATACCTGGTATTTCATAGAATCCAGAATTAAAAAGTTGAAAGAACCCTTCATGGCCATCTAGACCAACCCATACTGGAAAAAGACCTGGATTAGTCCCTTAACCTTTAAGCATTCTCAGCAACTCTTTTAAGATTATAAGATAACAACTTGCATCAATGGAGGGAAGCTTCTCAGCTAGGTTTTCCTTATACAAATCACAGATCTCATCCTTACCTCTATCTTTTTTGGTTCCTGCATCTTGATGATGACCCATATGAAGTTTATAGTCCACTAAAACTTCCCAGATCTTTTTCAGATAAACTGTTGTTTAGCCACATCTACCTCTGTCCTATATTTGTGAAACTGATTTTTCATCCCTAGAGTAACTTGACATTTACCCATTGAATTTCATCTTCTTGAGTTTGTCTCAATGTTCTAGCTTGTCAGGATGGTTTTGAACCCTGAGCCTATGTGTTAGCTGTCCCTCTAAAATGTGTTTTTTTTTTTTTGCAAATGGCCCATTTGAGAATCATACCATTTATGTCTTTATCTGCCATTGACAAAAATATTAAGTAAGTATCACAGGGCCAATCAAGCATGGATCCCTGGGATACTATCCTCCAAACTCTAGAGAGTGGTCGTTGAATTCTTCATGGCTATTGTTTGGGCCTAGATATTTAACTTATTCCATATCTATCTAATTTCACATTATTGTGCTCAGTCTAGTTCCCAGTCTCTCTTTAGGTTTCCTTGATCAAGGCTACTCTAATATTCAATTTAACCAAATTTCCAGTGTAGGAAAAAAACGTTAAGAGTTAGGGCAGAGGACCCTCCATACTCAACAGTATGATTTAAAAAAACTCACCCCATACTTTTCTGGATGTCCCTGGGAGGTGGGAACAGTGGGCAGTAGGGAGAAGAGATTGAATTCTTTCTGGGCTCCATAGCTTTTAAGGCCTAAACTGTTGGATTATGCTTTGGGAATCACTGGAAGGCTTTTGAACAAAGTAGCAGCATGACGGTAATGGTATTTCAGGAAGATTTATCTGGCAGTGTTGGAAAAGATGGACTGAAGAGGGAAAGACCCTTTCTGGGAGGCGGGGTCTGTTGAACTAGTCCAGGAATTAAGTGATGAGGGCTGTTAAGGTGATAGCAGTGGTAATGGGAGATAAATGTTAGATTTGAGAGATGGGATGGAGAAGGAATTGGGAGGACTGAGAGACAGTGGTTAAAGTTTTGGGTGAAGGGTGAAGGAGTCAGTGGTGACTGAGGTTATTAGCCTTAGTCAACAGTGAAAATATGGAAGTTGGGAGAAGGAGCTGATTTGTCTGGGAACACCAGCAACAAACATTTATTAAGCATCTATTGTATGCACAGTGCTGTGTTCAATGTAAGATTAGATAAGACAATAGTCTTGACCTTGAAAAGTTTTTGATCTAATATGGGATGTGACACACCATCCCAAAGTGCACTGTCCCATGGTGAGTTTAAGATAGACTTAGTTAAGTGGGATGACAAACCACTGTACCTATTTACCAGTTAACTGGAAATAAATGACTGGAGCTTGAGAGAAAGGGTTCAGACGAGAAAAATAGGTTTAAGTGTCCATTAGATGGAGATGTTAGTTGAAGCCAATGGAGTTGAAGAGGCCAGGAAGGAAGAATACAGGCAGGAATAGAAGGAGGGGCTAGTAGTTCATAAGAAAGAGGAGTGGGCAGAGAGGTTGGAGGGAAACTAAGAAAATGCATAATTCCTTTTTCTGAAACCCTCTACCCCAGTCACCAAAGACCTTTCACTATGGTTCAGATCTCTTCTCTAAAACAATTCATTAAAACTAGATGCAATCTTCAGCTTTTTGTTTCAGATGCAGAATATTACAAGTATCCAAATTAACTAGTCTGAGGATCATTCAAAAGAAAATGGGGAGCCCAAAACAGTGAAGTTGAAAATCACTCCAAGGGCAAGAGAGAGAGACATATGGTGGATGTGAGCATGCTGTAAGAATCACCAAAAAGAAGGTAGCAAAAGCTGAGAGGAGGGAGTGGAGAGAGGGAGAGAGCTGATGGAAGCCGGGGATCCTTTGGGATCCTCAGGATATCAGGACAACTTGAGGAAGGCCTGCAGAACTTGGGTGGCCTCCCTATAGTGAATCTAGGACCAGATGGGGACCAGAGTCATTTGGAATAGATTGCAGTGTCCATTAGAAGGAATGTTCATACTGATGGGACTATGGATCCGCTGGAATATATAGTTCCCTCAAATGGGGGGAGGGGAGAAAAGGAGAAGGAATTGGACTCAGAAGTTTTAGCATGCAAGTTTAAAGACCAGACTCACAGGTTGTTGTGGGGGGCTTTTTGGTATTTTTTTTTTTAATTTAACATTGAACTAGGGAAAATTAATAGGGCTGGGCTGTGAATGGCATTTTCTTGTCATCTTTGAAGGAGACCGGATTGGTCTCTAGTTAGCACCAGCTGTGTCGGAGGGGAGGAGGGCTGAAGGTGCTCACTCCTGTCTCCACAAAAGCCTCAGGCTGCTGGGGCCTCCGGGACCCACAGCTCCAGCACCCCGAGCGTGGGGAACGTTCCCTCCCCCAACTCCGGGCCCCGAGGCATTCTACTCCTTCTCTAGATTACTTCCCTCCTCCTTTTGCTCGCGCGCACCCCCTAGGGAGAACAAACCCCACTTGGGGGATGGATGCAGATGCATGCACACACACCAAATCACGCACACACACTCGCACCCACAATCACGCTGGGGCGCGCGCACACACATACACACACATACACATACACACTCACACAATCACGTGAACGTGACAGCCACGCTCTCCCAGCGGCAGGAGGCGGCAGCAGCAGCAGCAGCAGCAGAGGCAGCGGCAGCGGCAGCGGCAGAGGCAGCAGAAGCAGGAGCAGCCGTAGCAATAACAGCCGCCGCTGCAGCCCCAGGGAAGCTAGCGCGAGCCTGAGCCCGAGCCCGAGCCCGAGCCCGAGCCCGAGCCGGAGCTAGAGCCGGAGCTAGAGCCAGGCGGTGGCTGCACCGAGAGGGAGCCGAGAGCTGACGCCAGGACAGTGCTGAGCCCGGCGGCGCCTTGGGCTGGGGGGGAGGGTCGGGGAGGGGGGCGGCTAGCCTTGGAAGTCACCTGAGGTTGCAACCTCTCCCTCCGCTTTTGCCACCAAGAAGACCTACGGACAGAGGGAGGCCGACATGGCGGGGCTTCAGTGAAGGAAGCCGTCAGGGAGGAGAGGAGGGGGGAGAGAAGAAGAAGAAAAAAAATCCCTGCATTTCCTCCTCCTCCTCCTCCTCCTCCTCCTCCTCCTGCTCCCACACACCATCCCTTCTGCTGTGACTCCTCGTCCTCCCCCGGCGTCCTCCTCCTACTCTATGCATTACTAAAACGGCGCAAGGACTGCATCAGGAGGAAAAAAAAATCTCTTGCAAACAAAGAGAGAAAGAGGGAGCGAGCGAGGGTGGGGGGTGGAAATCTCCTAGGCGAGTATGGCGGACCGCAGCTTGGAAAGCATGTCTTTGCCCCTGGAGGTGAGAGCCCGTTTGGCCGAGCTGGAGCTAGAACTATCTGAAGGTAAATGCAATGAATGCAACGGCCTCCTCCCTCTCCTCATTCCTCTTCCTACTTCTCCGCCTTTTGCCTAGAAAAAAGAATGACATTTTCCCCTTTGCCTTCTTCCCCCCAGCCCCCTCCCGCTCACTCCGTGCGACTTGTTCAGTGCATCTTGGAGGGATAGGCAGTTGCTGGAAAGTGACATTTTCCAGAGTGTGTGTGTGTGTGTGGGGGGGTGAGAATGAGGAGGTGGGGGGGGGGCGAAAGGGGTAGGGGTCTTTCCCCCTCTCCTTCCCCACCCCCACAGTTTTCAGTTGGGGGCTCAGTGCAGTTTCAGGGTCTCCTTTGGTCTGCTGAATTTTGCTTCTGCAGTTGTTTACTGTAGGTGTAAATGGATTGGGGGAATCTGTCAGAACGAGAAATGAGAGGCAAAGGCACACACAAAGATTCCAGATAACGTTTGGCTCTTGGGTGACTGACCGAGAATGTGCTGTCTTTCTGCTGGTTTCGGGGCACGGTGTCTCAGTCTTTTGAAAATATTTTGTGGTGGTGTGTATTTGCAATTCCTGATGGCGTAGAGCACCCACACACCGCCTCTCCCCTCGTCACCCCCTCCCGTTCTCTACCTTTTCAGTGGCTGTTCTTTCTTCTGACTAATTTCCACCTCTCCTTGCTGCCTCCTGCCAGAGTGGTGGTGGAGGAAGGGAGGAGATCGAAGAAGAGGCTTTGGCCGCAGTTTTTGCTTCTCCAGCTTTGTACGTTTCATTACGGAAGATGGAAAAATCTTTGGGGCTGGGCTTGCAGGGACTTCTGTCCTGCCAAGGAAATACTATTTTAGTGAAATCCACGCTATCCCCCTGAAGTTAACGTCTCTGCATTCCTGGAAGCATGATGTGATCTGCACTATTATATTCCTTAAAAGATCATTTGATTAGAGAAATTATTTTATGCTGCCATTGGAGTTTTGGATATGATGTTTTAGGATGTTTCTGGGCTTCCTGGTTCCGGGCAATAGTTGGGATAAAGTACTGCTGACTTTTTTTTTTTAATGTGAAAAACCTTATGACAAAATCTATATGACAAAACCTTAGAGCCTTTGCCCCCAAACCAAGCTTAAGATGTTAGTTTCTGAGTGCCATACCTAGAATGTCAGATTTGCTAAATAATTTCTTAGGATGATTTTTAAAGCAATAAATTTCTTTGGTTGTGATGGTAGAAAGTGCTCAAATGTCATGAGTATTAGATGGGTTTTGCAGTGCCTAGTTCACTTTCTCAAAAAAAATTATAAAAGTTTAGAAGAGTTAATTCTAAAATATGCATTTTCTGAGTGATCAACTGCCCCACTTCTGGAAGGACATATCTGAGGAGAAAAATAAAGACGCCTGTCCCAGATTTATCTTTGAAATAGGAGTAGTTTGGGCTATTGAACTTTTTTTTTTTTTGGTAACGGTTTTATGAGGGCTTCCAGCCAGAAAATGAATTCCCTCATGCCAGTTTTCATCAGCAGGGAGGAGCTGATGTTGACATTGTATTTTCCTTTTTAACACTTTCAGGATGAAGGATCAGATAAACTATAGAAGATTGTGTGTGTGTGTTTTCAAACTTGCCCTTTCAGAGCTCCACTGACCATTTTCCTTTGCATATTTCAAATTTGATTTGCTGCAGTGTGGATTTAACCAGCCCCCTAAAAAGAGAGGAAGAATGCTTCCTAGGCTATGTGCTGAGTAGTCAATATTCTGATTATTTGGAGAAGCAATTGTGAATACTGCATGCTGTTATGCCAGACAGTCACTAGAATTTCTCAGAAGACTTTTTGTCCAGGAAATAAAGTCTACCATGCAGTTGCCAGAGATAAATTTAATGGTATGGTGGCTGAAGTGTGAAGTATACTCAGGCCATTGGCAAAACATTTTATAAAAAACATCTGTACACCAACTTATTTTTTTGTGTAGTTAATTTTGTTCTCATATTGTTAAATTTGTTGTCATTCTTTCTCTTCTCTACTTTTCTTTTTTAACCTCTCTTCACCCTGACCTTTGTTTCTTCTTATCCTTTGATTGACCATAATGTATTATTCATTAAGACAACAGAACCTATTTGTTATGTCTCAGTTTTTATCCTTAATTCAGACAATTATCTCTATCTTTCCCATTCCCCTCAAGTGTCTGATCTGGAGCATCCACAATCCACTTGCTGCCTACAGCTTCCTCCTTTTTTGTATTAACTAATTTAAAGATTATTAGTGAAGTATGGGAAATGCCTCTGTGATTTGTAGGTTATGTGTACCAGAGACTAACTCCTTGGAAATAGTTGCTTTACATATGCTTGGTTTTCAGGCATTCCTGCTGTTAGATGGAAAAGTCTCCAGCTCTCCCCCCAAGATTAACATCAGGGTCCTCTTACTCCCTATTCACAGCCAAGTTGTTTAGGGAATGGCAAAGTCAGAGGAAGGAAACTAAACTGTGCTAAGCTAAACTTACCCTGTTCTTATTTTTTTAAAGGGCCCTTTATAGCATGGTTGTATAAGGGATGTGGATACATGCATGTATATAAATGTTTAAAGCCTTATTATTATTCTTACTCTATGAGCCCAGCCAAGACCTGGCTTAAAGTTTTGAGAAGAGTAATTTCAGAGGCTTGCTGCTTATATGCTGTTCTCTTTAGCCACACCTACTATACAGGAGAGGCAGTGCTCATCAGGTGTGTCATCTTTGAACATGAAGGCTAACCATATTTATATTGGCTTTATTGAGAGTTCTTTAAGGCCATCTGGAATTGCACGTGTTTTTTCCCTCCTAAACCTCATAGATCAGTTTGAATGGATTAAATGAGATGAACCAACTTGTTTTCCAAGAGAGCTTGGAGGTAATCAAAGAATCAATGTGTCAGAACAAAAGTCTCAGTGTTGCTATATGAAGGTAGTACTTACAAAGCCTCCCATAGTATATTGGATTTCTGCTTCCTGAGTGTGTATTTAAATTCCATGGTGTCCAAGATTACATTATATTTTCACTTTTATCTTCAAACAGGATTTCTTGGGAGAGGAATTTTTAAAACTTTGTGTATTTGGTTGAAGTGTCAAAACCTTGGAGGAACAGTTGTAGAATCATCAGGGCCTGGCAAGAGAAAATAGAGAAGAGGAATTACTTTTAAGCAGATGACATAAATTTGCTTATTTTTAGAAAAATACTTTAAAAGTTGTGGTAAAGTCTCAGCTGGTCTTTGTTCCTAGACTCCAGGATCCAGTTATGGTCTGACCGTTATTGGTCTGCATTGTTCATTTTGTGCTCTTGTGTACTCTAATGTAGTTTGCATTTATTGGGTCATTGTTTGGCGGGCTGTTGTAGATTAATTTCTTGGCTGGAGAGCTCAGGTTATTCCCAGCCCCTTTCTTGCCTGTGTCTGTTAGGACATTGCTTCAGTACTTTCCTCTCATGGGGGAAAGCAAGGCCCTTCTCACACAGTAGAACAATGTTGTCAGCAAAATACAAGAGCATTCTGTGGAGAGATGTGGCTGGCAGCCTCTCCTGTGGACACTAAAAGCATCACATCTGCATGTCTGGATATATCCACTGGTTTGGGGCCAAGGATCTTGGTCTGTTAGTGTCCTTGGGACTGAATGGGAGACAGATTGATTAAACCATATCATGGAAAATACCAAGCTGAGTAGAATTATCTCAGTTTTCTGTGTCTGTTTTTCAGGATTCTTTCTTTCTTCCTTCCTAATATTTCTACTTTTGAAAGTGACATTTTTCCGTTTCAAAACTTGATTAATTGCTAGGATTTGGTTTAAGAAGTACTATTCCTCCCTCCCCCTTCATTCCCTCCCAACAACATAACCTATAGCTGCCCCCAAACATTCAGGAAAATAAATCCTTTCCTGTCACATTCCCAGTTTGCTGAAGCTCTTAGTTTTGGGTCAGAAACTGATAGAAGTGCATCTAATTGAAAGTTCCTCTGCTAACCAATTTAGATTATGTTTCCTTTAACTTGTTTTTTTTTTCCTACATAATAATACTTTATTTAACATGTAAGGCTGAATAACCTTTCTACATTAAAATTTGTGTTCTAGGAAGCAAAAGTTTGATCTGTTTTAATTTAATTAAATTTAGTTCAATTTAGCCTTTCTTTGATGTGTATACTTGGTTGAAAGTATTACTGGACCTTTATAAAGTTCATGTTAATTTATAGTAAAGAACTTTAAAAAAATGTTTAATTGATCATTTAAAAAACATTGCTGTGATTTCTCAGTGACTACTGCTGCTCCAGAACCCCTTCCCTAGTAGGAAATAAGTGTAGTTAAGCAGAGCCAACAACAGAGATCAGCTCTGACCGTGTATGCATCATTCTCCACCTGTTGGCTACCACTTTTCTGCCACAGGAGGGAAGCACACTTTGCATTCAGTCCTGTGAAGTAGCAAGTGTTTCTTGCTTTGATGAACATTCTGATATCTCCATGTTGTTTTCCTTTGCATTATTATAGTCATTGTGTGAATTAGTGTTATAAATCTGGATTCTGTTGGAACATATCAAAATAGTTTGAGATAATGTATAAAAAGCTTTTGGATTTTTGCAAAAGATCAGTAAGTCCTTTTTTATTGGAGGGGCAAAATGGTTTAGAAATGGATGCTGTACACCCAAGCAATGTTTATGGCCTGGCTCTAATGTGAATTATTAGAAATAAAGTAATTCCACTCATTGTCAGTAACCCAGGTGACATCTGTTAGATTGCTTCCAGGATCAGCAATGTTCCTAATAGACCTCCACTTTGCAGTTTTCCTAGGATAGTGTGAGAATTGCAGATGTCAGTTCCTCTCTTTGTTGGTCAAGGAACTAGGAAGGCCAATTCCTTTATAACATCAAGACTTTGTCACACAGGTGGCAGAGACTTTTTTAAAGCACTGCTTATGTTATTATCACAGGGCAGCAGTCAGAGGTGGAAACTCAGAGAGGCTATTAGTGCTAGTTGCTGTCTCTTGCTGCACATTGAGCGACACCTTTTCCTTATTTAAACATCAGTACCATTTCATAACAACATACTTTGAATTACCGGTATAAATTATTACTACTTATATTTTTTCTGGCAATCTCATTACACAGTTGTTATTGTTATTTTTTAAATCGGTTAAAAGGAATCATTTACTTTCTGGAAAATTTCTTTCGAAAAAAAATCCCCAGCAGTATCTAATTAATGATTTGTTGTAAAATCTGGATTGAGAGTTTATTTTCCATTTATTTTCTATAGGAGATGGTAGCTGTTAAAATGAAGTAAACCCACTCCTAGTGGGGGGGACTTCAGTAATATTGTTACTGAGACGTGTTTACTTTGTGAGCTTTGTGAGGAAAAAAGTCACATAACAATCTGTCAATTGTTATGCACAAGGAATACTTTTGTGCATGAATTTAAAATATAATTACATCCAGTATTTTTATGTTTATAAAAAGACAACTGTGATATGTAAAGGACTTGAGATTGTGAGGAAATTTAATAGTCCTATGTAGTCAATTGTGAAAATGGCTGACTTTTAATATTATTTCCTTTAGTGAATAATTGCAGATGTCAGATTTATCTAGGGGATTGAAGAGGACTAGGTCACCAAAATTTCTCTGAGAACTGCTAACCAATATTATTTGCTGTACCATATAATTGACTTGATTATAGAGCTGATCATTATGATATGTCTGCAACATCTCCATTTTTCTTTCTTATTTTTGCTACAAATTTTGGTTTTGTGTTGAAATCATAAGTTTCTTGGTAAGATAGTCTTCAGTCTTCTCAACCTCTTTTGCTCGATTCCCTCACCTAATGACTTGATTCCCACCCCCCTCGCCTTTTTTAAAAAAATTGATTTTCCTAAGCAGCAATTTAAGCAAGGAAACATTTGTAGTAATACTGTCTTTTCCATGCCTTCCTACATCTCTCCATGTATGGAGAAAAAGTATTGAAAAATCTTGGGTTTAGTGTTACATAACCATTAACTGACTTGGTAGTTCAAATCATAGCCATGTTCAAATGCAAATCTTACACCTCTAATTCTGTTTACTTTATTTGGAGTTCAGACACTTTAGAAATCTTAACTGTAGCTTTCATTGATTTGGTCTAACAGTCCTTATGCCTGAAACAAAGGGGGTCACTACCCTTGGTATGTGAGCATTTTTGTCTTGCCTAATGTGAAAGTCAAATTTCAGGGTCCCTGATTAACACACTCTCTCTCCCTCCCTTCTCTCTCTCTCTCTCTTACACACACACACACACACACACACACACACACACACACACACACACAATTTCCTTTTGTGTTGACAGATTTGCTTGGGACTCCACTTTTCTTGTCTGTGTACTTTCAGAATTCCATCTATCATCATTTCCTCAAGTGCTATTCAAATATAATATCATCATCCTCTTCATCTTCTTTCTTCCTCCTCCTTTTCTTTCTTCTCCTCCTCCTTCTCTTTTTCTTCATCTTCATCTTCAACTCAGTATCTCTGTCCTTGTCTCAGAATCTCTGTATTTCTCTGTGTGTCTCTTGATGTCTCTGTGTCTGATCCCTTTTGGCTTTGTTCCAGTGCCTCTCCTCTGTCCCTGGCTGGCTGGCTCTGCACAATACTATCTTTTCCATGCCTTCCTACATCCCTCCATGTGCTCTGGCTTTCAATGTTGTAGCGGGGGGGGGGCGGGGGGGGAATTGTCCTTTGCTTTTCCATTCCTGTGTCTCTCTGTCCCCCCCTGTTCCTACAGTTCTCTGCCTATTTTCTGAGCTATTCTCTTCCTAGTTTGGCATCTTATTTTGCACTTGCCATAGGTGCACATCTTGGGATCCTGAGCAGCAGTGCCTGAATTGGTCTCAGGCTTTGGACCATGGTGTTTAGCTCAGTGCCTTATCAGTGTTGGCTGCCTCTGCTCCTCAGTATTGCCCTCTTAGCAGCAGTTCCAGCCAAACAAGTTTCATCTTCTCTTGCTTTTGCTCGGCACTTTTTACCAAGGCAGTAGCTTAGTTGGGCTGCATCACTTTTCCCCCTTAATTTATGTTGGTACCTTTATAGAAGAGCAGATTCTATCTTTGAAGGAATGATAATGAGAATAACTAGCATTTATATGGCAATTACTGTTTGCTAGACACTGTGCTAAGTGTTGTACAAATATTATTTCTTTTGATCTATCTCTGCTCTTTCTCCAGTCTAACTCAAGGAACACTTCTTCCATGAAATTCTGCCTAATTCGCTACCACCTATGGATTCTTACAACATTTTGTCTCTATCCCACATGGCTCGTATTATAATTTGTATAAATCTCATCTTTCCTCCTTGATCATAAGTGTCTTAAGGGCAGGGATGAGTCTCTGCCATCTTTGAATATACATCCTTGTATATAAGAAGTACTTCCAAGTGATCTCTAAATGAATGAATGGATAAGAAGTACAGTGGACTTCTCTAGCTCTTCTGTAAGACAGTTAGACAGATGCATATTATACCACAGAGGAACAAAAACATTCCTCCCCCAAATAGTAATTAGATGAGTTCATTCTTTCAGCACATTTATCTCACTGGGCTAGTTACCAGGGGGCCACAAAGAAGAATAACCCGTGGTCCCTGCCCTGAAGGACCTCCATTTATTTGGGGAGAGGAGATGTACGTTGGAAGGGTTATAACAATTCAAACCTCCATGGAGCCATACTTCACTCTGGATCTTCTCAAAGCCAGTCATGTTGGTGAGATGAACCTTCAAGTAACTTAAATCCTCTTCTCATTCTTTACCACCATCTGCCACAGTACTTTTAAAGACTAATATTACATGTGTATTTATGTCTTTTAGTATTTCATTCTGTGAATGGTTTGGAATGGGGAAAGAAATCTTTCAGGGTCCATTTATCCCATATAGATTGTGTGTGTGTGTGTGTGTGTGTGTGTGTGTGTGTGTGTGTGTGTGTGTGAGTGTGTGTGAGTGAGTGTGTGTGTGTGTGTCCCTTTTAATAGAAAAGCAGAATGACAGAGTGGATGGACAGTACTGAATTTGGAGTCAAGGAGATTGGAATTAGAATTACCAAGAGTGTAACTCTGATCAAGTCTGGCCACTTTCTCTACCAGGCCATCTTACTGCTTAAAAACACACGATCTATCTGAGTAGACGAGGCCTACACTTTTGTCTGCTTGGTTAAGTACTGAGTTTTTAGGCAGTGAGACTGCTTAGTGCATAGAGTTGCTGGATTTGGAGTCAGGTTTGAATCTGGCTTCTGGCACTTACTAGTTTTGTGATTCTGGAGGAATTACTCCTCTCAGCCTCAGTTCCTTCAAATGTAAAATAAAGAGTGTCAAATATTCTGTAATGATTTGCCATTTCCTTCTCCAGCTCATTTTACAGATGAGGAAGCCGAGGTAAACAGAGTTAAGTGACTTACCAAGGGTCACAGCCAGGAAGTGTCTGAGGCCAGATTTGAACATAGCTATTCCTGACTCCAGGCCTAGAGTAATTCCACTTTACCACCCAGCTTCCCAGTGATGATGATGATGAAGATGACTTCTTCTTTAAGAATAGTGTAGGATAAGACTGAGATATGAGAGTGCCACTTGATATTTTTCTGGGCATAGCAATTTGAAAGATGCTATCCTCTTAGAGGTGATGATTTGCCTTATTTACCTTTGGACATCTGGAAGTGCAAACTGGGTTACTGTCTGTGTTCTCCATGAATTACAAAGGAAAGGAATTATTTATAGATGAGTATATAAATCAGACAGACAAAAGAAAGCCTCTCGAGATTGTGAGTTCTGGGTAATTTTGTGATTGATAATGGATTGAATAGACTTTTTCTAGAATGCCGGTTTTAAGAAACTCACTGCTTATCAGATTGGAAAACTCTTTCTGTGGCATAATTAAAAGGCTCGGTGTTCTCTCCCCTTACTTTGTGTATGTTCACTCCTGAAACCATTCACATTGGCACTTAGCAGGGCAGCCTTACAAGGATCTCAACACAGGTGGATGTTTTATTCTTGTGACTGACTTGACTCATCAGTTCAGTCATTTAGTTACTTTGATCTTTTTCTTTTGGGAATAGGGTTAGAGTTTGAATTTACCTAATTAATTAGTGGATTTAGCATAGTTTTAAACGTAGTCTTAGTTGAAAGCACTATACGTGGAACACTAGTATCCAGCCTTGTAAATGTCTTTGTCCAAGTCCAAGACATTCACTTTTTTCCCCTAAAAACTCTGTATGTCCCTTCTTTTATGTATTAGATAGTTTAAAAATTGAATTAAAGTTAACTTTTTTTGGGAAAAGACTTTTGTGATACTCTTGGTATAATTAGTGTTGTGAACCAGTGTTGAGATGAGACAATTATTTGTTTTCAATTTCTTTACAAAAATGTATATTGTTGAAGAAATCTTAGCTTTCTCCCTCTAGGCTTCCATTTATTTGAAGAGAGAGCCATTTCATAGACATGACAAATCTTAGGTTTGGAAGAAATCCCAGAGATCTGTCCATATCTGAACAGAAACCTCCTCCATTCTATTTTTGACAAGTGGTTTTCCAGTCTCCCTCCTGACTGGGGGAAACTCAGTACTTTTCAGAGCAGTTCATTTTCCTTTTGGTCAGCTCTGATTCTTAGGAAGTGTGTGTGTGTATGTGTGTGTGGGGGGGTGTCAGTTGAAATCTCCTCCTCTTCAACTTTCACCAATTACTTCTGCTTCTGCTGTCTGGGTCCAAGTGGCATAAGTCTATCCTTTCATATGACAGTCTTTCAAGTACATGAAGATAGCTATTATGATGTCTCTAAGTTGCCTTTTCTCCAGGCTAAACATCCCCAGTTTCTTCAACTGGTCATGGTGCCAAAGCCTCTTGTCCGGTTGTCCTTCCTCTGGCTGTGCTCCAGTTTATCAGTGTCCTCCCTAAAATCTGGGATCCAGAAGTGAATATGGTATTCCAGATGTGGTCTGACTGTGGCAGAGTACAGAGGGATCATGGCCTTCCTTGTTCTCAATGCCAAGCTTCTATGAGTGCAACCCAAGAGTGAACCCTTTTGGTTGCCACGTCACTCTACTGACTTATATTTGAATGCATGGAGAGCCCTGGTTACAGTTCAAGATGGTTTTCCAAGGTTAGGTAAGCTGTGTACCTGTGAAGTGCCAAGATAAGTGGCCCTCATTCAGGGAGATGATGGGCTAAATGCTTTAGATGCCCCTCCCCTCCTCCCCCCCCCCCCCAGCTTGCCGCTTTTTTATGTTATCCCATTGCTGGCTGCTGTCAGATTTCTTTGTGTGGTCAGTGTTTCAGCGAAAGCTTGCAAATCTCTTTCACTTCCTACTTTCACATCTGTTCTTCCTGCTCAAACTTAGAAGCTTTGAATACTGCCTTTCTACAATGATGAAAAGTATGGGGAACTATCCCTCCCTCACATAGTAATACTGCAGTTCAAGTCATTTCCACAAAGCCTTCCTTAGGTACCAGCCAGTACACTTTGCAGTCCCAGGAGGTAAGAGACTGGAGTCTATTTGGGGAAAATGATATTTTCTTAAGTTAGTCCCAGACAAAAAATAGTAACTTTAGGTGTTTTGCAGTTTGTGGTAAGATTTTGGATACAGCTCTTATTAGCAAGATGGCATATAGGAGACAGTACATTTTTATCTTACTAATAGACAGTGGTTAACATCTGGGGGCAGCTAGGTAGTGCAGTCAATAGAGCCCTGAACTTTGAGGCAAGAAGATCTGAATTCAAAGGTGAATTCAGACATTTACTAGCTGTATGATGCTGGGCAAGTCACTTAACCCCTATATGCCCCAGTTTCTTCAGCTGTAGAACACGGATCATAAGAGCCACCTACTTTGCAGTATTGTTGTGAGTATCAAATAAGAGGATATTTATAAAGTGCTTATTGTAGCGCCTGGCACGTTACTCGTAGGTGCTGTATAAATGACCTTCCCCTTCCTCACTTATTATAACTACATGTATGCTAACAGCTCTTAAGTATTCTTTTTACATTTCTTGTTTAGGGTTGTTTTTAGGCCATAATTTCATCCAAAGAATAGCACTGGACATTTTAGTTTACCAAATGTTTTAAGATTAGACAGGTTTCTTTAAGCATCTCAGATATGGTATGGGGATGGGAGGTTTCAATACAATGTTTGTTACACATATGACTGTGGTGCCAAGATCAGTTTGTGGGGTGATTTTTTTCATACAAGGATGCTTTATTCTTCCCCCCCCCTTTTTTTTTGCTTGTGAGGATTTTTGGTCCTCTCCTCTGGCTGATTGTATGTCTAGGAATTTCAGTTGTTCCTTAGCAACATCTGACAGAGTTACCTCCTCCTTCCAATTTAGCTGCCCCCTCAGGTGCTGCCCATCCATCTCCAACAGGGGAAATGGAAGGAGGCAATCATCTCACAGATCCCTAGCCATGACTTTGCAGGTGTCTTTGAACAGGAAAAAACCTCAAATTGTAGTCAGGCTTTAAGACCCTTGGAAGGGCTGCTTGTGCCTTTGTCTTTACTTGGTCTGATGTCCTTTCACCCTTTTTCTCTCTTTATAATTCCAGAACCTTAATGCAGTGATACCATTGCTCCTATAAGGGGCATATCTCTCTATTTCTCTGTGGCTCTATTCACTCAATATCCCTGTAATTTTTCAAATTAAAATACTCCTCCTTGACTACCACTTCCTTTACATATTGTTTCTTCCTTTTAGAACTAAGGTCTTTGATGGCAGGGGCTATCTTCACTTAGAAATTTATCTCCAGTATTTAGCATAGGGCTTGGCACTTAGTAAGGACTTAATAACTATTTTTTCATTCATTCATTTATTTATTTATTCATCTGACTCAATTGCTTATGAATAAAAGCCCTGCCCTATTTGCTTATGCAGGACTATCCTTAAACTGGAAAAGCATCAGAGTAAAATGCTTATGTGTGCTCCCTGACTGTGGCTTGTCAGCTGATGACTGCTGGTCTGTTGGGAGGGCTTGAACTGGATATCAGTTCTCATTACTAACTGCCCTGGGAACTGGCATGTAGCTTATGAACACTGACTGTTAGTTGATGGACTGGGATATGTCTAAAGCTTTCCCTCCAAACCCAGGAAATATTTATCCTGGTTAGATTAGAGACAATCCATGAGCAGATCCTTGAGAGTGGGTACCTGCCTTTGATTCTTCTACCTGTGAGCAGGTGTCTCTAGCTAGAGTCCAAGAATGACCGACTTCTATCTTCCCTTGCCAGATGTCTCCTTACCTCTACTTATTTGGACTATATTTTATAATCACCTGATTTCATAATCGCATTTAAACCCTATTTAATAAATCAAAGATTCTCTAGGTCAACCCATTGTGTTTAAATGTTTGTATTAGAATATACATTTTTGCTTATTCCTTTTGGTCAACTATTTTGTTTGAAAATTAAAAACAAAATTCAGACATTTCAGATCCACATATTTATTTCTTCCTGTGATTCCTAATTGTATCAGTAGTTTCTTGGTTTCTCTTATGTGTAATAAATGATGATTTTAAAGGTAACACGAAGTATTGAGGTGAAAATGCCATTCTAGTGTGCGCCCAGGCTAACAATCACTGAACGCTGTGGCAGCTGGATGTCTAGTTAGCATTATTGGGCTTTGAAAACCCCTTCTCTTCCTATTTTCTGTGGAGATTTTAATGGAAACTTAATAGCTATTGAGATTCAGTAATATGGGGTATGAGTTTAAGGTGCTTTTAGATTGCATGACTGGATCAATTCTGTTTTAATTTTTAAAAATAATACCTTCAAAATTGGAGCCAGAAAACAATAACCTAGGAATACCTGTTGAAGATCAAAAGAAGTTGTGCTTAGATGGAAACTAAATGCTTATATTGAAATTTTATTATTAGTTATTCACCTTGTGTAACTTTATTGTCCCTGAATACAAGGGGGATATTGTACTGTATGAGAAAGTACTGTGTGTATATGTATTGTATATATCACTCCTTACCCCCACATCACCACCATCACTCAGCAACTTTTCCTTTTTAGGTTCATATTATCCAATAATTTAAATGCTGTGTGTGTATATATGTATATATATATATATATATATATATATATATATATATATATATATATTATGTCCCTTATTGAGAAAGGCCTCACTTGGCAAACAAACAGATTTCCTGTATAGGTCATAGCATATACCAGGGTCAACACATTGGGTTGGGCTAGGCAAATAAAGGCCCAAGTGATTTTTCTTGTCTTTTTTTTTTTAATTATAGGTTAAGGCTTGAGGAGTTTTTGACTCTTGTTATAAGGGATGAATGGACTTTGTTTTTCTCTTTTTCTTATAGATGGTTATAGATGATTATGTATTCTGGTAAAATGCTAATAATACATTTCAGTACTCTTCTGTAAAAGGAGGGAAAATAGCAGATTTCTGAATCTATCAAGGATTATTTCTTTTTAATTTTTATAGGTCATCCACTCCCCTTTCCCCCATAGATCCATACCCTTCTATGTGTCGTTCATTTTATATTCCTTACTTCATTCTTGGAAGAATTCTAACAGCTTTAGAAAATGAGTGCCTTAGATTGGTTGGCAAATACAACCTGGTTTTTTATGGTATCGTTCTGTACATAAAAAGTGACTTGGTGAAGTCTGAGCTTGTTGGGAAATGTGTGAAAATAAAGAGAAGACATTTTTCAGAGATACTGTAACATAGACAAAGCTCAGGTTGATAAAGAGGGAAACCTGGAAGGAAGCTGTAATGTGAGACACCATTGAGAAAGAAAGGCTTGCAGAGGCAAGAGGGAGGAATAGGGCCTTAGATGGAACCAGCTTTTTGGCTGATGACATAGTATCTGCTGTTTGACATTGAGAACATTCTTCTAACGGAAGGAATCCCACAGGAGAGACAGAAACAGGTGGTGGTAGCGGGAGATTCAGCAACTCGCACTTCTCAGACTGACAAGATAACATGGAATGTTAGGAGAGAGAATATCTAGAATGAGGGTCATCTCTTGTTTGAGAGAGAGACAAATTTAGGATCAACAAAAGGAAGAATGACTTCACACAGTAGGTATGGAATAATGGAATTTTAGGGCTAGAAGGAACCCAAGACATCATCTAGTACCCAACAATCTTTTTGAAAAAATGATAAAATAGGCCATACATACCATTTGTCTTACTATAGCTGATGCCCCAAGAAGAAATGCTGGTATAAAATATTAGTATTTTGGGAAAATTATTTTAGAGACTTTAGTAGAGTATATATCTACTATCATATAAAGAAAACAAGAAGTTTCAAATTTAATCTCAAAGCAAGGAAATAGGAATGCTACTTGCTCCTTACCTCCACTTTTATCCTTTCCCTCTGCCACCATTACTCAGCAGCCTCTCCGTTTACATTCATATTATCTAAATTTATTATCCAATCTAGATCCTGGTAGCATTATCTATGATCCCCCCAGGTATTCTCCTTCTTTGTTCAATGACTGTAGTGCCTGATTCATAGTCTCTCTCCATCTCAACTTCTGCCTTCATCTTGGGGGACTGTAATACAATATAATATAATAGTGTATATACATATACCTGTGTATATGTGTACATATGTTTGTATGCATATGTATGTGTGTGCATTTAAGTGTGTGTATATATCCTTTCTCAAATATCCTAACTTCACAGTTTCTCAATCTAATCAATTCCCATGACCAGATCACTCTGCCCTTGCTTCATGTAGAAATGTTCATATCCTTGATCCTGTCACCACCCACAAGTGTTAAATTACATGCTCACAAATTCCACTGTTCCTTATTTAAGCATAATCTTTTACTGTTCCGACTTTTCCTGTACTTGAGGGCTTCTAAACCTGTCCAGTGTCCTTGCTGTGACCTCGATTCCTTCCCTTGCCCATCGCCCTAGTACTAGTTATACTCCTTCCTAATCTTAATCTCTTGGTAAGCCTCTCACATCCCCTAGACGCTTGTCCTCTCATCTGTCGTGCCTTACCAAACTCCATCGTTCCTGCCATTTACCTCCTTTCACGGTCCACATTTATATTCTCTAATCTCAACCACCACCTCCCTTCACTAAAACACTCCTCCTACTCCTCCGTATTGATTTGCTATATATACACACACTTGCCTCAGTGGCTATTCCAGACTTCATCTCTACTCAAATGTCCTGCAAACTCTTCTCTTTACTCTCTCAGATGAAGACCTGTCCTCATAGGTCAAAAAAAGGAGGCCATTTACTAAACATTCTCCCTTCAGAATATTCTTCCGTCATCACCTCCTTCATTTCTGTTCCACATGAACATAACCTATCTCCTTGCCAAGAAAAATCCCTCCACATGCATCCTTGATGCTATCCCCTACTATATTCTTTGGAAAATTGCCCCACTGTCATTTCCACTCTCTCTTGACTTTAATCCTTTCCTATCTTCCGGCGCTTTTCCTGTGGTCTGCATACTTGCTCATGTGTCCAGATTGCCTCTTTTTTCTTCTGAAATTTCTTCTGAAAGCTATTTACACTAGGTACCTTAAGTATCTCTCTCTTCAGTTTTCTAAATCCTTTGTAATCTGGCATCCAGTTCCATCATTCAGTTGAAAACTGCCCTTTCCAAAATTAATAACAATCTCTTAATTTTTCAAATCGAATGGTGTTTCTTCAATCCTTCTTTCTCCTTTTTGACCCCTTTGCAGCCTTTGACACTGTTGATCACCTGTTTCTTCTACACATTTTTTTCTCTCTAGGTTTTCACTTTCCCCTGGCTATCTTATTATCTCTGTCACCACTCCTTTTCATTCTCTTTTGCTAGTTCTTCATCAGGGTCATGCCAACTAATTGACAGTCACCCAGGGAGCCCTCTTAGACCCTCTTCTCTCCTTTCCTCTTTTCTCTCTCCATAGACACCCACGCATTATTTTAGGTGGAGATCATATCAGATTTTGTAGGTTCACTTATCTCTATGAAGACCATTCCCAGATTTATATATCCAACTCTAGACTCTTTTCTGAGCCATAATCCTGTCTCACCAATTGCCTCTTGAACATCTAGAATGAGATGTTTTATAGGCACTTCCAAATCAACATGTTAAAAGCAGAAATGATCTTTTCCCCTACATCCTCCCCTTTTCCCACCTTCCTTGCTGTTATTAAGTGTACCATCAGCTTCCTAGGCTCACAGGCTTATTGTCACCCTTGACTTACTTGCTCCACATATTCAGTCAGAGGTCAAGTATTTTCATTTCAACTATCATAGTATCTCTCTAATGTGTAACTTTCTCTTCACTTGCATCCACCATGCCATTTTAGGCCCTCATCGCCTCTCACCTTGATGGTTAAAATTGCCTTCTAATTGGTCTCGCTGCCTTGAGTTTCTTCTTATTCCAACCCACCCTATCTTCAGCAGCCAAAATGACTTTCCTAGTGTAAGACAGTGTATGCCACCCCCACCCCTGAAATATATCTCAACAAACTCTAGTGTCTCTCTTTTATTTCCAGTATCAAAGATAAAGCCTTGTTTTAACATTTTGAGCTCTTTATAATTTGAGTCTTTCCTTTCTTCTTCTTCCAGTCTTATACTTTCCCCTCTACTACATACTACATGATTCAGATGCACTGGTCTTCTTGATCTTCTTTGTCTAATACACTCCATCTCTCATCTCCATGGCTTTGCACCTGCTGTTCCCCATGCCTGGAATGCCCTTCCCCTCATTTTCACCACTGTTTCCATTGCTTCCTTCAAGACTCATTTCAAATCCTACTTTCTGCAGGAAGTCTTTTAATATTCCTCTATTAGTGCTGAATTACATTAATGTTCTATATATGCCTTGTATGTTATTTACATACTATCTCCCTAATTAGAATATAAATTATAAATGTAATTAGAATGGAAAACTTCTCCAGGGAAGAGACTGCTTTTGCCTTCCTTTGTATCCCTACCTCTTAGCATGGTGTATAGACCATTCTAGGCCCTTGTTTATTGACTAGCAGGCATGTTCTTCTACAGTGTGTCCAATGGGACTCTGGATGCTGGACCTTAGCCATTGTGATAGTTCCTATGTGATTTGCAGTAGTAGGAAAGTGGGGAATATTTCTGTTACATAGGAACAATGTTTATGCCTCTTCAGTCAGCAGACTGGTGCACAGTGCTGTTAGTAATATTGTTGGTGCTCAAGTGATTGGCTAAGTGACTCCACAGTGAAGTTTTCTTTTGAATATTAAGGTGTAGTTTGGCCAAAATATATTAACGATGTTTTTTTTTTCCTTCATTGGTCAGGTCATCGTTATATGGGATATACCTATATTTTTGTTTGACTTGTTCACATGGAAATATAGTCTCCAAAAAAATCTAGGCAGAACTCCCCCAGAAGTACCTGTCTAAAGTTTAAAGCCTCTGGATCAGCCTGAGGAGCAGGAGGCTGAATTTTGATCTTGAAGGGGATATACAGCTGGATGTTTAATCTTGTCTTTGGTTCACTGGGGACCAGGTTGTTGTCTTGCTTGATAGAGGAAGCTGAAGGTCTGAATTGGGGGCCCACATTATTTTTAACATGGAGTTTTATCTCATGTTCAGCTCTCTGTGCATGTGTTACTTTCATACAACTCAGACTTCTTACATTTTGATTATTTGGGGTGGGGTATGTGGCTGACATAATTATTTTAATAGCCAATCACATTAATGATTGAAAAGTTCCATGAATGCAATTTCTGATACCAATTTTTAAAAATCTCTGGCAGACTTAATCTGCTTAGTCAAGTTAGGATTGTAGTTTCCTGTCCCATTGTTAAGTTAGCCTTTTATTATTATATTTATAGATCCTCTAGAGGAAGCTATTTAGTGATTATTTATAATTACCAGAAGAATGTAATGATTAGAGCATCTCCTTGGAATATGACTTATGTTGTCATTTTCCTTCAGCTAAAGCTGGAATCTCAGTCCATGAAAATATAGGAGGGAGCACTTAACCATTCAAAGGGACTTTTTCCTATGTGGTCTCTGGGAATGATAACAGAACTACTAACAACACCTTTCTCTTCATTTTCTCACCTTCCCTACCTCCTAATGGTCCTCTTTGTATCATATCACTACTTCTGTCTTTCTGAGTTGGGGATCCTGTTTTATATAGTGTCGTGTATTACAGGCTGTCAGAAATAAGGTTTCTACTTGAGCCTCAGCTGGGGGTGTGTAACACATGCAGATATGTGCCATGATGGGCACTTTTAATGACTTAAAACCTCTTCTAGTAGATGTTAGCCCACAAGGGACACAATTTGTAAACCTTGTCCAAGGTGTACAGATGGCTCATCATGCTTACTCTGGGCATTGCTCTTGTGGTTAGGGGAATGTCAGTGAGTCAGACTTTTCCTTTGCTTAATTAGAAAATCTGCAGCTTCTTACACATAAAAATAAATGCCCCAAGTTGGATTTCACTCCTAGAAGTAGGAGCATAAGACTTAGGCTGGAAAAGCTTTTGGAGATCCCTGAGTTGATCCCACTTATTTTACAGATGGAGAAAATGAGGCCCAGCATGGTGAAGTGACTTAGTTGAGGTCACTCAGTCAGTAACAGAACTGGAATGTGAACAGATTTTTGACTCTAAATCAAGTGATCTTTTTACTTTGCCATGATAAAAATAAAATAAAAGCTTCACATTGATACAGTTCACAAATGCTGCCTGGGTTTATATACTTTCTCTGCCTTATTAAAAATAAATACCAGACAAATATGGTTTGTACTTTGCATATTTCCAGCAGAGCTTCTTGTAAGAAATGGTTAATGCTTTCTCTTTGATAGAAGCAGGTGAATTGCTTAAACAGAAAACATGGATTATAAACTGTATCTTTAGATGATCTTTGCATATTTATGATTGCACCTGTTATATAAGCTATGAAAAATACCCAGCTTCGTCCTGTTTGGTGCCATGGTTATCAGTTTGGAGAAAAACAAGATCATTTGTCAATTTAAGTATTCTAAGTCTAAGGCAGGGCTCTTATCTGCATAATAATGCTCTCTTAAAGAGAGATACCATTTGACTTTTAGTGGGATTATATTCATGTGATTGTAGTTGAATTATTCTGCTGAACTCTGTTAATTTTTTTTCAATTTATCATAAAGTTGCAGTATAACAGCGGTTCTAAGAATATTGGCTCTTTTTTCTAGACACAAGTGAAAATGATATTGTCACTGTTTTGTGATACAGACGAACCTTTGAACACTTATGAAATGATAACCATAGGGACATATGAATCATCAGCCAAATCTCCCTGCCTGCCTTTAAATTTCTTATTTAAAAAAAATTCCCACCCCACCCCCAGTTTCATTATCTTTCATCTTGCTTTTGACTGTGGAAGTCCTGCCTTAAGATAGTTCCCAGTTATATGTGAGTAGACTAGGCTAAATGCTTGATTATGAAAGGATTTATTGAAAGGAAAATTCCTTTTAAGTGGCTTCTTGGATATACAGTTTATTCTTGGTTATCTGGATAGAGAATTCTGCTTTGTGTTTTCTGTTTGGAAAGATTTCTATTTTAGGGTAACTCTCCCACCTCTCCCATTCAATCCCTACCTTCCAAACAAACCTAGTCAGTGGGTGTTCCAGGTATACAAACATTAAAAAATTGACCTTAGCAAACTATAGCTAGGAAAATAAACCTATGGATAAAGCATCATATTGCATTATGAAGCCAAATAGATTTATTCTGGATTGTTCTTGGGACTGTGTTGTTCCTTTACCTGGATTACCTGTCTGAGACACTAGATGTCCTCTGAGGTTCCTTCCCACTCTGAGATGTTAGGATTTTGTAGATATTATTGTGTTTTGTTTCTCTTCATGACCAAGAAGATCTTGGCCTTTGCTAAGCAGTCTCAGTAGTATTTTTTTTTAAGGTAAGATTTATTATTTGCAGTCTTGTAGTGTACAATAAAGATATTTTGACTTGAACATCACCTAAAATAGGATAAGTTCAGTTATAATTTGAAAACTTAGACTACACTTTTGAAAAGTAGCAGCTGGTTTTTGTTATAGCACAGAGCTCTGCTTAAAAAGAGTTGAGCTTTGCACCCATAATTTGAACCATTTCTTTTAAGGGGGGAGTTTCTTTTGCAGTGGGAGCTTCTGTAGAAATTCAGGTTAAGTTGCTGTGTTGTCCTTTGGTTATTGTTGCTTCCTATTTATTCAACCTTGGCTAGAGTAACTCTCCACTATCTAAATGTGATTTATCTGTTGGGAAGTTTTGACCCTAAACAAATCTCCCCCTGCCATCCAGCACACAATGGGTCTTCCTCTCTTCCCTTCTCCTGTATGTTAGTATATATTAGTAGGTAACTACTTTTCATTTTAGGCTATGAAAAAAATTATTAGAAAGTAAAATCTTCCAGAAATATAAAATATGCTCATCTATGTACATATTTATATTTACCCCAATTACTCTTGGATTTCCCTTTCTTTTGAATTACTAGTACCTTATTTAATTCCATGAATGCAGCCGTTAATCCACACCCACTTATTTGAGCTTCTGCTATGCTAGTTGTTATGAGAGTTGTACAAGGTGTAAAATCATTCTCTGCCCTCCAGGAGTTTAAAGCCTTTCTGGGGAGAAAAGACATTAAAAAAATGATGAAAGAGATGAATAGTTTAAGGCAATTAGATGAGATTGTTGGAAGGCCACTGAAGATCTGTGACAAAATTGTAGCTCAGATGCCAAGTAAACTCCAGGCATTCAGAGAAGGTCAGTCTGCCGTGTGGGGGTGGGGTGCGGTAAAGAGAGGTCTGGGAAGGTTTTGTAGAGGAGGAAGGATTTGCCTTGGATTTTGAATGATGGATGTGGACAAAATAGAGTTGACCATTCCACTTCAACCAACTCTTATATTTGACAATAAATTCTTTTGGAAGATTTTCAGCTTTGTGGATTATGTTCTTTACCCCCTGCACTGCCCAAGTATGTTTTATAATGGTTACTAGAATCAAGCTAGGAAAGCTTTGGTACTGACCATAAAGGGATTTAAAAATCTTGGTGCCTGAGGAGGACTGTGCCTTGGTTAGACCACACTGGGAGGTACTGGGTTTAGTTCTGGCCACCACATTATAATAGCAAAGGGATTGATAAGTTGAAGAGTGTGCAGATAAGGACCTTGTGTTTATGCCATTCAAGGCTAATTTGAAGGAACTGTAGATATTTAGCCTCAAAAATAGAAAATTTTGAGGGGACGTGATAGCTGAATCTGTGTTTTGAAAGGGCTGCTGAATGCAATGGAAATTAACCTTGTTTCCCCCATCCTCAGCAGATAAAACTTGGAGCATTGGGTTGAAATTGTACAAAGGCCAGGAAAATTCCCCTAGTAGAATAGGCTGTGTCAGGAGATAGTGAATTTCCGCTCAAGTAAAGGCTGAATGAGTACTTGTCAGGTTTTGGTTAGTTATGGAATGGACTGGGTGGTCTGTGAGCTGACTTGTAACTCATTCGGTAATCCTGCATCAGGATTCCCTTCCATTACTGTGATGGGTGAAGAGTTCAGTATGTTTTTACTATAAAATTAGAAGCATGGTACTTGAGCTGGCACGAATATGCTAGATGATTGAATCAAATGACATAAATTTATAGACAAGGATACTGAGACCTACAAAGATTATAAGTGACTTACCAAGAACGTGCACTGGCAAAAGCAGGACTGGCTCTAAGGACTACAGATGTCTCATCCTATGCTCTTTCCTAGTGTCCAAATATAATCTACTAGACTTTGTTTCCTCGTGGGCTTACAGGAAGATAGGCAAGCGGTAAATACTTTTAAACACATTAACTTATGCATCAAAATGGGTGAGCACAAAACTGCCTCATTTTAATTTTTGTTAATAGTGGGTTTTCTCTGTGGCAAATCATCACTGTTCAGCGTCTCGTGCCTTTTAGGCCTTCAGCAAGGCCTCCTGACTAATGAGGAAAGTCAGCAGATGTGCTTGGCTCTACTCATCCAACCACGAGATGACTCTGACCCACAAATTGTTAGTGTTGTAGATCCTAAATTCAGCATTTATCCCTCATTCTGGATTTTATTCTGTTAATCTTATTTTTATCCTGTAGGCATGGAAGATGTCTTCAATGTGAAGACTTTGGTTTGCTTTCCCTTTTTAGATCAGCTTTCTTAAATGAATTTTGCTCTACCTCTTTTATTCAAGGTTCATTGTACAGGATGATGTTTAAACATATTCCTCAAAGCTTCATGGGTGGATAGATGTTCGACTTTTATCCCTTGCTTATTGGATAAGCTATTGGGGGTGGATTTTATTGAGAAAAAAAAAGGGTTGTGTTTGTAATTTTAGGGCCTATCTAGGTCATAGAACCAGAAGGAAAGTGAGTTGAGTAGGCAGGGCTTCCTTCTTAAGGCAATGGAATGTGAAGAAGCAGTTCTTTCAAGGCTTGGAATCCATTTGGAACCCTGATGTCTGTGAGTCAAATTTCCTCCACTCCTGCCTTGATTAGCTGTGGGCCATTTTCCTCTTTCTCTCTCCCCTGCTTCTCATTCCTTACATATTTGTAAAGGTCAAGGGGGATGGTGGACACATCATCCTCCCACTCTGGGACTGAAGGGCTTCACCTTCATTTATTGTTGTTGGTGCTTGACATCTGTGGCTGGGAATATTCACCTTTAGTTTTTTCCAATACTAGAAAAGTTTTTTCTGATTTTTCTGCCGTTGTGGCGTGTAAATGGCATATGTCTGTCTTATGTTTTAAAAGTTTACTTTTACCAAGTCAGGGATTCAATAATGATATTTGGCACTCATGTAATGCTCCAACGTTTGCAAAGCACTTGGCAAATATCTCATTGAGGTTCTTTTCTCTTGGTTGAGTGGTGTAAAACGTAGCACTCACCAAAACGTTATGGAAAAGGTGGAGCTCTTGGCACAACATGGACTTTGTTATCAGGTTTTCCTTCTGCAAAGGTAGAATTTAGGTTTTACCTCTTAAAGGCGTGTGTGTGTGTGTGTGTGTGTGTGTGTGTGTGTGTGTGTGTGTGTGTGAAATTTGTCAAGTATCTCATGGATAAGGACAAGAATGGGGGAAGATCATATTTCACATGAGTTCTAATTCTAATTCTGACATTGTATCTTTTGGGAAAATGGACTGGATGAGGCATTGGGTTGTAGTTAAAAGAATAATAGCTTTCAGATCTGGAGAAAATAGGGTTCTCATTCTACTTACCAGTTCTGTGACCTGAGACAAGCTTCTTACCTCTTGGAGCCTCAGTTTCCTCATTTGTGAAATGAATCCAGTAATACTTTCATTACCTACCTCACAGGGTGGTTGTAAGGATCAAGTCATACTAACTTATGGAAAGCACTTTGCAAATTGTAAGTAAATGTAAACTTAAATTTCTATTATTTCTTCTTAACTTAGTGATCTGTAAGTTCTTTTATTGACAAAAGAGAATTACAGATTTCATATCAAAGATCTTAGAATCTAAATAGATTATTAGTACTTTGAATTCACCATTTCTAAAGTTATACTCTCCTCCTAAAACTCACCTTTCCTACTGTGTTCTACTTTAATTATTAAAACCAAAATTTTCCTACCCTTAGACTCTAGAGAGAACCTTTCGTGGCCTTGTGGCTAGGTTTATATTCATTGAGTTCTTAGAAATTGTTATTATTGTTGTTGTTATTCATTTTTTTGCTTTTTTTGGAGGGGTAAGGTAGGGCAATTGGGGTTAAGTCACTTGTGTTAAGTGTCTGAGGCTGGATTTGAACTCAGGTCCTCCTGACTGCAGGGCCTATGCTCTATTCACTGTGCCATCTAACCGCCCCTGATATTATTATATGCATACTTATGGCTTGATAATTTATTAGTATTACCTGTAATTAGTATTATTTTGCATATTTTATATAAATTATCTATTAAAGAGACTTCTTTTTTGATGTTATAATTGATTTGGTGTTATTTCTTATTGATAAATGGCTTTTAAATTCTTGGCTTTTTACTGCTGATTTATCTATTGAATATTTTTTGGTATTGTTGGCCTGATGATTTTTGTGTATCTCTTGATTATTGCGGTTCATTTGACATTTTGTGACTTTTAAACATTTATTGTTAATACAAGGTGTTATCTAACTCTGTTTAATCAGAACCAAGATAGGCATTTGTATATTTTAGTCAGGGCTTAAAAACTATGCTGTCTGAGTTACAGTCCTCTGGAAACTTTGGGTCTTCATTCATTCACTTCCAGTAACACATGCAACTTGACTTTCCACAAGATTATTGTTAACTGGCACAGTTATAAAAAATAGTCCTTGATTTCCTTCCCTTCCCCCTTTGTAGGATTAGAAATTGAAAGTTGGAAGGGACCTTTGAGGTTATCATGTGGCATCTAGGTAGCTGGTTGCCTTCTTTGTCAAACCCAAGTATGGCACTGCTCCTTATATTTTGTAGTGTGCTAATGTCATCTTTGGTTCTTCCTTCTCCCTCTTCTGTTTCCATACTCAACATGTTCCCATATCAACATTCATGAAGTGCTGTTGATTCTATTTTAAGAATATTTCTCACATCCATCTCTGTTTTATTCTCACTATTGTCATTCTAGGTCAGACCTTCATTACCTCTTGGCTAATCAGTATCCCCCTACTTCACATCCATCTTTTACAGTGCTGCCAGGTTCATATCCAGAAAACCCAGCTCTGGGTATATCATCGTAGGTATAACATCCTTCATTGACATGCTACTGAATAAAGTCTAAACTACTTAAATTAGTATTCTAGGCTCTCCATAATCTGATCTCAACCTTTTCCCCTCTATTTCTCTTCATGTGCTTGATGTCCTAGATGAATTGAATTACTCACAATAAGTGAATCTCCTTGTTACATTCCTTATGTCTGGAATACCCCTTTCTCCACTCTCCCATCTCTATATATTGGATTCTTACTGGTTCTTCAAGTAGTGCCTGGCACATAGTAGGTGGCCCCAATAAACTTATAATTACATTGGGAAGACAAAACTGACACATGAAGAATCACAGAGTATTTTTTTTAATCAGGAAGGGACATTGGAGATCATGTTGTCTAATTCTTTCCTTTAACACAGGAAAAGAAACCCCCAGAAACCCAGAATCACAGGATTGAATACACACACACATATACATATATATATGTGTATATATGTACATGTGTATATGTGTATATGTATGTGTATATATGTATATATGTGTATGTATTAAATGTATCTGAGTAATTAGAATCTTGACTGATCTAAAGGGGAAGGGGAATTGAAGAAGTCTTATTTCTTTCACTGCTTGATCTAAAATATTCAATAATACTATCTATTCTTTAGCAATGCTATGCAGAATAGATTTTAGAAATGCCAATGCATAATAGCATAAAAGTTTGCTTATCTCCATAGGAAAAAAAGTCTTTGAAAATGATTACCACTTGATTATTTACTTTTATCAGTTGATGATATATTTGGATGAATCAGTTCATTTTAAGATTTATGGAATATCCCTTACATCAAACTCTGAAAGAGATAAGCCAGGCTCTAGGGTTTTTATCTTACACTCATAAATTTCAGTTAAATTTACCTGAATAATGGTTTCTTTGGACAGCTACAAGAAAAAGAAGCACTGGAAAATCTGTACTGTGATATCTCTTACAAAATGGGGCATGTATATGTGTATATGCACATATGCATGTGCACATGGCACATGTATGCATTGCATGTGCGTGTGTGTGTGTAGGTCTCTCTGTGTGTATATTTAAGAATGTAACCCTGTGAGTCTCATGAATCATCATTACAATTGTGAGAAATAGACTCTGAAGATTTGTTTAACCTAAGCAAAGCTCAAACTTATATGAGGCTGTAGAGGGAAAGAGACTAGGTTGCTGAATAATCTCATGTTGTTCATTTCTCTTTTGCAAGTTCATCTGACTCATGTACTGTGTTTTTCATGTAGATAATCTTTTTTTCTGGATGGGGGGTTGGTATGAGTCTTCTTTTCCACTTCATGAAGTCATCACTGGACTTGTAGTTTGCTTTCAAAACTCCCACTTACAGTTGCATCATTATTTAATCTATCTTTTTTGTGTGTGAGAGTTTAAAAATAGCATCCAAAGTAAGGAGCTACTAAGTGATTGAACTAAGTTTTGTTCTGTTGTTCATTTGGGGTTTTCTTGGCAAAGATACTAGAATGCTTTGCCACTCTCTTCTCCATTTCATTTAACAGATGAGGAAACTGAGGCACACAGGTTAAGTGATTTTCCCAGGGTCACACAGCTAGTTAGTGTCTAAGACCAGATCTGAACTTGGGAAAATGAGTCTTCCTGATTCCAAGCCCAGTGCTCTAGTTGTCCTTTGTTCTCGGCAGCTTTTAATTTTATTGTCTTGTTGGTCCACTTCTGGAATGTTATTAGTGTGAGGCACTCCTGGTATGGAAACTCTGTCCACAGATGGAAATAAACTCATCTCTAGAAGTCTTAGTTATGTAGTACACTGAGAAGTTTTAAGACTTGCAGCTAATATGGGTCAGAAGGAGAGCTTGGACTCAGGTTGTCCTGGCCCTTCAGGCTACTATATCACCCTGCCTTTCTTTGGATTTAATGGGAAATAAAAATACAAATTACAAAACATTACAAATGCACTTTCATATTTTGTCTTTTAAACGTGTGTGTGTGTGTGTGTGTGTGTGTGTGTGTGTGTGTGTATTCCTCATGGTATGGAGATAATCTTAGGTTTGTGGAGATTATGCCAGCAGAATAGAAATGCTGCCAGGTCCTACAAACCTGCAAAGATTTTTGCATGAAGGTTTTTGTATGGATTCTATTGTCCTAGAACCAGAGTAGTAAAATTTGGAGAAACTCATCACCAGGTGGGTTGAAAAGGGAGGAGTATTTTGGCCACAGAAACACTGGAAGACAATTTATTAAGTCATAGAACGGTTTTGATCTTTGCTGATGGTGAGAGTCTCCTTATTAATAGTGATCCCAGATTCCTGCAATATTGATGTCAGTATTATGTATGTATAACTATATTGGCCTCAGATGCTTTCTAGCTGTGTGACCCTGGGCAAGTTACTTAACCCCGTTTGCCTCAGTTTCCTTCATCTGTAAGATGAGCTGGAGAAAGAAATGGCAAACCACTCCAGTGCCTTTGCCAAAAAAACCCCAAATGAGGTCATGGAGAGTTGGACATGACTGAAACAGCTGAACAACAACAAAATAGTTACATACCTCTCATGTATATTTAAAACATGAATTTCTGTTCCACATATCATGTGATTTTAGTTCTGAGTGTATCACTGAACAAAGTTCACATGTCATAGAATTCTATGTAACTTTACTGTATGTGCAGGAGATTCATTGTTTGAAGAGAATCTTCAGTGTTTGCTAGCAGAATGGGAGATGTCTGCACAGAGTGAAAATTAAAAGTATTCCTACTTATGACATGTTTCTCTGTATTCCTCTTTTCCCATATGACTTTATAGTCATTGCATTGAAACCCAAGACACTACAAAGTTTCATTAATGAAATCTACAGAAGTGCAAAAATCAGAGTGGAAGAAAAATTCATTATCTCCCAGATTCAGCCCTGCACTTGGCCAAGTAGCCTGTCTGATTAGTTCACCATTCTACAGATCTTGAATGGGTGCTACAGACGGGCAGTGAGTTTGGTCCCAGAATTGAAGACAGAGAGTAGCATTGGTTGGGTTTCGTTTGGGAAATTGTGTGGTGCTTTTGAAAGGAATCTGGATTTGTAGTCTGACTACCTGGGTTGAAACTCCCAACTCTGATCCTTTCCTCATTTGTGATATTGGGAAATTCACTTAAACTCTCTTGCCTCTCCTTTCCTCATCTGTAAAATGAGGGGGTTGGATTCAATGTCTAAGGACCCCACCAGCTCTAGATCTGTGATCCCAAACTCATCACTGATACAAAAGTCCATCTTTCTTTAATACCGATATTCTTCCTGTGATAAGTGCCATGAATCATGGAACAGTACAGTTTAGGATGAAGTAAAATGACAAGTAACCCAAAGGGCAGTTGTATGACATATGACTGACATAAATGAGTTGCAGCATATTACCAGCAGTGACTTGTGCCATGCAAATGGTATAAATTAAGGCATCATCTAGGATATGTGTGATTGGAAAGGGAGGTGCTTTGGGCTTGTAGGGAGGATGAAAGATAACAGGTAGTCAGTCTGAATGACACACCCATACTCTTAAGATATTAGAGGGGCCAGAGAAAGTCCTCTAATTTATTGCCTAGACCTTTTATAAAAGGATTTATGAGACCACGTGGGTAGTGATGACCCAGCATGTGAGAGGTGGCAGGGCTATTGAGATCTCTCTCATACAAGGGGGGACCATTCCAGTGAAATCACAGAGCCATCAAGGGAAGTAGAAATAAAATGACAAGGAAATCTTTTTAAAATATAGGGAACATGATAAGGAAAGAGAATGGACGCTTTAAAAACATATCTCTTTTCTGGTTCATCTACTAAGTATGAATCCAGAGTTCTCAGACTTCCTTTGTCTGGAGTTTTTACTTAAAATATAGTTAAACTATACCATATAGGTCCCAGGGCAAATCAACCATCTGTGCTGGGGGTGGGGGTGAGGGGTGACTGGGGCTTTGTCCCTTCCTTTCCAGCTGATTAGTAACTGTCAGTTGATAGTATTTTCATTTGAATTTGGTTAATGGGCAGGCTCTGAGATATGCAAATGATTGTCTCTTTTTTTTTGTTATTTCTTTTAGAAATTGCCTTTGTACTACAGCTGTTAATCAGGGGACAGTCATTCAGAATTCTCCCTACACTTGTAAACATGTTTGTAAATATTGGAGATAGATTTCTGATGTAGTTTGAAATTCAGAGAAATGACTATGTTATAGTTAAGTTGATTTGGCATATTTTCTTTGAATTTTCATATATAAGAAACTGACAGTATTTTTCAGCAAGATAACATTGGATATAGTAGAGAAGTAGAGGTTATATTTCCCATTCAGGGAATCTCAGGACTGGCTGACCTGGAAAAATCACCTTACCTCTTTCCTTTTCTGTAGGGCAAATTATATCAGAACTGTTCTAGGCAAAAATCTTTTTATATATTGTAGCTCCTGTAATCCCTGGTCAAGTTCATAATGTCAAGTTCTGGGGTTCTAGTTGTTTAAACCATCTCATCTCATCATCTCATCTCCCATCATAGGATGAAGATGGGCTTTCTTTGGCACAGAATAAACTCGTTTTGAAAGAGAGTTATGGTAATGTAGCTATTTTTATACCTCTCAGCTGGACTAAGAAGAATAAATAAATAATAGAGTCTGTTAGACATGTAGGTTTTCAGTCATTCAATGAAAGGGTATTTTTAGATTTCAAGAAGTTTTCCTTGATGCCTGTGAAATAGATTTGCCCATTTAATATATACATTTCTTCTTTTCAAAAAATTCTGAATTTAGCGAACACCAGATTAAATGGGCATTTCCATATACGCAGTAAAATAACAGGAAAAAAGAGGACTGTATGTAAAATTGGGGATTCCTTTTATGTACAGCTTATCTGTCTTTTAAATATGTACAGATATATAAATATATAATAAATTCAACATATAGCTTTCAAAGTTTCTCTGTGATTCTTTCTGGTTTTTCTTTGGTTCATTAAAAAAAGGTGTTTGAATGACCATCTTTTCTTTCATTTTTGTTACCCTATCCTTATTCTCTCTGTCCATCTCAACTCCACCCCCACCTCCACCCCCACAAAAGAAAAACAAAGCCCTGTAATATGCATAATTAAGCAAAACATATTTTTACATAGTCAGAAATTGTGTCTCTTATTTTGCATCTTGTCTCCATCACATCTCTGTAGGCTGCTTCATCGTCAGTCCTCTGGAAATATGGTTGGTCATTGTATTAGAGTTCTTAAATCTTTTCTAAAGTTGTTTTTCTTTATAATGTTGTTATTGTATAAATTTTTCTCCTGGTTCTACTTACTTCACTATGTGTCACTTTAGACAAGTTGTACCCATTTTCTCTTAAACTGTCTATATGATTATGTCTTACAATATAATATTTAATTATAGTCACATTCCATAATTTGTTTAATTTTTCCCTGCGGCTAGACACACCCCTTCAGTTTTTATTTATTGCTGTGACAAAAAAGAATTGCCATAAATATTTGTGTATATTATTCCTTTTCTTACTTTTTAATTCTCTTTGTATTTTAGGTCTAGTAATTGTTTCTGTGGGCCAAAGAACATCCACAGTTTAGAACTCTTGGGATTGCTTTCCAAAATGGCGGACCAATTCACAGCTCTACCAACAGTGCGCTTACTGTGCCTGTTTTCTGACAATCCCTTCCATCAAAGGTTATTTTCCCTTTTTATCATCTTTGCTACTCTGATGGGTCTGAGATAGCACTTCAAAGTTGATTTAATTAGCATTTCTCTAATTAGTAGTGATTTCGAGCATTTTTTCATGTTTTTGTGGATAGTTTGGATTTTTTCCTTTGAAAAACTGCCTGTTCATGATGAATACATTCTTAACGATGTCTGCAGAAGGAGGCTACAAAACTCCCTTGTTTAATGACTGTGCAATAAGCCATTTTGTTCTTTGTCCTCTGCTTAGCAGGAATGGAGTACAACCGAAGTTTATCTTTTGTTGAAGTCTTTCATGCACTTGAATTCCTTATCTTTCAATTTTCCAAAGTAATCAGGATTTTGTTTGTGGGCCCTTTTAACCCTTTTGGTTTTTCTTGTCAACTTTATCCAACTTTATGTCTTTGTAAAGTTGTGGATTGCCAAATGGGTGACTCCAAAAAGGTGGGTGTAGAAAAAAAGAGAATAAAAGGTAGATAGGCAAAATCCTGCCCTGATAGCCAGGAGATATGAAAATATCCAGAGGGAGGTCTTTGACCCTGAGCATGGCTTCCCTGTGCAGAAATCGAAGGAAAAGCATGGACAAGAATTGCATAGGATAGAAAGGTGTGGATTGCATTCTACAACAATGGAGGGAATATATACATGGATAAGAGCACTGTCCCATTAAATAATAAGAGCTAGCATCTGTATAGCACTTTAAGGTTTACAAATATGATCTCATTTCATATCCTCAACAACCCTGGGAAGTGGGTGCTATTATTTGCATTTTATAAGTGAGGCAGACAGGTTAAGTAATTTTGCTCAGGGTCACGTAGCTGCTAAGCTGAGGGAGAATTTGAGCTCAGGTCTACAGGTAGTGCTTTACCTAGTGTCACCTAACTGACTTTTGAAAGTATTGAAATATAAATTATATTATTGATGTTAAGAAAGAATAAGCCAGGTAGTGGAAACTAAGGAATTTCAGTGGCTTCCCAGCTCAGTTTTTAAAACCCTTCGCAACTTAGCCCCAACATACCTTTTGAATCTCATATATTACTCCCCTTTTTCTTCTCTGTGATCTAGCTAAACTTGTCTTGCCGCTTCTTCTCACACATGTGACTCCCATCTCTTTGCCTTTGCGCTGGCTGTGCCCCATGCCTGTAATGGACGCCCTTCTCACCTTTGCTCACAGAATCCTTTATTTCCTCTGAGATTGAGACCGGGTCTTTTTGTGAGACCCCCAACTGCTAGTACCTTTCTTCTCTAATCTGCCTTCTATTAATTTTGGATATACATATTACATAATTATATATTATCTCCTTTGCATTTGTATCTTTAGGGTCTGGCAAGTAGTAGACATGTAATAAATCCTTTTTTAGTTGATATGTGAGATGCTGTAGAGGGAGAATTGCTAGGCTTTAGTGACTCAGTATGACAAGTATTGGTCATATGTATCACAAATGTGGTGCATACCAAGGTGAAATGTCGCTGGCAAGGTTTATTTTTTGAAATGCATGAAGCCCTTTAAATCTATTCCTTGATGCCCACTCTCTGGCACAAGACTTCTAGGAGTCATGTGCGATGAGTCCAGCCATTCCTAAGAGTGCCCTAATTGTGGAAAAGTGGGCTGGCGTGACACCAGTCTCAGTAACCACCTGTGCTATTTTACTTTCCCTTAGAATTGGGATCATGGCTGGCAGTAATTGCTGAAACCTGCTTTACTTTTTAAATTTTGATTGTGATTTATGTCCCTCCTGCTTCCAACCAGGATTTGGGGAAGTGAGTCTTTGCTTTCTAATATATTTCTGCTGCTGATAAATCCAGTAGTCCTGCAACTTCAATGCCTATGTCTCATTGGAGGTATGGAGGAAGGGAAGGAAGGAGGAAGAGGGAGAGACAGAGACAGAGAGAGAGACAGAGAGAGAGAGAGAGAGAGAGAGACAGAGACAGAGACAGAGACAGAGACAGACAGAGACAGACAGAGACAGAGAGAGACAGAGAGAGGACCTAAACAGTTTTCATTGTAGTTTCATTTTTGAGAATTATCACACTTTTTAAAAATGCAAATTTGTAAAAAGAATCATCTTAGATATCAAAGACTTCTGATTAATTGCTTTTTAGCACCAGTACCATCCCCATATTAATTTAGTGTTCATTTCAGATAAGAAATTTTCTTGTTTTATCTTGATATTTAATATATTTTTACTTCAATATTCTTGCCTTGTAGATGCTTTTGAAGTACAGTAATCGAATTTATGACTGGTGATCCATTTTATTGATACTTGAGAGAAGCTGGAAATTTCTTCATTCCTTTCTTAAGATCGGGTAGCATGGTGTAAGGAGCTACAGATAAGAATCAGGAAGAAATTTCCAAAATGAAACATCTTAGCATGTAAAAGTGGGGGGCTGTTATGTTGTTCTTAGACTTTTTATTTTTATTTCCTCTATATCTTTGGAGAATATGTTTTTCCTTCTTTTCTTTATTCAGCAAGCTTTTGTGGTAGGAATACTATGTGCAAGGTGCTATTTCAGGTTCTCCAGAGTATTAAAAAGGAAGAAGACACAGTCTCAGCCCTCAAGGAGTTTACAGTCTAGGGAAGTAAAAACCCATGTAGAGGTATCTGCAATCTAAGGCAGTATGTGCCAAGTGCCAAATGAGTGGATCACACTAAGGGCTATAGGACTGCAGAGGTAGAGATTAGTCACTTGCAGCTGGGTTGAGTAGGTGATGAATCATCAAAGTGGCTTTCAATTGGGGCGTGGATTTTTGACTGGTGAAGATGTGGGGGAAAGGCATTATGGGAAGATAGGCTAAGCATCAGCAAAGAAACAGAGGCAGGAGAGTGTGATGTCTCATCTAATGTTAATGAAATGTCATTTAGATTACTCAGGGTATAGGGAGTATGTAGAAGAATAGTTGGGGATAAGGGAGGGAAGATAAATTGGAGTCATGTTGTGGAGTAACAACCAAATCAATGCTTTAGAAAGATTAATTTGAAGGTATTAATGTGTGGGGTTGTCTTGGAAGAAGAGGGAGTCCAGAGACAGAGAAATTGGTGAAGAGGCTAGTGTAATAGTCAGAATTGATCAGGGCCTGAGCTAAGGTGCTAGCAGGAGAACTGGAAAGGAAAAGATGGCTATAGGAAACCTTGCTATGGAAGACTTAGCAGCTCTTGCCTTCTGTTTATTATTATTATTTTTTTTTTTGCTTTTTGGAGGGCAATTGGAGTTAAGTGACTTGCCCAAGGTCACACAGCTAGTTTTTGTGTTGTGTCTGAAGTCACATTTGAACTAAGGTCCTCCTGACTCCAGGGCCAGTGCTCTATTCACTGCACCACCTAGCTGCTCCTTGCCTTCTGTTTAATGTAAGGTGTGTGGGCCAGGGAGAACAAAAGACAGAGAAGAGTCAAAGGTTACTTAGTGGTTTTAAATCCCAGTGATTTGGAGAATTCTGTACTCTTGATGGAAGTATTTAAGAGGAGCTGGTTTCCCTGAGAATATGTGTTGAGTCTGAGGTGAACATCTAAAAGAAGAAACGGGTTTGAGCTTAAGATAGAACTTTCTGTCCTTCTCCTTGAGGTAATTATTAAAATTGGGTAAACTTACAAGGTCTTTGAGAAAGTGAGTATAATGAGGGGCATTTGGAGTCTGAATTTAGGGGGTATTTGAAGTTGAAGGCGTTAGGAGAGGAGTAAACAAAAACAAATAAGATGTCATTAAAGACAAGAGAGGATAGAATGTCTAGGAAGAAGGAAATAAGCCATTAGTTTTAGAAGCTACAAAAAGGTTAAGGAAAATGAGGACAGAGGAAAGGCCATTGGCTTTGTCCAGTAGGACCTCCTTGGGGCAACTCTCACCGGGCAGTTTTAAAAGAGCCATGGGGATGACAGCTAGATTTTAAAGTCTGGTTGGTGAGACAAATGGAGACCCACAAGGACCTTGGAGAAAATAACCAATAAAACAATAAAATTAGAAAATAGTCCATAATTCATTCCATTTATTGCTTTCTGATCCATCCATCTATCCATTCCACTCTCTTTCCCCCTAGTTAAAAATGATAACAAGGGCCAGAAAGAGGCAGTGAGGATCAAACCTCTTTTGTGCAGAGGGGTTAACACCTTTGGAGGACTGAGCAGTTGTGTAGGAACAGAACTCCAAGGCTTGCAGAATCATGGTAATCTTTGATAATTAATATTTGTAGAGTGCTTTGCACAGTGCCTGGCACATAGTAAGTACAATCTAAACACTATAACACACACACACACACACACACACACACACACACACACACGCACACACACACACTCCCTGACCCCAAACTGATGTTAATGGTAAAAAAAAAAAATCATTCTTGCAGTTTTCTGTCATATGATGCATCTTTATATTCTATTAGACTTTAATTTTATGCTGACTTTCCACAGTCCAATAAAAAAGATAAAAAGTTTCACAGAGTGACCTCAGGGATATGATTTATCTTCCTGAATCTCAAGGTTCCCTTGGAGCTCCACTCTTTTTGGCTAGGTACTTTTTAATCCCTTACATGGCATTTGAAATGCTGCATGTCTCTTGTTTCCTCTGATAGGCTAACTGGGAAGATGTTTAAAATTAGATTCCTAGAAATCAGGTTAGAGGATCTCTTCCGCTTATTACATGGGCTGTGTTTTGAGCCTTGAAGAGTAGAGTCATGCAATAGTGACTATAATTAGTATTTATAGACTGCCTGAGTCAAAATATTATGAGAGCCTTATTTATTTCCTTTCTCTAGCTCTTTTGTTTATGAACTCTGATGTACTTTTTACATGTCCTCCTAGGACCCTTGTAAAGCCAGATACTTCAAAGTCCCCTCACCCCTTTCTTTAGTGTTTTCTTATCCACACCATTAACTTTCACTTCAAATTTTTTTTAAAAGAACATATAAATAATAATTTGAAATAGGTTGAAAGACCTGCCCAGGATCATTATTTGGGTGCCGAGTAGTATGAGAACCCAAGTTTGCTTCTTATCTTTTGCACATCACTGGTGAGACTACTCTGGCATTGTCTCTTAAAGGAATTAATTTGCCTTAAGTTGTCACAGCCAGAATTTAGATTCCAGCAAAAACAAAACAAAACAGAAAAGGAAGAAATTATCCTATAAGTTTCATTCAGAAGGAAATCACTCAGGGAAAATATTAAAAAATAGATCAGACCAGAGTTGTTATATATATTGGATAAGTAGCATGGTCTAACTACACATTTCAACAAGTTATTATTATAACCAAGAGTGACTAAAAGGATGTGCTTTTGCAACCAACCATTGGCTTGCAATTTACATGGTTGTTATCCTATTTTAGCCATCGATAGTAACCTTATCCTTTTTAATTGTGAAGCTACTACAGCCTTAAGACCATAGATTTAAAGTTGAATGAAACCTTAGGGTTAGCCAAGCCAACCTTCTTATTCAACAGATGGGGAAACTGAGGTCCTAGAGGGATTAATTTTTCCAAAGTCATACAGCCAGTGGTAGAGTTGGGAGGGGAACCCAGGACCCACCAAGAGAGGGCTTTCCATTGTCAACAAGTAATGAAGTGAGGTTGTTACTTTCAAGGGATAGGGTTTGAAGAATATACAAGCCCACACTGGAATTTAGAGGTGAGTGAGAGGTTAGGCTCTTTTGGAAGAGTATGTACTTAAAAGGTTGTCTCTGGGGGAGATAAATAACTGGAGCTTTCTTTCCTTTTTTTGGAGACAATTGAAGTTAAGCGACTTGCCCAGGGTCACATAGCTATTAAGTGTCTGAGGTCAGATTTGAACTTAAGTTCTACTGACCCAAGGGCCACTGATCTAGCCACCGTGCCACCTAACTGCCCCTAACTGGAGCTTTCTCAACCAATTCCTATAAAACTGTCTGGGAAAGTCAGATTGACCATTGGAGCACAGTACAAACACAATACAAAGGGTGAAATGTACCCAGAAGGCTCTTAAAAGATATTTACACGGGGCGGCTAGGTGGCACAGTGAATACAGCACTGGCCCTGGAGTCAGGAGGACCTGAGTTCAAATTCGGCCTCAGACACTTAATACAAAAATAAGCCGTGTGACCTTGGGCAAGTCCCTTAACCCCAATTGCCCTCCAAAAAGCAAAAAAAAAAAAAAAAGATATTTACATGTAAGAAGTCTAAGCATGTTAACAGTCAAAGGTTAATATGTCAGATATAGGCAGATGGATGGCATCATTTGACCAGGAGGCAGTGTTTTTAATTATTTTTCCATAATTTCTCATTATAAGCCACTGGTTCTTGTATGAATTAAATAATGTGTGTTGTGACTAAAGTCACAGCTCTAATGTTAAATATTTTCCAGGGAGGTCTGGTTAATGGTTAATATCATTGAAAGTACCCAGATTAAGTTAGCTCTTCTTTTGAACTTAGGTGTCATTCACACACTTACGTCAGTGCCAATTTAGTTCATTCATTCAGGAAACATTAAGCACCAAGATGTACTATACACAGTATGTACTATGGCATGGGAAAGATACAAAGATAAATAAACTGTATTTCCTGGTGGCTTATTCTTCATTTCCTCAAAAATTTACAATTTAGCAAAGGGTGAAAAGATAGACACAGAAAAATAATACAAATACATACAGGTGTAAGAGGAATAGAAAATTCTGTAAGGTAAGATGGATGGTGCTCACTTCCAGGTAATGGTACATAACGGATCCCCATTACAATTTTGCTTTACTTAATATAGGATTAATATAGAGCTGGCAGGGACATAAGAGATCATTAACACATGCTCCTGTCTCCCTTTACAGATGAGTAAACTGAGGCCCCAATTGATTGCATGATTTGCCTAAGATCTCAAGGAAGTATGAAGCAGAGCCAGGCTTTGGGTCTCCAAGACCTCTTACCTTGGACCCAGTGCTCCTTCCAGCATACCGTTTTCTGTTGGCACTTTAGTCAGGACGTGTAGGTTCTGTTCCTCTGTATGAAAAGATGGGAATCGTGATACTTGTTGCGGGTGTGACTGAGAAGTCCAGTATATGGCTAGTGATCTTTTCTGTGCTATCCATGTGGAAGTACTGTTTTGGGCTTGGTAGCCACAGCTGCCGTTTGTGGAGTCTGTCACTGTCTGCCACGCAGTCTCTTTGATTTATAGCTGACCCAAATCAGTTCAGTAATTCGACAAGCATTTATTAAGCAGCTAATGTGTGTAAGGATCATGCTGTTCTGGGCTGCTGAACTCCATGTGGGTCTTAGCATTCTGTGCACAGTACTTGAAGCTGGGCTTTGGCTCATCTTTAAGCATTCAATTCAGGCCAACAAATGTATTGAATGCCTACTTTGTGTAAAATTTTGGCCTAGGTAGGAAAGGCTCAGGAAGGAAAAATGACAGTCTTTTGGTTTAAAAAATTAGGGTGGATATGTGTGTATGTATGTTTATGTATGCATGCATGTGTATGTATGTGTGTATATATGCATACATATGCACACACATATACACACATATCCTTATTTGAATCCTTCAGTGGTATATCACAGCCCCCACTTTCGTCCTAGTCCCTTGTAACTCTTGCTCAGACTTTGCTTTTGCATGTAACCGGGTAAATGTGATAGAAGATTAGGTTTAAGGGGATGAGGAAAGGTAAATTGGAGATATCTTAGTAGAGAGCTTGAAATACCAGGATTAGGAATACATTTTTACCAAAGGCTGTAGGTAGCACCTGAGGGTTTTTGAGTAAGAGATTGACAATGTTGTCAATTTAAGAAGATAATTTTAGTAACTTTGTGAAGGATGATTTGGAGGGGACAGCTGGTGGTTATTTGTCTCATCTAGGCAGGCAGGTTGGTAAGTTTTATGTTTACTTATTCTCCCATCAAGTCTATCTACCTTAGAATAAGCTCATAGCATATAGAGCTGGAAGAGATTTTAAAGACCAACTAGTCCAATATCCTCATTTTCCAAATACAGAAAATGAGTTCCAGAGAAATAAAGTTGGCCAAAGTTATGCAACTAATAAATGAGTGATGTGATTCAAAATAAGTGGGTCTAAATCCCATGCTTTTACCATTATACTTTGGCTGTCTTTCAGTTTTGCTGTGTTATGATGGACATTGCATAAGTGTTTTAGGCCCATGTGGGTTATCTTCTGTTCCTTTTCATGAGAAAACCCTATCTGCAGTGAGACAGACTTTCACAGGCTAGAGGAAATACTCATTTGACCTCCACTTGAGGTGCGTATGAAACCAAATAATGATGGAAAGTGTAAATCATATGAGCAGTTACTGTGACCTGCTGTTATCTTGGTAGGGAATGTTCTTTACTCAAGGTATATGCACCTCTTTCTGATTCATTTGTTTTCTCAGCTGTGGGACTAGAATATGTATTTGCCCATCTGTGGCAATGTGGGAAAAGTGCTGCTCTTGGAATCACAATTCAGGTCCCAGCTCTCCTTTCTAATGTCTCTGTGACCTAAGATAGGATACATGCTTCTCTGGGTTCCAATTTCCTCTTCTCTAAAACTAGAGAGTCTAAAAGTCGACCTCTATAATACCTTACAACTCTAAATCCTGTCCAGTGATTTGTATATGGGTGTAAAATTCATGCTCAAATCTCCTGCTACACATAATGCAAGAACTCTTTACTCTTAGATGATCATGTTCTGGTTCTTCAGCAGTGTTGGTTTGAGAGCTTCCTTTGATGCTTGGGGAGTGTGAGCATTGAAAATTATGTTGAAAAAATTATTGTCATTAGCACATTTTGTTTCATATGGATGCTAGGCTAGGAGTTTTGTTTGTTTATGTTACATTTTTTTGGGCCACCTGGACAGAAGATATAATAACATACATTGAATCTAATCAAAGTTTCTTTATTAATGAGGTCTCATTTTATGAAAAATTTCATATTAATTTCTTGCCTATTGTGTAGAAGAAAACTTGAAAGGCCCACTGGTGTTTGGAATGTGGGAGTCCTTTGGACTTTGTTCATTGAAAGTTATTTCACTAACCCAACTGACTCTGAGAATGAGCTTGCAATTTTCCCCTTTTCTTTTCCCTTTTCATCTGGCAGCCTCTACAGAGATATCCTGGTCTAGTTGTCAGGAAAGCTCCTATTAGCATGAGATCTAGACTTCTGCTGTGAAGAATGAAAGCGCCGCTAAGAAATCTCCCTGGATAACGTTTGATAAGGAGACAAACTCTGCTTTATGCTTGCTGTCAAGGTTTATGAAGCAGGATTCTCCCAGCCACCAGAGTGCTTAGTAAGGTTACTTTCATACCTGCCTTTGTCACTGACCCCTTTGCTGTTCCTATATCCTCACACTTTTTCACATGGGTTTCATTTCTTTTATTTGAAGTTGGTTGGAACTTTCCTCAGAGAGGTGAGCAATACTGTCTGTGCATTAGGTGATTCAAAGAAGGAATATATGACTTCTGTGTTTATAGACTATATTCCTGTCAGATTTGCTCATTTAATCCTTTCTGGGTGTACAGTTTATTTACTTCGGATAAAAACCTTTCATTTTCTCAAAGGTAAAGATGACAACCAAGGATCAGTTGAAAGGGTACTTAGCACAATGACTTACACATAGTAGGAATCACATAAATACTTATTCACTTCCTTTAATAGATTTTTCTTTATGATTTTACAAAATGGTATACTGTTGAATCAATGTACACTTGGTTGTTCTGTTTAAGCCAGAAGTGTTTCTTCTCAGCTCCACTCTTTGATCATAATTTTTTTTTGGTGTGAACGTTTGCTATTTCCACGTTAGCCTCTAAGACCCTTGAGGCAGGCATTGTGTCATTTTTTTTCCTATATTTGTGCACTGGGCATTTAGTACAGTGCTTTGCCACAGGAGGCCTTAATACATGTTTGTTGAATAGTCTTGTTTTTTGTTTTTTCATTTTTTTTCAGGTGAGTATGAGATTGTAAGACACATAGGCCCTTGGGCTTCTTGTCCCATATCTTTTCCAGGGCTCACAACTGTCAGGCACCAGTAGGTATTCAATTCTATGTTTATTTCCTTCTGACTTTGTATAGAATAAGGCATATCTCTGGGGATGTTTCACTTTTCTTTGAAGAGTCTTTTTAGTATCACAGCATGGACTGTGGAGTGTAGCAACTTCTTAAGCATAAGCCTAGAGAAAAAGGGGAGTCGGAAGAAAAGGCATAGTAGAAGGTCTGTGAAATGGAAAAGAGGCCTTCTTCATTCCCAAAGTGTGCTTTGTCTGGCATGGCCTTAAAGCATCCCAACTTTCAACACTGATTTTATTGCTGTTGTGGGCATGTTGACTTATTTTTTTTTTACTTATCCACAGAAACTTATACATATTTTGGCTTTATTAGTATGGCCTTAATGCCTTTTATTTTGTTGTTTTGATACAACCGATATTTTCCTCAAAACATTTACTCTCCCCCCAAACATTTCCTCTACCCCAGCCCCATCCCCTGCAGTGTGTTATTGGAGGAGGGTAAAGAAAGAGGATATGCATCCTTGAACTTTAATAATTTGGTAGCAATATTGCCCACTGTATCTAATTGAAGTTTTATTGCCTTTTAGTGTTATCTTTATTTACATTGCTGCAATCAATAGAGATTATTCTTTTGGAATTGCTTTCTTCATTCTCCATCACTTTTTTTTTTAAAAGCAATTGGGATTAAGGAACTTGCTCAAGGTTATACGGCTAGTTATTAACTAATTAATTAATTAATTAATTAATTAATTTTCTGAGGAACCGATCCCGGGTCCTCTCGACTCAGGGGCCGGGGCTCTTACTCACTGTGCCACCTAGCCACCCCATACTCTATCACTTTTGACAAGTCTTCCCACATTCTCTGATTTCTTGACATGTGAATACTTATAGTGCAATAAAATTCATTACATTTATGTAATGCAGCTTGTTTAGCTTCCTCAGTTGGGGGCATGTTTTAATTTTCATCCTTTGTTAAAACTAACACTGTTGTGAATAATTTGGTATACACGGACCTTTCTTTCTGTTGTTAACCTCTTTGGGGTCTCTGGTTCAAAGATATGAATAACTTAGTGACTATTCTTACAAATTTCCAAATTTTTTTCAGAATGCTTTGATCACTTCTCAGCTCCACCAACAGTAAATTAACATGCCTGTCTTCTATTCCTCCTTCAGCAATGAATTTTTCCTTCCTCCCTCCATCCTTGATAGAATATTTTAAAATTTTATTTCTTGATTATTAGTTATTTTGGCTTTAGAGTCAGTATAATATAGAGGAAAGAACACTGGACTTGGATCATAAAGACCTAGGGTTCAGTCTCATCTCTTACACTCATTAGGTATGTCATCCTCAACAAGTCATAACCTCTCCAGAGTTCAGTCTCAGGAAAATGGAGGTGATAATGGTACCCTCCTCAATTCCATGATCACTCATTAAGTACCTTCTATAGGACAGGCACTGTTCGAGGTCCTGAGAATGATGATGAAGAAATGAAAACAATCTCTAAATAAACAACCTTACAAGGTTGTTGTCAAGATCAAATAAGATAATGTATGTAATGTGTGGATGTAAAGTGCTTTGTAAACCTTAAAGCACTACTTCTATGTGAGTTATGATTATTTATTTTCAAATTTTATTCATTTCATTTTTAATTTATGAAATAAAACAAGCATTTCCATAGCCTAGTAGAGTAAAAAAAGCTGAGTGCACATGAAACTGTAGATCTGTTATGTACAACTTGCTATTCCTTTTAAATATATGATAAAATTTTGTAACTTTCTTTTCCCCTTTTTTCCCCTTCCCTGCCCTAAAAATGTCTGCCACTAGATAGAAATGTATGTGTGTACATAATGTATGTATGTAAAATCATTCTATATATACTTTTTATTTATAAATTCTTTCTCTCGATGTAGATAACATCTTTCTTCGTAGGTCCTTTGTAGTTAATTTGGGTATTTATTATAAATATTATATTTATATTTATTTTATGTAAATATTATAAATATTGTCAGTATTATATAAGCCAGAATGACTTAGTCACAAAATTGTTCTTAAGACACTATTGCTCTTACTGTATACAGTGTTCTCTTGCTTCCGCTCATTTCACTCTTCATTTGTGATTATGATTATTTTCAGTTATGATTATTTTGGAACTTTTTTTCAAGTAGCTATTGATAGTTTGTACTTTCTTTGAAAATATTTTTCATAACATTTGACTACTTTTCACTAGGGACTAGTGTATTTTGAATGCTCCCACACATATTTAAAGCCACATGGACACTAAAAGCCATATGGGCATTATGGAAATTTGAGTAGAGGGATATTACAGTTATGACTAGAAGATGACCCTCATCAAAAGGGAATTAATGGACAAAAGGATGTGGGGAGTAGTGCTGTTTGTCTCTATTTATGTGAAAAAATCCAATGGAACCTAAGGCCAAGCATTTGAGTTGGGTCAGTGGACCTGGAAAAAGAAATATTATTGTCATGGTATATTATCTGAACTGGAGGAGGAATTTGGGAAATAGATTACAAATCTGATATGGGAGCCTAATCTCAGTGATGAAGGGATGTCAACTAGTTTTGGTTCCATGGTAGCAATGTTGGTTTAAAATATCTGAATTATGACAACCCAGATTTCTCAGAATACTTTTCTTGCAAAATATATTACCAGCCAAAACACTTATATTTGAAAAAGTACATTGCTTAGCTTTAAATCAATGTTCTAAGAAAGCCTAGGCTTAGAGTATAAGAGTGGCCTAAAATAGCCGATCTGATCTTTGAAATCATGATCTTTACCAACAGTCATTTCTGTATGTGTGCTCTCGATTCATAAGAGTTACTTGTTTGAAAGGCAACTAGGCTTAAGTTAAGAGGACATGGGTTCAAGGCTTAGCCCCGGTGCATGCCAGTTATCTGACCTCTCAGTGCTCCACACAACTCTCTATGGAGAGAATTTGGTAGAACATGTGCTGCTCCATGGAAATAAAGTTTCTTGACTGAGAGTTCCCTATACCAGCAAAATCACAAGTCTGAAAACCTCTCAGATATGGTTTGTTTGTCTTTTCACTTGCTAGTAAGTTACAGAATATTCCTGTTACCAGGGATTCATTGGAATGGTGTATCCCAGTCATCTTAGTCCCATGTTTGTCCAAACAATATAGGTTTGTCTTATGAGTAGCCCATATATGTGAACAAACATTGAATGATAATGGGGAGCCAGAGCTGCTAGTAAGAGAGAGAGAGAGAGGGAGAGAGAGACAGACAGACACACACACAGAGACAAAGAGAGACAGAGAGACAGAGAATGAGATGGGCACAGACAGAGATAGAGAGGGAGAAAGGAGAACATTCCTTGAACAGTTCCTGGCTTCTGCTTTACCTACCTGAGTCTAGTGCTGTGTATGTATTATCTAGTGGGGATGGTCTCTGGTCCCCTAGAACCTTGCCACTGCCTTCTCTACTTTTAAGTAACTCTTATTTACCTTTCTCTTGCTGGTGTTGTGTTAATGTGGATAATGTGGGGGAAATCCCTGCAGGAGCAGAGTATGTGTGTGTGAGTGCGTGTGTTATGTGTATGTATGTACGCTATGTATCTGTGTGAAGGAAAGAGAGGGGGAAAGAGAATAGGAGAGAGAGGGAGAAATAGAATGAGAGCACATGACCTGAAGGGTTCCATTTCCAGAATATGTGATCATTTAATCTTACACTTAAGAGTTTTGGGATGCATCTTTTTAATCTAGTGCTACCTGTGCCTGTCAGGGTGGAGTAGAGAAATCACTGCCCCATCTACCTCTGAGGGAGCTAATTTTGTACAGGAGCTGTTTTTTCATTTCTCTATCTACTTAGCATTTCATAAGAGTTAGAGCTGGAAGGGAGCTTTGTGATTGTTTTGTTCTGTTCTCTCTTGTTTGAGCCATTGGGGAGGCCCCAGGAGATGAAGCAGTTTGGCCCAGGTCACACAGCTGGTTTGGCAGGGGCAGAGTAGGGTCCCCTGACTCATTTCCCCTCTACAATATCACATAGAGTGGTGTCTCAAACTCCTTTTGTATCTCTTACAGTCAGTCTGTCAGTCAGCAAGTAAAATAGTGCCGAACATTGTGTCCAAGCTCTCCAGGGTGCCGATGGAAGGACTGAATGGATTGATTCCCACAGGAATGCAGCATAAGCATATTCTTATAGAACAAGGGTTGCTTCTGAAATGATGTTGATATTGATATATATTTCTTAGCAGCAATATTGATATTTTGAATATCTGAAGAATTTTCTTTGGAAACTGGAAAAAAATTATCTCCAAACATTTAGATTTTTGCGTTTAATCATAAATGAGTGGCTCAATATAGGAGGAAGAATGAATGACAGCTGTCGAAAGTGTGCTACTAAGGAATCACATCCTAAATCACTGAACAAGCTCTATTTCCTAAATACTGGAAGAAGCCATTCTGAGATGGTAACAGTGGTACAGACTTTTGGTTGCTTTTCTCTACCTTCTTGTTCTTCCCACCCTTAAACTTGAGAAGAGTGACTAACCTCATGAAGGTTAGGGTGAAGATTCAGGCTTTGGCAGGATGGACAGATCTACTTAGGGAGGAAGAAGGAATTATGCTGCCCTAAATCTAAAATAAGAAAAGTTGACTGTGACTATAACTGAAAAATTCTCGTCTCGATATGTTTATTGTTCTGTGAACTGAACACAGATGGCAATTATAGCTTTGAGGAGACGGTCAAATGGGAGACCACCTCCTCTTAAACCTCCCACATCCCAGGGCCCCAGTGACTGACCTTTCTCTTTCTTACTTAGTGACTGTTGGAGGCAAAGGCAGCAGGTCCTCAACCACCTTTTCATTCATTGCAGACTTGAGTGCCTGTGTGTGTCTTGGTCCCATTAACACTTTTCTTTTTTTTACCATAAATGGAATGAACTTGACACTGAATAGCAGCTCTTTTTCTCCTTGTTTGAAAACCAAACATGCACATTTCTCCCCCTCCTCCAAAATTTCATTTGTATCCTTTTTTTTTTTTTTTGGTTTTGCAGTGCAATTGGGGTTAAGTAACTTGCCCAAGGTCACATGGCTAGGTTTTTGTTTGTGTGTCTGAGGCCAGATCTGAGCTCAGGTGCTTCTGACTCCAGGGCTGAAGCTCTATTCACTGTGCCACCTAGCTGCCCCTGTATCATTCTTAAAGTGACAGAAATCCTGCTCAGGGACTTATGCCAAGAGCCCCACAGTAAACAGGTTTTGTTTGCTGTTTGCTAGTAGCAAGAAACCACATCCTTTGGTTGTGCTAGGTTGATTATGTAGCCTCAGGAAGAGTTCATTCGGCAAAGGTACAGAATGACCATAACCTTCTATACCCATCGTTAAAGAGCCAAAGCAACTAGAGAAAAGCCTGCACTGTAAACTTAACTTTAGAGTGAGGGATGGGAGTTAAATTTGGGTCATCTGTCAAAGCTGTTATGTGCATGACTGAGATCAAGGCACACAAAGCTTTCCCTTGTTGCTTCTCTTTCATTCTTGTTAATGTGCAGGTTAAGAGGTGTGAGAATTCCTTTTTAAAATTGGTATCCTTGTGGATTTTAGTACTGCTAGGATGGCCAAGGAGAGCAGTAGCACCACATTCATGGCTGGTGCCCATGTGCCCCATCTCTCATGGATTTTTAGAACTGGCTTTAAAAAGAAAAAGCAGGTGCAGCTAGGTGGCATAGTGAATAGAGCACCAGCCCTGGAATCAGGAGGACCTGAGTTCAGATCTGACCTCAGACACTTAACACAAAAAAAGACTAGCCGTGTGACCTTGGGCAAGTCACTTAACCCCAACTGCCCTCCAAAAAGCAAAAGAAAAAGAAAAAGCAGAGTTTTTTTTAATCCTTTAGTGATTTATTTTCATACATTATTTTCTTTTCTACTAGATTCTGACTTTACTGCCATCATTCTCTTGGGTTGTAGCTGGAAAAAAAAAGCCAGGTGTAGAGTTTCCATGCTTTCTTAGCAGACTCCATTCTTAAATACTATTGTCAATGGTTATTATTTGGTTTTTTTTGTTGTTGTTGTTAATACCGAGGGATGTTTGTGTGGGGAAAAAATCAGATGTTTTAGGGTAAGTAAAAGTTTGAGAATGTAAATGCTGACAGTCTCTTAAAGAGATTTGGACAGAATAGACCAAAGTGTTTCTAGTACTTTATATTGTTTTTTAAAAATAAGATATGCAATTGTGTGTGTGGGAGAGGTGGAGGATTCTAATCTAGCGTAATATACATGGAAAGGCTGTTGTCATTGTTATTCATCCTTCTTTCTTGAAGAGGACCAATGACATCATGAGACACAGGGAAAATCTGGCCAGGTTTATAATGTGAGCATTTTGCAACCAAAATATTTACTAAGCACCTGTTATATTGCTAGCTATAGTTATTAAGCAGTAGTCTTAATTAATAATACTTACATTGAATATTATGTGTGAAGGTTGTGTTACAGATCAGTAGAATACACACAGTGACACACAAATATGCATTGGACTTTCTTCCCTAGAAGTGGGAAATGATGTATTCCTGATGATCCATCCATACTCTCAAACCACAGAATCTTTATTTTCCTTCAAAGCATAGCACAGGTGACGGATATTCCTCTCCTCCCACTCCCTACTCATACTCTCTCCCTTATTTTTTTTAAACAAGTGCTTTATTAACTTCTGTTTTACATCATTCATTTCCGCCAGATTTTGAGTTACGATCATTTTCCCCCCGTTATTCCCCTACCCACCCTCCCAGAATAGCAGTCCCACAAGATATCGCTTCCTCCAATCTGCTCTCTCCCATACCTTCTCCCATACCCCCTTCGACTTTTCCATTAGAGGAAGGTGACTCTTTGTGTCCCAATGCCTACACATCTTATCTCCCAATTATAAGCAGAAGAGTATTAATAATAGGATTTATATATATATTTGAAACATTTAATGTTAAGACCTCGAATTTCAGATCCATTTCCTTCCTCCCTTGTCACCCATTCCCTCTGGGGAGATAAGTAATTCAGTATATGTTGTACCTGTCTAGCTATGCAAAACATTATCATAGTAGATATATTGTACAAGGCTGCTTATAATTCCCTCCCACTCATCCCACCCCCCACCTGGTCCATTCCCTACATGATCCTGTCCCTCTTCTATAGTGGGTACTTCCAACCTCCCCTCCCCCCAAGGATGCCCTCCCATCCATCTTCCCTCCTCTCATCCCCCTTCCCCCTATTCTGCTGCAGGTTGAGATATCCCATTTAGTATGTATGTCATTCTCTCCCTGAACCAAATTCAATGAGAATGTGGTTTTGCCTTTTTGTCTTCCTATTCTTCCCCTCCCATGCAGCCACTTCCCCTTGCTTCTTCTACATGAGATAGTTTACCCTACCCTGTCTCTCCCCATCTCCTCTTGCCACTTTCCTCTCTCACCTCATAATTTCATCCCTTGAGTATTCTCCCTTCCCAACAGGTTCAACCTATGTTCTCTATCCATATATAACTGTAAGCATATACACACACATTCACATATGTATTCATATGACCACATACCCTTCTTCCATTGTTTTCATAGTGAGAAAGATATCATCAGTCACAGTTATTGCTTTTCCATATAGGAATGTAAATAGTTCAACTTTGATAAGTTCCTTTTGATTTCTTTTCCCTGATTACCTTCTCAGGCATCTGTTGCTTCTTGTGTCTGGATGTCAAATTTTCTATTCAATTCTGGTTTTTTCCTCAAGAATGCTTGAAAGTCCTCTATTCCACTGAATGACCATATTTTCCCCTGAAACAAAATACTCAGTTTTGCTGGGTAGGTGACCCTTGGGTTCATTCCCAGTTCTTTTGCCCTCTGGAATATCATATTCCATGCCCTTCGATCCCTCAGTGTAGAAGCTGCCAGGTCCTGGGCTATTCTGATTGTGTTTCCACAATATTGAAATTGTTTCTTCCTGGCTGCTTGGAGTATTTTCTCCTTGATCTGGGGATTCTGGAACCTGGCTATAATATTCCTGGGAGTTTTCTTTTTGGGATCTTTTTCAGGAGGTGATCTGTGGATTCTTTCAACCTCTATTTTGCCCTCTGGATCTAAAACATCAGGGCAATTTTCCTTGAGAATTTCTTGAAGGGTGATTTCTAGGTTCTTTCTTTGATCATGGCTTTCAGGTAGTCCAATAACTTTTAAATTGTCTCTCCTGGATCTATTTTCCAGGTCAGTGGTTTTTCCCATGAGATATTTCACATTGCCTTCTAATCTTTAATTTGTTTGGATCTGCTTAACAACATCTTGATTTCTCATAAAGTCATTGGCTTCCATTTGCTCCAGTCTAACTCTGAGGGAATGAATCTCCTCAGTGAACTTTTGAGATTCTTTTTCCATCTGGCAAATTCGACTTTTTAAGTCATTCTTCTCCTCATTGCCCTTTTGGGCCTCCTTTGCCATTTGAGTCAGTCTGTTTTTTAAGGTGTTGTTTTCCTCAGTCAGGCTGTTGACCCTCATTTCATACTTTTCCTGCATCCTTCTCATTTCTCTTTCCAATTTTTCCTCCACTTCTCTTATTTGATTTTTAAAGTCCTTCTTAAGGTCCTCTATGGCCTGCAACCCGCTCATGTTTTCCCTGGGGCTTTTGGAGCAGGACTTCTGACCTCACAGTCCTTTTCCCGCTCTATGCCCCCAAAATAGGAATCTAGGGTTGCATTTTTCTGTTTCCTTTGCCTTGGCATGTTGCCACTTAATTACTTGACTTTTGGGCTTGTTGCCACACTATGGCTTTAAGGCCAGACAGAGGAATTTTCGTCCCGAACGTGTGGGGGGCAACTTCCGTTTCTGGCAAGCTGTAAACCCACCCACGACTTCCACCCTAGATCACAATCCAGATCCAGGGAGGTTAAAGCAAGAGCGATTCCCCCCAAGACTGATCACTGAATCTCCCTACAATTCGCAGGCCAGGAGCTGGAGCTGCCTCTGAAAACTACAAAATGGTGTGTCTCCTCAGCGGCTTCTAGCCCCCAGGGGAGGGAGCCGACGCATTCCCCAAATACTGGTCCCAAAGTCCATAGGACACTAACCTCTCACTTTGTCCTAGGCATGTCTATGTTGATAATTCTGGAATCGCCACAGCTGCTGGTGTTCTGGGGTCTCTCCAGCTGGCTGCTGGCCCTGCCGCCCTGGGGCTAAAACCTTGGCTCAAGCGGACCTGGGCTCGGCTCAGCTTGGCTTCCCGCACTCTGTGCGCTGCGCGCTGCCGGCTCCCAGAGCCCTGCTGCGCTGGTCCTTCCTGCAGGGCTGCTGGGCTGTCCTCAGTGGCAGGTTAGCTTCTCTGTGTTGTTCTGTGGGTGCTGGGGCTCCAGAAGTTGTTCAGAGTCCCCTTTTACATAGTTTGGGGGGAATCTGGGGGCAGAGTGGCTTGGATGAGCTGTTTCTACTCCGCCATCTTGGCTCTGCCCCCTCTCCCTGATTTTTTATGTCCTTATTTATATACATGATTTTATCTACCCAGGAGACTAAAAGCATCTTGAAGGTAGGCACTGACTGTTTCCCTCCCCCTCATTTATCATTAGTACTTCACAGTGCTTTACACATAGTAGGTATGTACTTCAGAAATGCCTGTTGATTTGAATGGTTGTTGAGAGACCTGTATTTTCAGTATGGTTATCTGAGACTAAGAGAGGTTTGTATTTATGGAAGAAAATAAAAGTAATGATTTTTCTCTGGTGTTGAGAATATATTATCAGTGTGTTCTAAACTATAGAGTGAATTAACTACAGTCCTAGGGAATACTGATTTCCAAGTTTTTCTTTTATCTAAAGGAGGGAGATAAAAGAGTCTAGGTAATGAAGGAAGAAAAGGGGGTGAGTTCCCCTCACCAGGGGTATTTAGGTATAGTTTTGGCTGCCCTTTCCATGGTGATCTCATGGAGGGGTATACAAGGTGACGTCCTCTGAGGTTCCTTCCAATCCAGGATTTCTTTGCACATGAACTTTGCCAAACTGCAGAGTTTTATGGCACTTGGAGAGTGCTCTCTTGGGGCACTGTCTTGAGGAGAACTTGCCAAGCCTTGCCAAGGGAATTGAGTAGAATTCTGACCACTTATGCAGCATGTTCTTATACTGTTTCTTACTGAAAACATGCTCATAGGATCATAGACTCAGAGCAAGAAAGGACCTAAGAGACTATCTCATTTAATCCCTACATTTTACAGATGGGACAGCTGAGGCTGAGGGAGGGAAAGTGGTCACATAGATGGTAAGTTGGGACTTTGAATAGTTGAACCCAGATTGTCAGATGCTAAATGCCATCTAATACAATCTAGCAAGCATTTATTATCTACTCTGTGCAAGGTATTGTCCTAGGCATGAGAATATAAAGGGAGAAAGGGAAAACAGTGCCTACCCTCAAGGGGCTTACATTTTACTATTCCAAATCCAGTATCCATCCCACTGCACATATTATTCAATACTTATGGTAAACAAATACTTCACTTCTCACAGCTCAATATAGGCTAGCACTAGTTGGGGAGAAGTCCTTTCCTTTGGCCACACCAGTAAAGGAATTTATGATTGGAGGAAAGCCATGGAATATTTTTTTCTCCATAAGTCCTTTTACTACTTAAGACCTCACAATGTGAGACATAGAATGGAACTGACCCTTCCTAATAAGGAAATTTGTGACCACACTGAAGTATTGTACTATAAATGACTTAAAGTCTAGGAAACATATTCTGTCTAATTTTTTTTCCCATTCTGATGTGTTCATAGTATGTTTCCAAAGCAATGATACACTGGAATCTTGCTGACAAATGACCAGCTATGAAAGAAACATGAGCTTGTTCAATAGGACAGCACTTGCCTTGTGTCAACTATAACATGGAATAACTTGCTGCCAGATACCATCTGTCTTTCACTTAAAATAAATATAGGATTGTTTAGTTGCTGATTTGTATTCATTCTTAATGATCTGATAATTTTTTGATTTAATTATTCAGTGGACATTTGGATCATGCCTATACACTAGGTCCTTTTAAAGTCTTAAGATGAAGTGCTAGAAAAGGAGTTTGAGATCATTTCTTCTAGAATATTAATTTTACTGAAAAGGAAATTGAGACCAGAAGAAGTAACATGATTTCACCTACTCAAAAAGTTAATGGTAGGACTGATGCTATTTTAGGAGTATTTTCTACTTATACCACCATCTTGAATTCTATTTTCCCCTTAATTAGTAATATCAATGACAACACGGAAGACCTTTCACTCATAAAATTGCAGAATGCTTTACATAAGAGAAGTTTTAGTCCTTTGGTAAAAATTTTGCTTTAATGTAGTTCTGTTAGTTTCCATTTACACAATTTGCCCACATTTTCAAGGGAATGGGTATTTCCAGGGTGTTCAAAGTGAAGTGATTTGAATCTTAAAAAAATTGTAACTCACTTTAAAAGAGTATGGTCTCTTTTATTTTTAAGAGCAAAACTATGAATTTATACCTAATATTTTGTTATTTTGGGGAACAGTAGTGAGAATTACGATAGAATCAAAGCTTTAGGATTTTCAACCCCTTTTTTCTCACTTTATTTTTCTTTTCTTTTTTTTGTATTTCCAAGCATGCCTGTGAACTGGATTGAAAAATTATTTTCTTTACATATCAGTATAATTTAGTACTCTGAGTAATGCTGCGTGGTATAATGGAAGGAAAGAGCCCGAGATTTGAAATCTTTGTGACTTTTGTTCAAGTTATTTCACCACTATATTCCTCACTTTGCTCATCTATAAACTGAGGAAGTTAAACTACCTGACAGCTAAGGTCTCTTCCCAGTCTAAGTATGAGATGCTTTGATCTCATTGGCTTGAAATTTTTTTTTTTTTTTGCTTTTTGAAGGGCAATTGGGATTAAGTAACTTGCCCAAGGTCACACGGCTAGGTTTTTGTTTGTGTGTGCGTTAAGTGTCTGAGGCCGGAACCGAACTCAGGTCCTTCTGGCTCCAGGGCCGACGCTCTACTCACTGCGCCACCTAGCCGCTCCAGCCTTGAAATTTTAACTCAGTAACCTGTGTTTGGGCCTTTGCTTTTTCCCCCACAGTTGGTTCACATGATGAATTCACCTAATGATTTACGTTATTTAGATAATTGTGACCACAGAAGGGTGGATGCATTTTGCAACACTCTCAACGTTTACTTACTGAACCCTCTTAATTGAGTTACAGTAGCATAAATAGTGTGCAAATGGTGGCTAGTGGGGCTTATGCCAGAGCAGAAAGGCATTTTACATGGGCTCCGTCTTTTGACGTCTTTTGACCTTCAAATCCCTTTGGCGCTTCTTAAAGTACTGCAGTTGCTCAGCCTCTCATGCTCTATTAAGTATCAAAGATACAGAACTAGACGGCCCCCAAGAGGTCATCTAGTCCAAACTCTTCACTGTACTGATGAAAACATTAGGGCCAGAAAGGTGACTTGCAAAATGTTGTTGGTGATAGAGTCAAGATTCAAGTTCAAAGCCCAACCCGTTTTCCATTTTAGTATGCTGTAGTTTGCTTTTGTTGTTGTAGTTGTTATTGTTGTTTTTCCAGATGGTCATATCACATTAAGTATATTGTGGAGAATGGTTGGGGTAAGACAAAAATAATGGGTGGGAAGATATGGGTTGGAAGGCATCAGATATCAAAACAGGTGACACAAGAAGACTACTTGATGGAAGACTTTATGACTTAGGAATTATCTTTACTGCCTCCATTAGACTCAAGTAAGTAATGTTAAGACTTTATTGGTGACAAATTATTTATTGGCTCTTAGAGGAGAAAGTGTGGATTGTAGAAAGTTCTTGGAGTTAGAAGACTTAGGCTTGGCTTCAGTTCTGCTGCCAGCTAACTGTGTGGTTTGGTAAGTCATCTAACCTCTTTGTGCCTTAGTCTCTTCAGCTCTCAGGAATAATGTGTTACACGTGTAACTTGTCTTATAGAGTTGTTGAGAGAATCAAATAAAATCTAGAGACAGTAAATGCTGTTCCTAGACTTCTTCATGACTCAGCTTGGATGTTCTCTCCTGTAGAAGGTCTTTTCCTTTCCTTTCAGTTGCTAGCTTTTATTATATGTATCATACATGTATGTGTATATATGAGTATATGTGTTATCTTTCCCATTAAAATGCCAGTTCCTTGAGGGTAGGACTTTATTTTAACTTTTCTTTCATATTTTAACCTTTTAGCATATCTGATTGGTTATAAATAAATTACCAGTTGCTGGGGACAGGTGATTGGGTATAAAAAAAACCAAAACAACTATCTTTTCAAGTGAAAGTAGGAAAAAGAATAACTAGAGTGAACTCTTTGCCAGGGTTCTAAATGGAGGTTATGTATAAGATGTGACTGTAGTAGTGACTAGTTCTGTATCCTGGTCAACTTAACTTAAGAAACTCTAGGATGAGGCCTTTTTTCCTCACTCTGACTACCTTCCAGTGGAAAATGTGATTGACCTTTCCAAATGGGGTGTAAATATTACTGCACTGGGTACTGTTGGCCCATTGATACCACATTGAGGAAGACTGATTGAGTCATAACTCTGAGATCTCTTATAGCCCTGACTCAATCATTCTTCTTCAGTGTGTTTTCAGTCAGTCATCAGTGTGATATAAATTGGCCAAGAAGTAAGTGCCTAGGGCAAAAATAGTTGTATGTCTAGCTTCAAAAAGAAGTCATTCCCCAAAAGTGATGGCAGTGGCCATATCCATACTTTTTGGAAATGCCAGAATAAAAGAACCTCTCTGATGATCTTGTTAGATTGATTGGGTTGCCTCTATTAGTTATGATAATTATAAGTATTTTTAGAGTAAGATGACTTTTCACCGGTGATGAGAACATCAGTGTTCTACTCCTTGGGTTACTTGTCCATACTGTTGTAGAGCCCACAGTAACTATCCCTGGTCCTAGTACTTGCATTATCAGCAGAATATTTCCAGTTACCTCAGAGGGTGAAGTAAATTGTCAAAACAATTTTGAGAACAAAGGGAACATCACTTCACACTGATTTCTGATTGCTGTTTACCATGCAGCATTTTTATGGGGGCAGAAGAAGTTGCAAAATCAAATCCACAATATGCCATTCCAGCTCTCAGAAGTCTGATTTAAGATTCTCAAGAGAGAAATGTGTTTAGGGTAAGATGGGTTCACGTGCATAGTTACAAAAGGACGTTGGGAGGACAGGAGAGGGAGGAAGAGACTCCTGAATTTTTCTAAAGTTAAAGATAGAGCCTAGAGGAAAGCTTTGCAAGTAAACCATCTTTGTGACAGGTTATCTTGTTGACAGACACAAGAAGCCAAAATCTATACTTGTAAAAAAAACCTGTGGTATGCAGGTAGTTTTGGGATTGTAAGCTACTTTTTTCCTTCTCTAAAAGTCATCTAACATGTCTAGTGATTCATTTAATAGTATCTGGCAATCTGTAATTCATTTATGGCATGTTTCTTTCCTTTCAGAGAACAGAAGACAATTGGCTTATTCAAACGTAGAAAAGCTAAAATTGTATCATTTGTTGGGAATGGTAGGCACAAGCTAACTGAGATTAATAATTCATGGAGATGCAATTTACAACATTCCTTCCACTTCATTCAGCACAGCGTTCAACCATACTGCCTCTGTCTCCAGTCTGTGACACACTTTGTTCTGTGTAGCATTGTATCTTTAGGTGCCTACTCCAAGTCTTTTTTCCAAGGCGATATTTTAATACACTTAGGAAGATATGCCTCAGTCTTTCCTTTCATCCTTTAACAATGATTCTTCATATTCCTGACCTTTTAAAAATAACCACAGCCTGCATTTTTTGTTTCTGAACTATGGTAGTGATTATTTTTTTATTGTAGATTCTGATTCTATCATTTTAATTCTAAGTAAAGATAAGAATTAATAGAACTAGAATCATAGGATGTTAAGAACTCAAGGAGTAAAAAGGGGGGTGGGGAGAAAATTGTAGCAGAGTAGCTCATTAAGTGACTTTCCTACTCACACAACCTAGTGGGTGTCTGAGGCAGGATTTGAATTCAGGTCTTCCCAATGGTAAGCTCACTGCTCTTCTCATGGTGCTACCTCATTGGGCTAGATGATCTTTAAGGTCATTTCTAGCTTCAAATGCTAATTTGAAGCTATATTATTTCTCTTCTACTATTTCTGCTTCTTTGAATTCTTCCCTACTTGCTCCTTTCTCTATCTATTTCTTCCCTGTTCTTTAGGGAAACCCTTCTAGAGAACACTGTCTCCCAAAGTGAAATCAATTTACTTGTCAGTAAATTGGAATAAAACCATTGCTTAAAATGGGAAAAATGATCCTTGATGTTCATTTACATGCCAGGATTTTTATGTGAATAATATCCACATATTTATATATTTCTTAAGATATCACAGATGCATTTTTGAGATTTCATAAGGTCAGGTTATTTGTTTAAAGATCAGACCATTGTTTCTGACACCCAGTGTAGTAATTGTGAGGGCACAGAAGGTGATACTATACTTTGCAAAGTCTGTTTCTAAATATAATGTGATTTTATATTTCCTTTTCCCCTCTGTGGAGGGCCATGTCAGTTGTGTATGGTGTATGGGGAAATACATAGATTAGTATTCTATTTCTGTTCCAAGTTAAAATCTCTAGAATACTACCTGTAGTTTAGAGAAGACAATTACCTTGCACAATTACTCTAGAAGGTCCCTCTATTCAAATGAAAAAAGAATGGCTAGAAGGGTTTTTTTTTGTATCATTTCCTGTAGTATTATATGTTGATAGTTATAATTGGGAAAAGTGTGTGGATATGTGTATATGAATATCTCACAGTATCTCGGTACATTGGAGGTCTAAAAGCTTAAGCTGATTTTGGCCATATTCCAGTTGTGGGTAAGAAGATCTCAAAGAAAGATGATATTTGGAAGCTGTTGTATTGGTCAACATATTTGTTAGAGCTGCTGACTTTCTCATCTTCATCTACTTTGCGGAAGTCCTAGAGAGTTGTTTTTAGAATTAAATTGGCAGCCGCTTAATTTGGTATTTGGACATTTGCTCCAGACTTATACCCTGCCAAAGTTTACTGGCATGGGAAGAAACCGGGTCTGGTATGTTCACATCATGGAGAGAGACAAGCAACTGTGAAATGACAAGGTACCAATATTGTGGTAGGAAAAAAATAGACAGGTTTTCTTAAAATGTGCAGAAGAGGGAAAAGGTTTTTTGCCTTAGTCATACTTAGGAAGGGTTTTCATGTTGTCAAATAATACTTGCAAGTATTGATAAATTCCTTTATTTCCTGCTGGGCTCAGATAGAGCATTTCTCTGGAAATAAATAGTACGGACATGAAAAGACTGGGTGTGTGCATGCTGCCTGAGTTAACTTCCTCTCCTGCCCCCTTCCCAATCACAAAGCATCCATAAACTTTTAGAAGCAGTATTAAAAAGTACATTAATTGAATTACTAATGTCACCTAGATGTATTTTAACTTGACCTAGTCAGAAATGAAATTAAAACCTTAAGTCCCTTATACCATGAGAACTTATATCCTCAAGATTTGTTAGATGGTCAGCTTGTTATTATCAAGAATGTTTTCCAGGGTGGCTAGGTGGTGCAGTGAGTAGAGCGCCGGCCCTGGAGTCAGAAGGACCTGAGTTCAGATCGGGCCTCAGACACTTAACACACACAAACAAAAACCTAGCCATATGACCTTGGGCAAGTTACTTAACCCCAATTGCCCTCCAAAAAGCAAAAAAAAATAAAAAGAATGTCTTCCAACCTTTCAGTTGGTGAACAGGAAAGGTAATGAACATTCATTTAAGTAGGATTCTAAGTATGATTATTGAAGTTGGCATTTCTTTACTTAAATTATCTCATTTGATTCTCATGATGAGTTTGGTCTTATTATCTCTGTTTTACAAATGAAAAAATTAAGGCTCAGAAAGGGGGACGTAATTTTCCCACCAATGCGCCTATCAGGTGTGGGATCTGAGCTCAGGACTTTCCTAACTCCATGTCTAGTACTTTCTTTACTACACCAGGCTGGTAAGTAAACAGAGTATGAGAATCAGAAAGACTTAAAAAAGCCAAACCAATAACATGCTAAGTTCCCAAGATCCTTAATTTGTAGCTGTAGGGTGCAATCTCATTTTAAGTACTTTGCACAGACATTGCCACCCTTGTTTTGAGCAAGGAAAAGGCAGTAACTTCAAGGTCACAGAGTGAGTTTGGTCCTCTTTGTACTGCTTGAATGACTATCCTTTAAAATGAATTCTTTGTTGATTACGTGGACCCAGATGAAGCCTGTAGTGTGTAGCACCAGTGAACTTCAAGGAATGAAATGTTTGCCCAAGGATCCTGAAAGACTGAGTTAGATTTAATATTCCTAATTTTCTCTCACCTATTGTGTGTGTGTGTGTGTGTGTGTGTGTGTGTGTGTGTGTATGTGTGTGTGTTTCCATATTTTTCCTCTTTGAGTTAGAGATAAAATCTCAGGGCATATCGACCTAGCTGAAGATAATGGAAAGAACACATTAGCTGTGGAGTTACAAAACAAAGGTTCCAATCCTACTTCTGAAATCTTCATACCTGAATGACTTTAGGGAACTAATTTAACCTTTCTGGGCATGAGTTTCTTTATCTGTAAAATAATGGGATTGAATCAGATGGTGGCTGAGGTCCTTTCTGGCTCTGTGAGCCTATAAATAAAATGAATCACCAAGGTAGTTTTTCAGAAAATAGGGTGATTTTGGGGTGGCTAGGTGGTGCAATGAAAAGAGCACCAGCCCTGGAGTCAGGAGGAACTGAGTTCAAATCCGGCCTCAGAACCTTAACACAAAACTAGCCTTGTGACCTTGTGCAAGTCACTTAACCCCGATTGCCCTACCTTCCCCCTTCCAAAAAGCAAAAAGCAAAATCTAAAAAAAGAAAAAGAAAATAGGGTGATTTTATTTGTAACACAGCATGTTAATTGCAAATGTACTTACCAATAGGTTAGGAGACCAGGGGTCATGACTGGTTCACATTTTCTCCTGTGCTTTAAATGTGTCCCCACTCCACTAGTACCAGAAGTGTAAGGTATCTCTCTTTTGGCTCATGTGGTTCTATAGCAGCTGACACAGCTGTCTTGAATCAGCTTTGGCTTTGATATTCCATATTGCTGACAGTTTATCTGTCCCTGTCTTTTCTGTTCTCTTCTCTCTTCCTCCCTCCTGTCTCAACAGTCAGTTTGGAATTTAATATTTATTACCACTTCTGGGCATGCCTCTTGATTTTCAGTAGGTACTTAAATATTGTGGTTTAATTTTACTGAGATGTGGCTGAAAAAAAATGGAAAAGAGATGTTCTACAGACAATAAGGTCAAAAATATGTGTTTCCTCACTAATGCTAGTGATTCAAGATCAGTGTGATTTAAGAAAATAGAATTTGCCACTAAATAATAGTAATAGCTAGTATTTATGTAGCACTTTAAGGTTTGTGAAGGACTTAACGTATGTTATCCCATTTGAGCCTGGGAGCATCACAACCTTGGAGGAACTAAGTGCTATTATCATCTCCGTTTTATAGATGAGGAAACTGGGGCTGAGAGAAGTTCAGGAGACTTGCTCAGCATTGTATAGTTAATAAGTGTCTGTGGAAAGATTTGAACTCAGATGTTCCCAACTTCAATACTCTATCCACTATACCATCTAGGTATCGTATTTAAATACTGAATATTGAGTTATTTCAAAGATGGGTAACTGTAATCATGAGTCCCTTTGATTAGCTCTCAGCCATTTGGATGTATTTTTCAAGCCCAGGCTGCCCCATGGTGAGCTGTAACATTTTTATATCCTTTAATCAATAAGTCAACAGGCATTATTATGAACCTACTATGTTCCAGGTGCTATTCTCAGTGCTAGACATACCAAAAAAAGACAGAAATATAATTTCAAAAGACAGGTACACATATGGTATGTGTGTGTGTGTGTATGTGTGTGTGTGTGTATGTGTGTATGTGTGTATGTGTGTGTACACACCCACACACACACAGACATACAGAAGTTAGATTCAAGATGAGTTTGAAGGTATAGTAGTTGAGGAAAGGGCTTGTGTAAAGGGTGGCACTTGGTGAAAATGTGAGCATGTACATATGTGTTCTGGGTCCAGTGGGAAGAATCTGGAGTCAGAGGAATGGGTTTAAGTCTTGCTCCTCATGCTTACCCATGATCTTGGTCAAGTCACTTAATTTTCCTGAACCTCATTTTCCTCATCTATAAAATAAATGGATTGTATTAGATGTTCTGAGGTCTTTCCTAGCTCTTGTTCAATGATACTATGTCAATAACTGTTTGTATATCTCAGGCACTGTTAATTCATTCAACAAATTATGATGATGATGGTGACATCATGAACAACATCGTGCTAGGATGATGAACGTGAACGTCAAAGATACAGCTCCTATTCTGAGAGGTTGATTTAGATGGATGATTGAATTTATGCTCCAGATAGATGATAGTATCCAAGGCTATGGTCCATGTGCACAAATTCGTGGACAAAGAAACACTGACACTAATTTGCATTTATTGTAGGACAGAATGAAGGGCAGTGGAATAGGTAGATAGTTGTATTATAGTTAGATGAAGCAAGTCACCAGTGACAGGCCAGACACCCTCCAAACTGGTGGGTAGCATTGCCTATTGGTGGAACAGTGAGAAACACTAGATAATAAAAGGCTGGTCTTCCCTTCCTGCAAGTGAAGTGATCAGAAATGGGAGGGGCTGATTTTGAGCAAAGACATCAGTCAGAACTTCAAGGCTAAAAGACAGAGGCACAAACAATGACAGGCCCATCAATTAGCAGATGCATTTAGGTGTGAAATGGACCGTTGGTCATGTCTTGTTCTTTTCACCCACAGATGGATAGCAATATCAGCCTTGTTATCCTAGAACACAAAGGACCACCATATTCATCACTGCTCTCAATTGAAAAGAGGTACTTTGGAAGAGAAAATAGGCTAGGGGAAGTTAGCAGCTGGCTAAGATGATAGTGGCAGAGAACAGGACTTAGCTTTCTGAATCAGAGACAAGAAGAAATAATGATGGGCTCTCCACCAGAGAGCTTGTATTTCATGTGAAGGCTGGTGAGTGCCTGCAAGGCTTGTGGTAGAGAGCTTTTTGAAGCCTATTATGAATTGAGAGTTTTGATAAATGTTAAATGATAAGTGTTAAATACAACAAAAAGTACCATTTTGTTAATTGTGCTGAGGGGCTACAGAGGAAGGGTGGGGTCCCTGTTGGAGGTGAATGGGAAGATCATGATACCTTATAACAGAGAAAATTTAGAATTGTACAAACCCTATTTTGCTTTCATTTTCTCTCTGGAGGAAAATGACCTTTCATCCTGGGAAGCATCGAACAAAAATGGTCAAAAGAAAATTGAAATCCAAAATAAATGAGGATATTATTAGAATATCTTGCTATTTCTACTAAGTTCAAGTCTTCTATCTTCCAACTTTCAAATATTTGAAGGAATATCAGGTGGAAGAAATGATTATATTTGTTCAGTTAGAACTCCTGGGGTGAAACTAGGGTGGGTTGGATGAAAGTACAAGGAGTCAGCCTTCACCTTGATACAAGGAAAATTACCCCAAAATTAGTGCTATCTAAAAAATAGAGTTAGTGGTCTGAAAGTGTAGGGTAGGGAATTCTCTGTCTTAAGTGGAGACTAAATGGTTACTTGATAGAGGTGTTACAGGAAGCAGTCATACTTTGTTGTAGTGGTTAGATTAGATGACCTCTGTGGTGCTTTCCAACTCAGAAATTCTGTGATTCTGTATTAACAAGCAAAGCCCCCTCAGCGAATGATTAGCATTCATTTAATTGGACCCCAGCTTTAAAAAACAATTAGGAGAATGTTTCCTCTGCAAAGTCATCTTGCTAACTGGCTAAAGTGCCCCAGACAAAGGGAGTTTAATGATATCTTTTATGGAAATAGGTCATTCCTGCTTGAGCCTTCATTTCACTTACAACTGAGGATGGAGTTTTCCATGTACAAATGGGAAGAGTACTAACGGTAGTATATTTGCCGTGATAAATATTACTAATGTAGTCTAGGAGTTAACCTACACTCTGATGAGTCAAATGAAATGTTTCCAGAGTGTCTCCAGAATCAGAAAGTGAAATTAAAAGTTGGCTAAGCTGTTTGTATCCTGTCCATTAAAGAAAAGCGTGCTCTCTCTTTTGGAATATCCATTGATAAAAGATGGCATTTTATGTAGTTGTAACGTGTTTTTCAACATCATCTCCTGACAACTTTACCAGGAAAATTTCTGGTCACTAGCAAAAGAATGTGTACCCCCATATTTAATTTTTTTCTTCACATCTAGTTTTCCAAAGTAATGTTTGACATTGGGCACATTTTTCCTTTTTCTAAATCACTAATTTGACCAAAGCTTTTAAAGAAAACCTGTGCCCAAACAGGTGGGTCTTGCCTTTTCTTTGCTCTCAAATTCAGGTGCTTTTTATGCCAGGCCACATGCAAACACAGTCGTCTCTGGAGTCCAACTTGTGGTTTCTATGGAAACCATCCCTCTGCTGCTAAAAATTGAGAGCAGGGACAGTGTTTCCCCTATGCTGTCAGGTCTCTGTAAACGCCAATTACAGAGTCATACACCCTGACTGCTCAGCTGATTTTGTTGTTGTTGTTGTTGTAGTTCTTATCTGCAACAATAGCAATAACGGTAATGAGATGGACTGGCTTTTTTCCGTTTTCTAGTAACCAGTCATACTAACAGGCAAAGCTCTCTGGTTACTGATAGTTGGTCTTTCTAGTAGTGATGGGGATTATAATAACACATAAAAGGCAGCTAGGTGGCGCCACAGTCATAGAGCGCCTGGTCTGGATCCCGTCAGGCAAACTCATTTTCCTGAGTTCAAATCTAGCCTCAGGCACTTACCAACTGTGTCAACCTTGGCAAGTCACCTAACCCTGTTTGCCACAGCTTCCTCATCTGGTAAAATGGGCTGGAGAAGGAAATGGCATACCACTCCAGTATCTTTGCCAAGATAACCCCAGCTAGGATCATGAAAAATTGGACATGACTGAAAAATGATAAAACACATACAGAGCTTTCTGATTTTCAAAGCACCTTTCTTACAATAACCCTGTGAGGTAGTATCTTACTTACTTTGATTTTATAGATAAGGAAACCAAGACTCAGAAAGGTGAATTTATAATCACACAGCTAATATGTATACAAGCTGGGGCTTGTACCCACATTTTCTGACCAAAAACATATTGATGGTTTCACATGGAATAGTAGAATTCCCTGTCATTTCTAATTAGTGACAGAGGTAGAGATTGTGTATCCTGAATCTAAGTGCTTTTCAGATTATCCATCTGAAAGTCTTTTGGTGGAAGCCAGGGTAGTATCAATGAAAGCCTTCTCTTTCTTGATGTTTCCTGCATTGCAGCCCTTTAAAAAGCATACAGCAAATGGCCAGAAATGGAGTCTTACTTTGTATACCAGAACATGCTTCATTAAGACTGTGCCACCTTTCTACTGTGTAAAGTGCTTATGTAATATTAAAAATTCAGATACCCGTAGAGCTGTGAGTCATTCCCATTTGCCAGGTAAAAAACATCCAACTGCTTAATTTTGTGACCAAAAATGAAAATAAAGAAAAACTACTTGACCTAGAACCATACCTTTCTTGTCATTCCATCAACTAAAAAGTTTTTTAAAAAGTTTTAAATTAAGGTCTCTCTTTTCCTCAGTCTGATTTATGTATCCACACTCATTCTCTGTTTTGTAAATACTAGACTTCAGAGTTTATATCTTCTGAACTTCTATGAGGAACTGAATTGGCTCTAGAATTCATTTCCTCAAAGAATATTTGTTCCGCATTGGAATTATTTGCTTCCTTTTCTATTCCATGGCAGGCTCTGTTGCCAACATAAAGACTAGAAAATTACTCTTTACTTATGATGATTCCTTTGACCAAAGCAACTGTATGGTTAGGATAGAAAATTAAATAGCATTTTCCTATCTAATGGGTCTTTTTTTAGACTTCATCCTTCTTGACATCTCTGCATCCTTTGACACTGTCAATGATTTTCTTATCCTTAATACTGCCTTTTCTCTAGGTTTTCCTCATACTGGCCTCTTCTGATTTTCCTCCTACCAATCTGACTGCTCTTTCCTCACCTTCTGTGCTGGTGGATCTTCACATCATGCTTACTAACTCTGGGTTTCCTCCAATGCTTTGTCTTTAGCCTTCTTATCTTATATCCCTCTATATTATTTTACTTGGTAACTTCATTGACTCTCAAGGTTTCATTTATAATCTCAAAGCAACACATTCAGCTACTTGTTTAGTCTTATCCTTTCATCTGATCTCCAGTCTCACATCTCCAACTGCCAACTGGAGATCTTGAACTAGATGCCCTACAGACATCTTTAACTCATCACATCCAAAACTGAACTGATTATCTTTCCCTACAAATTTTCTTCTCTTCCTAACTTCCTGTCACTGACAGGGAGTACCACCATTCTCCCAGTCAGCAGGGCTTGAGACCTAAGTGTCACCTCTTCTCACTGTCACCATCACCCCCTAGCCCATCAGTTGTCAAGTCTAGTTGTTTCTACCTCCATAACATCTCTTGTATATGCCTTGTTCTCTCCTCAGACCCTGCCACCCCCCCCCCCCATAGTAACTCATCCCATCACAACTCAATTATTGCCATCCAACTGTTGGTTGGTCTCCCTGCCTCAAGTCTCTCCCCATCTCCAATCCATCTAGTCTTTGTATCACAACTCCAGGCATTTTCACTGGCTGTCCCTCCCGTGTACAGACAAGGCTCTTTATCTTCATCTGTGCCACTTACCTTCTCTGGCTTCTTTCAACTCAAATAAAATCCTGTCTCTGTAAGAAGCCTTTATCAATCCTCCTTAGTGCCTTCCATCTGATATTACCTCCAATTCATTCTGAATGTATCTTATTTATACATAGTTATTTGAATATTGTCTCCTCACATTAGACTGAACTTCTTGGGAAAGGGGCTGTTTCTGGCCTTTCATTTTATTCCCAGTGTCAATGATCTTATCCTTAATACCACCTTTTCTCTAGGTTTTCTTGCCCTCTAGGAGTGAGCATGGTTCCTAGTACATCATAGGTAATAAATAAATAAATAAATAAACAAACAAACAAACAAATAAATGGTTAATAAATAAGTGTATAAATAATAAATTAAATAGCTTTAAAAATCCTAGTTGACTAGTTTTTAAAAAAAGTTTCTTTGATATGTATTTCTAAAAATCAACTTGCTGCTAATTCTGGGATAATAGTTTAGACAATTTGACTTTGGTTTATTTGACATTGTTTTAAAAAGTTACATTTTATAAATTGCTTTTGTGGTTAAATTGTGGTTGAAAACCCCCAGAATCTGGGTTTTATATAGTGGGAATGATGAGCTTTTTGTAGGTGCCTCTTCTCTCAAATGATTTAGTGTCTAGTGAATATACACAGTCAGGAAAGTGAATGAAGGCTGTTTATTAGATTGCTGGGCCCTTCAGATTAGTGTCAAAGGGATTAGCCTTCAGGCAAGAGTTTGGGAAATAATGGATTGATTTTTTTTTGGTTAATGGCATAGTTGGCATCTGTGTTAGTTACGTCTCCTTTGTCAGGCCTTATAACAGGGAAGTAAAGGTAATTGGAATAGAACGATTTCAATCTTTTACATAATCAAAAGATGTCTGTGACACACTGAACACTAATTATCAACAGGTAAAGGAAACAAATCAATTTCTGCAAGTCCATTTCTGTCTTGAGTATGGATGAAGTGACAAAGGAAGGTAGGGCTATGGTTTATGAACACTTTTTTTGAGTTTCCCACTATGAAAGTCCTTCCGTCCAAGGAGGCTCTAGTAACTACTTTAAGTGATCTACTTGGGTTAAGGGCACCATTCCAGTGATCAGGGTTTGTAGCCTGTGATGTGAAAAAAATCTTTCACTGTTAAAGGTGAGATCTCTACATTGAAATCTGAGGTAGCTTCTTTATTACATGAATCATGTTGGAAGCTTGGGGTATTCGCTGTTTTACTTATAATGTGTTTAAAATGTCAATTCAGTACACATTAAGGTACCAGAAGATTTCCTACCAGAGATAAAAGAAGAGTAATTCCATATAATGAACTTATTTTGATGTGATTTGGGAAATGCAATCTGCATAAAGTGGCCCATAGTGTACAATGAGGTATGGTGAAACCCCTCTTTCACACTTTTCATGGAGTGTGGGAGGGAAGACTTGCAAATTGCAAGAAAGGAAAGTAAAGGGAAATTAGCATACTTGTGTTCCTTTGATGTCAACAGCAGGAATTCAGCAAACCTGGCAACTCAGAAGAATTTTCTTCAGGTGCAGATTGTTTTCATAATAAGCCCAGTGGATATCTATTCAACAGTCCTTAATTTCATCAATGTAGGGAGCCCCCTTAGGAGGAACTCCTCCAATCAGTGCAGATAGGCACTTTCTCTGGAATGTATAGTCTTAGAACGTACCTAGACAAATGATGGGCAGACAGAGTCATAGGTAAATAGAGTGAACGAACAAGCATTTATTAAGCCCTTCCTATGTGCCAGGTATTGTGCTAGGTGAACAAGACAGTCTCCAGCCTGGAGAAGCTCACACTTTTTTTTTGTTTTTTGGAGGGGGAGGAAGGGCATTTGGGGTTAAGTGACTTGCCCAAGATCACACGGCTAATAAGTGTGTCAAGTGTCTGAAGCTGGATTTGAACTCAGGTCTTCCTGACTCCAGGGCTGGTGCTCTATTCACTGAGCCAACTAGCTGCCCCAAAAGCTCACACTTTTAATAAGAGAAGACAATATATAAAAGGATGCTGGTAAAGGTGGTGAGGTGGTTAAATGTATGGCTGAGTCATGAAGACTTGCGTTCTAATAAGATAAGGTGAAAGCCCACCTCTCAGAGCCCTGGGTGACTCCAGGGGTAGGGAGGAGGTAGGGAAGGAAGAAGTAGAGATGGCCAGGGTCAACTGAATCAAAAAGGTTAAGTTACTTGGCCAGGTATGTGTCAAAGGCTGCACTTGAATCCAGATCTTCTTGACTTACAATTCAAATCTCTGACCAACTGTCCATACTACTTCTTTGAGTTAGTATGGATTAGCAACATGTATAATAAGTCATTTTCTCATCAGATAGTGTTATCTACCAAGTACTTTTACTAAATGAACTCAGATGGAAGGATATCATAGTATTAGTAGTAGAGGAAATAGGCAAAGTTGTCATGAGTCATGAGTAAAGGGACAAAATTTAAATTGTGATAGTGTAAATAAGGGGTCTCTTCTATCATGGTGTTGCATTCCTGATTTCAATAACATTTACATGAAATCAGAAAGTTACTATAAGGATGCATTTTTGTTGACTCTAATTAGGCCTTCCTAATGAGCTGAAGTACTTCTAACGTGGTTCTTTGAGGAATTAGATGAATCTTATCTCCTATACTTGGTTCTACAACCTAATTTTCTTGCTAATTGATTGAGGTTCTTACTTGTATATGGGGATAAGAGCCCGAATGACTCTCAGAACTTGCATTAGTTTAAATTGCCTTACAATTGGAGAATCTACTAGCTAGAGAAGTATTCATGAAGATTGAAAAGAAGCAAAAAGTACCCTATTTTAGTTGCTGTGAAGTGAGTTTCAAGAATATAACAGACTCTAAGAGAATTACAAGAGCATTTCCCAATATTGTCTGGGAAAGGGATTGCGACTTTACTTTTGGAAAATGCTGAGTGGACTCTTACAAATAGGAGGATGAGGTATTGTGGCATGGTTGCCAGCTCTTGTGCATTATTAAGATGGAGGCAGCTCAGATGAACTGTTTACCTGGGCCTTCTGTATTATGGGGAACTGAAGAAGGAACAAGGACCCCACCTTCAGCTGCTTCCTTTTCCTCTTGTACTTTCCTTATCTAGCTATAGCTACTTCTCTGCTTCAGGTTGGTCCAGATTAGGAGAATGCTTTTGACACTGGCAGTGATTTAAAAGACTACAGTGATTAACCCCACAAGCAATGCTCACTTAGGTATCTTTGAAGTAGATTTAGAAATGGGACTTTTGGGATCATTTAGTTCAACCTCCCTCATTCTACGTTGGAAAAACTGAGCCCAAAAGATTAATTAACTTGCCCAAGGTGACACAGTAGGACTGGGACTTCTGATACATGTCCTCTTTGACCTCTTAACAGGGATGCACTGGTTAAATGTTCAACAATTGACTCTCTTGTAAAAGGTATGCACAGGACATATTTTAAAATTCATCCTTCATTATTAATATTTTCCTCAGTTTTGTGTATGTCTTTATTTTTTAATGTATTTTCTTGTAAGCAACAGATTGTAGAGTTTTGTTTTCTTATCTGGTCTGCCACTTTTTCATTTGATTGGATTGTTTAATCCATTCACACTTTAAGTTATGAAAATTAAGTGTATATTTTCCTCCATCTTTCTCTAATATTGCTTTAAAAAAAAGGTACACCCCCCCATCTTGTGCTATAAATATAGTACTAGGTTCTTTCAGTTACTTTATCTTAATTGTTTTTAAGGTGTCCCTGCTCCCTCTGATTCTCTTCCCACTTTCCCATATGCCATTTGCCCCTTTGAGTTCCAACTTCCTTGCCTCCTGAGGTAGAATGAATGTTTTTAAATACCACATCCCTAGGCTGCACTGAGCAAAGGTTCCTGTCTTCATAGATCATTTTTTAAAAAATCAATATGACATTCATCAGTGGAACTCCATCCTACCACCAAAGCAAAGCATCCTTCCTTTCCCTTTTTATTTTCAGCCCTTCCCTTTTCCTTCTCACCTACTCCCCTGTAGGCTCTTTTCTTTCTGAGATTATAGGGGTTACCTTCCCCTCATTGCTAGCCCATAATTTGATCCTAGCACTTCATCTATTCTTCTCGTCCTTTTCTTCCCTTTCATGGGCCCTTCCATGTTGTAATGCAGTCCCACAAAAACAAAAGAAAGCATCAGTTCACCTGGAGGCAGGGCATGGCCAGGTTCTGTGCAGAGTGTCCTATGTCTGCCTCTTCACTGGGCTTTTACCTTTACCTGTCTCCCTGTGTATGTTTAGAAAGAAGTGGATTATTGTTCTCTTTGCAGTCACTTTGTTGCTGTTGTTGTCCTTATCTGCTGCATTTATTCATTCCTTTTGTATTTCTGCTGTTCAAGAAGCAAATAATCTCTTCAATTCTAGGTTTCTTTCTAAAAATGTTTCAATGCCTATTTATTATTGAACACCCACTTTTTTTTTTATGTACGGTTAAGCTTGGATTTGCAGTGTAGGTCACCATGGCTGCATCCTGAGCTCCATTGCCTTTTATTTTATTCCCTCCTACATTTTGTTGCCAGTGCAGAATAGTCTTGTGTTATTTGAATTTCTTTTCCTTTGCATTTAAAGATCCTTCTCCTGATAGCTTGCAGAACTTGGTGTTTCTGACGTGAATTTTAAAATTGAACCAGTATAGAACTTGGAGTTGTAACCTTGGGTTTTTATCTGGAGGCAGTGAATTCTTTAAATTGATATTTCATTTTCTGTGGTTAGAGGCTCTGGTCAGTTCTTTTTTATTATTTCCTTCATTATTGTGTTAAAGTCTTTTGTGCTATTCTTGGAGACCTATGATCCTTAGGTTGCCTCTGTGCATCTTATTTTTTCTTTTTATGTTATTATTTTTGCTTTTCTTCTTCTGGATTGGCCTTCATTCCCTTATATTTGCATTCTAATCTTTTGTTCTCTCTCTCTTTTTTTTGGTGAGACTTGCCATTGCAGATTCCAGTGTTTCTATTCAACCCATTTATGCTTTTGCTGTGCAGGATATACATTTTGATTTCTCTTTCAAACTACTCAGAACAGTGTATTGTAGTTCCATGTTCTCAGTTTCTGCAGATTCCTTTATCTCATCGAGTGCTGGATCATTTTCCTTTGTTTTGCAGTATTTATTCATAGATTCCTGGATCTGGAGAGCATATTTCATTCACTTAATTTTTTCCTTGTTGATTTATCTGCCCCTGTTCAAAATCTTTAAGTTTTCTTCCTGAGAACTTTGGTAATATTTTTTTTTGTTTGTTTTCCCCATTGATTTTCTTCTTTTTGCTTTCTAATTATCCTCTCTGATGATGATTTTCTTGGGAGCTGAACATCAAAATGTCTCAGTCTTCTTCCAGATCAGGCAGTTCATGGTTCACCAGCCTAGGTCCCTACCCCTAGTGACTTTTGGATGATCAGAACTGGCACTGGCTGGATGCTGTGTGCTTTGCCTCAGGCTTAGTAGAGTGCCTTCCCCTAACTCCATCCAGTTTCTTAGTCTGGTGTCTTGTCTTACCCTCTCTGTTTTATGGTTTTCTAGCCTCAGTGCCAGCAGTTCAGAGAACTGTTTTGTTGATGCTATAAGACTGTCCATTCCAGTTTTCATAGTTCAGAGTTATGCAGCTCTGGTACTCTGGGGTTGTGGCTACTGTCTTTCCCTGCCCAGGTAAATTAGTTGTAGCCAGGAGCCAAAGTCTCAACTGCACTGGAAAGAGGAAGAGAAGAATGGAGGATGGTTCTGTAGTAAGCCTGTGTTGGGTTCTTGGGTTTGCTAGTGCAGAATTCAGAGAGGTGGGAGAGGAGTACTGAATGAGCTCAGTGTCAGTGAGCATCAGTTAATGGATTTTTTATGTTGGTTTTTTTTTTAACATTCTTTTGGATTCTGACTGTCCTAAACTTTGGAGACTGTAGAAGTTGCTTTATCTTTGGCAAATAATTTCTATTTTGGAGACATTTGAGAGACCATAAAGATCAACAAAATGCTTAATCTTCCATCTTGTTGCTTATGGCTAACTTGGAAATTAGCCATAATAAACTAAAATCTCTGGTCCCTGCCTTGGTCTCTTGGCTGTTAGACCTTCAGCATATATTAGAATCTAAAATCAGTTTCCTGGGATCAGCACTCAGTATGCCCTGTTACAGTCCATGCTGTGGTTTGATAACTAGAAAAAATTAATAGTTACCTGAGACAAGAATTAGAATACTAGAGGCTGCTGTTTACCAAGAAAGCCTATTAGGTACAAAACTTTCTATTGGGGTCTTTGTAGCTACAAATTAAATGGATATGGCTTTCATTTTCTGCTAACGAAATATCAGCAGTTGGGAATTTGACTCTCATAAATGGAAGTCAAGTGTTTCATTTTAAATATGATTCCTCTTTTTAATAAATTGAGGAAGGGGGAAGCAACCCATATCCTTTGGGTTAAGGTACAAGTAACAAGTAATGATTCATCTTGCTTATTTTGTAAGATATTCATTTATTTTTTTTACTCCATTATCTTGAACTGAGATTAGTTGATATGTGTACTGTTGTAGCAGCAAGCACCCCAACATCCCCAGGGTGGCTGCCAACACAGGTTCTTAGATCTGCTTTTCAAAAGGAAAGCAACTCAAAATCGGTTAACAAGCTCACTTTAATCAAATAAACATATATTACCTAGTTCAGGGGGAAAAGTTCAGCACCCTGAACTTCAGAGTATACAGACAGATCAAACAGACAGGCTTCCAAACTGTCCCAACATTACATACATCAATACCAAATCACAGTTACCAGAGAGGGAAGCATCAACATCTGGGTTTTCAAAGCGGGGGGGCTGCCTAGAGTCTCATCTGGTCAAATCACACAACACTTCTCAAAGTGAGCCCCAAAGCAAAGCCTCAGATCAGGGATTATATAGTCTTCTCCTGGCTCAGAGAATGTAACCACCCTCTTGACCCACTGCCCAATCATACAGCATCAAAGTGTAGACATTCCTGAGAACCAAGCCTCCTGCCACAGGCTCCATGTGACCATATTCAGCCTATTGGGAAGCAGAGTATATTTTCAAATCAAGGAAGGTTCTCAAAGTTTCTTAAGCCTATCAGAGGGCCTAGGGGCAGGGAAGATCTTTAAATCTGCATTTCTATTACAGCTGTGTACCAAATGTGAGTGATTACCAAGGTGAATATCATGTCTAGATTTGGCTTTAGTTACTGAAATTAGAAAACAGAGAAATAGCATTAGTGTTATTTTTTAATGAGTGGTCACTGTAAAAAATATTCTCTTTTTCCTTTCTAGATATCGAAGAAATTGTGTTTGGTTTGACATAAATGTTTAGACATGAACATTGGTAAGCACAGAATTATAAGTATCTTCTAGTAACTTGTTTTATTGTGTGCCCAGTAATTTTGTACAATTCTAAAGCCAAGTCATAGTGAAGGTGTTTATGGCACATGCATTTTGGGGATGTTAGCGATTTTAGCTGGTGTCATCTTGGAAAATGGTAGGTAAGTAGTAATGTGCTGCTGAGTTGCCATCTGATAAGTGCGAACAGTCTCAGTTCACAGAGGAAGCCCAGTGGACATCCTTGGAGAAAAAAAGAAGGGGAAATTATGTTGTACTAAGAAATCACCATTCTCCAAAGTCGCTTTGAACTTTCATGGAATAATGATCACTACAGACCAGATTGCCCCAAGCTGATTATCTTAGTGGTGGTGTTTCATAATGGGATTTTAAAAATACCCAAGTGATAAAAAATTTAGGCTAGCCAAAAATGGCCGGGCAAATTAGGGGACCAGCATGGAATAAGTTTGTTCTCCCTCTCACACTCTTTCTCTTTAAAATGAGATTTTAATAGCCTTAGTGCTGATTAAACTTTTATATATTTGGCAAAAATGATTTAGAGTTATTTTATTAGCAATTCCCCAGAGTAGCATTTGGAGGTGTTTGTACTACTAAATATAATGATGTCAAATTTGAGGACCTAATTTCCAGATAATTGATTAGGATTTGTAATTATAAATGGCAGTGTGGACATAGATAAGTGCTCAAACTGAGGCAAGATTAGTGTGAATACAGCTGTATCCTGCAAAATGTTTCCTCAACCAATATTAATTTTCAATAATATTAAGACATAACCAAGACTCTTGTAATGACACCACCCATTTCAGCAACTATTCTGCAACATAATTAGAAAACAGCCCAGTTCACCCCTCAAGCTCGCTTGGCATTTTCTTTCCCTATCAAGGCCCTGTGCTCCGTATAACACTAACTGCCCCTTTTTGTTTTATTACCATATTTTGAGTTTGAGTGGATGCATTTAATCATGCTAGACAAGATATATCTGTAGAGATAGCAAAGTGACTCATTTGTTATTTATTCTTCATTCTTGAAGAGGATATGACATCAGGAAGGTGATGTCATGACTTGCAAGTGAATTTAAGTGAGGGGGGGATTAAGTGGATAAGTGAGGGAGGGCTGTGCAAAATTACTAGCTTCACTTTCACCTCCAGAACCATCTGGGTCCAATGGCAAGATACATATCAGGAAGACTGGAGATGACCTTCGATGCAGTGGGTGACCTTGGTCTTTTTTAGTGAAGGTCTTTCCGAGGTCTCAGTTTGACTGAGGCAATGCCCATTTGGTGATTAAGGATAGGTAAGAAATCAGTCAAGGGCCTAGTGAAGCCTGCAGGAGAGAGACCAGACTGGAGTCATGTGTATGAACTAGGGTAGAAGGGGCAAAGAGAACGTCTTTAAAATAGGATACCTATTCCTATATTTCTTCTCTTTTAGAAGGAGTTAGGTAGATGTATTTGGCACCAGAGACTTTCCCATGTAGATCATTTTACTGCAGGTTATTTTCTGAGTTTCACTGACCATTTATATAATAAACTGGATTTTTTCATTGCTTTTCTTGCATTAATGTCCCTAATCTGCCGTGTTCATCTTTTCATCTCATGCATTTCTGATGATCTCCCCTTAGTTTTAGTCACACCATGTAGTTTGGCTCTGGATTTTTCTCACTTCTATTCTTCTATGAATTTTCTTCATCTACCCTTCTTTTCCTTGGTTGCTTATTTAGCATGTTTTCTTTTTTGTGCTGAATATAGGATATTTTCATCTGTTGGGAATGTTTTTGTTGGGGGTAACATAAACTATATTGCCTGAATCCTCATTGCCTTGTAATGGAATGGTGGTGGTGGTAATGGTAGTAGTTTTTGTTAAGTGTGTGTGTGTGTGTGTGTGTGTGTGTGTGTGTGTGTGTGTGTGTATGAACACATTGTATAATGAGGAAGGAATTTTACTGGTTTCAGTCTGTTCCTGGTTTGATTTGTTTGATTTCTTTTCTGTGGGCTCTTCCATGCCTGAACATCATCAGATCTCTGGTTTGTAGTTCAAAGTCTAGTCCACTTCCCTTTTTTCACAAATGGAGAAACAGAAACCTGGGGGAGAGTCAATGATTTGTTCAAGATTACCCAGCTGGTTAAAAGTAAAGATGAGATTTGAACTCAAATTCTGTGGCTCCAAATTCAGTAGACTTTCTTTCCACTGTGATCTGCTGCCTTATTGTTTGTTCTTCCACGGTTTACCTTCTATTCTTTGGGCTGGAGACACCTAACTCTGTGCACCATTGTTGGGGAGTCAAGTTACAGAAGCAACAGATTTTTGACCTTAGAATCCATATTCTAGATTATTAGTGGACATTTTCTGCTTACTCAAGAGGTCAGTGAGAATCTCTTTGCCAAGCCATTTTCCAGAACACTCACTAGTCTTTTCTTGTATGTTTTATTTCATGAGAAATTAACCTTTTCGTTTATTTGGATTTATCCTTGTACATTAGGCTTCCTTAGTGATGTCAATAGTGGGAAATAAATGTGCACCATCTTTCTCCTTCTGGCTATTATTATTATAAAAAATAACAACAACTAGGAATAAGCAGAGACAGAGGGAATACACTATTTTGCTGGACTTCCGTCCTTAACCAAATCACAGCCCTTGGGTAATTACTTCATTGTAGGGGGGAAGAATAATTTTCTTTCCAGTAGGAAACATCAAGTCCTCTACACCTTATGAATGAGGGGTTCAAGCATAAGGAAGATATGCTTGTGGTGTAGTTTTCCAACTATCTGGTACCAGTTTAAGCTCAAATTTTGGTGAACTAGAAATGAACTAGGAATACACACACACACACACACACATATACACACACATATATGTATGTATACATACTCAGAGAGAGAATATGAGAATGTTTTAGTCCCAGTTCCTTTACTCCTTGACTACAAATAAGTGCAAAGAGGTAGGGTCCTGGTTTTGAGCATCCTATAGCAGGATGGAAGACAGTGTTTGCCATAATGTACTATAGACTTTATCATATCTGTTATTTTATAATAGCCATTTCATATGAAAACAAAAGCTATTCATGTTAGAGGGCAAAAAGTCAGTAGTATCTTTGAGTCACTCTGGAAGCCATTTTGTGTCCTGCCCCTAATTTTCTTGAAAGCTCTTGTAAGGGTCATTTTTTTTATGGATGTGAAAATGAGATAATAGAATTGTTTCTCCTTTCCTCCCCTCCCCTTCACCAGTGTAACCCACATCTTTTATTCTCATAGACGCTTCTTAAATTCTTTTTAGTTAAACAATTTTAACACCTTTTATTAGGTGCTGGGGATCCACAAAAAAAGAAAAGAAAATTGTGCCTGTCCTCAAGGAGATTATATTTTACTTTGTAGCAGTTGTGAAGAGAAACTGTCAAAGTTTATAATTCAAATCTACTTTTCCTGAAAATTAGTTTTGTGTTATTTGGTAATACTCTTACATTATCTTTTTAATGAACCTCATTATTAGGATTTGAGAATTAAGTCATTGCCTGTTACATGCCTCATCGCCCTTCTGCTCCCTGATAAAGCAATTGTATGTCTCTGCATACATCCACAATGAGAAACAATCATTCTTAAGCAACTCTGTTTCAAAAGCCCCTTGGAAGGTTTGGGGTTAGATTTTGATACTTTTGTTGATAGTAAACCATATTCTTTTTTTTTTTTGTTGTTGCTTTTTGGAGGGCAATTGGGCATAAGTAACTTGCCCAAGGTTACACGGCTAGGTTTTTATTTGTGTGTGCGTTAAGTGTCTGAGGCCGGATCCAAACTCAGGTGTAAACCATATTCTTAACAGTTTTTTTTTTTTTTTGAAGACATTAGTTTAATCAGTCCACTAATGGTGTCATCTTGGTGTGAGAACTATTTGGCTGAAAAATAGCATCATTGAATTCATGTTCACCAGAAACTAAAATGGTAAATCCCTCATCCTTTCCTTACAGATCAGTCCATTGCTTGCTTTTTAAAAAATCAGATCTGTGATATCTTTGGCATCAGGAACTACTGATGTGGAAACTCACTCTTCCAATGTAGATCATTATCTGCTTTGTAAATAATAATTTTATAGAGTTGCCCAAGGCACTGACAAGTTACTTGCCCAGGATAGCACAGTGAGTTGTGGTAGAGGTCCTGTGGCCAAAGAATTCATCACCCTGTAGTTAACCTGCTGCTGCTGAGTTTAAAATAAAAGAATGTTAGAACTGGAAGGAAATCAAAAACATCTTTCAGTTACTTGCCACAACAGATGAGGAAGCCAAAATACAGAGAAGCCTTGCACATGGCAAGGGCACAGAGCTGAACTATACATCACTGTTATTCTTTTTAGTGTGGTATTGATGTGATCAGGAAAATGCTCTGAATTTGGAGCCATAAGGACCAAGAGTTCAAATTCTTGCTCTGCCAGTCACTACCTATGTGACCTTTGTTAAACCACTATTTTCCAGGAGTACTTAAAATTTTTTTGGAAAAAAAAAGTGTATTGGAATCTTGGTTGGCCTACCCCCTCCTTAGGAAGTCTGGTGGCTGCTTGTTGCATTTTAAATAGCACAAGAAAATATTTTAGCACAATTTCCAACAATATCTTCCTATTTGCTCCTCAAAAGAGAACTCTCCCCCAGCGGGATGCCTTATTCATCTTTCAGCATGTATTTTGTCTTCCTGGACACTCAGCTGAGCCACAGGATGGTTGAAGTTGGTCATGGCTGAGGCCTCCCATAGTAGTGTTGGATTTAACTTGGATACTCTGTTGGCTTAATCCTCTGAAGCTCCCAACTCCTGAGCTCAAGTGATCAACCAGCCTTAACGTCTCTGGCAGCCAGGAGTACAGACAAGCCTATGTGCCCTCTTGTTTCTACTCTCACTACAGCATGCCAGTCCACTCCCTTATTACTGCTTGCTTAGACTATTAAAAAATGCTCCAATTTTCTTTCTTTTTCTTATGTCACTGTTATTTCCCCACAATTCCCTCCTTCCCGCATTAGAACCCTTCCTTGTAACACATAAGTACAATTAGATAAAACAAATTACACTCTGTCTGAAAGCATTTGGTTCCTATGTTCCTTACAGTGCTGAAATATTTCCTTACTTCTTGTACTGGTTTGTGTAACCAGTGCTCCATTGACAGACATTTATTTTGTTTCCATATTTTTGTTGCTACAAATACTTTGTTGTTTATATGACTGACCTCCTTGGGAGTACATGCTTAGTAATGAAATCTCTGGGTCAAAGGGCATAGATATTTTAGTAATTTTCTTCAAATAATTTCAAATTGCTTTTCAGAATAGTTGGATAAATCCACAGCTCTACTAACAGCTGATTAGAGTGCAAGTCCTCCCACACAGCCCCATCGACCACTGACTCTCCTTTTGTCATCTTTGCTAAATGCTGGGTATGAGGTAACCCCTCAGAGTTGTCTTAATTTGTATTTCTTTTTATGATTAGTGGTGTTATTAATTGCTTGAAATTCTTTTGAGACCTGTTCATTCATATTCTTTTAGTACTAAACCATTGGTGAATGGCTTTTGGTTTTAAATATTTGTGTGATATATTTATATGTAGTTAGCTTTATCTCTTGGATAGTAGATCTTTGTCAGAGATATTTAATGCCCCTCCCATTGTTTCCCTTCCTGTCCTACTTGTCTTAATTTTTCCCCTTTTTATTACCTGATTGCATTTGTTCTTATGGAATCTCTGAGGACAGTGACCACCAGACTTATTGTTTCTTTTGTGTCTTGATATTATGCCTTGCCTAGTGCCAGGAATATTAGTATTTGTTGAGTAAATGCTCATTGAATGAGCTCGAAACTAATTCAGGTGAAATATATTATTCCAGCTTCCACCAAGGGATCTTTGTGAAGATCCTTTGAAGAAGCTTGAAAAAAGCTCTATTTTGAAGTTATTTTCAGCCCTTTCTTTTAGTAAATGTGCTCTAACACCCAGAGGTGCTAAGTACTGGTTTCCTACTCTAGATTTCAACTCCTTTGCTTGTTGTTAGGATGGAAAGTGGCACATTCAAAGTACATTTATTACAGTTAGTCACATTTCAAAGTCAAGCTGAAGTGTCCCAGTTCTTGAACCTTGTTTAAGCAGCTGTGAATAGTACCTCTGGTAGAAATTCCTGCCGTTTGATGAAGTTGACAGTCCCCTGAGGAAAATTGAGAGCCCAGGGAAATGGAAGACTTCTCCAGAACTGCAAGCCCTACTATGTAATTCAGTACTTTGGCAGATAAACAGGACTTTGTAAAAAGGCTTGTAAAAATCCCTTAGCATTATATAAAAATGTGTCAGAAAGATTTGGTTATCTTGTAATGAATTACATGTGTAGGGCAGGATAGATACAGAAAAGAGCCCAGAGATCTTAACATGCCCTGGAGTTCAGTAAATGACGTAGAGGGAACCTGTTTAGTTTAAACATTTGGGAATCTTATTTTAAGGGCTTACTAGTGATTTATTTTGTGGGCATCTAGGTGGTATAGTGGATAAAGCACTTGGCTTGGAATCAGGAAGATTCAACCTTATGAGTTCAAATTCAGCCTCAGACACTTACTGTGTGTCCCAGGGCAAGTCCTTCAATCCTGTTTGCCTCAGTTTTCTCATCTGTAAAATGAGGTGGAGAAGGACGTGGCAAACCACTTCCATATCTCTGCCAAGGAAACCCCAAATGAGGTCACGAAGAGCCAAACGTGATTGAACAACAACAAAGTGATTTATTTTATTTTGTACTAACCTGGGATTCTGTCAGCAGGGGGAACTTTTCTGCTGATATAGATTGGCAACTCACTTGTAAGTGAGTTTTTCCCAAGACACTGAGAGGTTATATGACTTGCTCACAGTCCCATAGCTAATATTTCTCAGAGGCTAGACTGGAGTTCATGTCTTTTTCCCCTCAAGGTTAGTCTTCTAGTCTCTGCAAGGCTGCTTGGTACATACTCATTGCTTGACAAATAAATTCTTGCTGAATTGAATCCAGTTTCTGAGCTTCTTACCCTAATATATACTTGAAATATAAATCTGACTTAAAAAGTTATGCCCCATTCTTACTCTTGACATCTTTCCATGGTCAATTAATATATGTTTAGATGCCACATGTGCCATTTGCTTCCTAAGTGCATAATATTAATAATAATAGTACTATAGCATTAGTTTTCCATCTTATCTAAAGTTTGAAATGTAGTTAACATGTAGTTAACAGACATTTGCAAGTACCTGATAATAAGCTCAGCCATTGATTTTATTTCTTGCTTGCACTAATTCCTCTTGCTGTGCCAATTGCAGGATTTTGATCCCAAAAGCATCAGGGTTCTGTGGTTGCTGTCACATTGGTAATGACCTCAGTCAACTTAGCTACCTTTCCAGTGTGAAAGGTCAAAGTGCTGTTGACTCTTTCACCTCCTCTCAAGGATCCAGGGAATGCTGGACCAAGTTGAGCTTATTTTAAAATACATGGCCTGGTACTTTGCTCTGTTAGACTCACTGGATGTCATTCTCTGGTTATTTTTATATATGTTTTGCTCTGCCTCCCTCCCCTCCCCCTAGGGCAGAGACTATGTTTTTTTACTTATTTTATCTTTACCACAGTTTCTAGTATAATCAGGACACTTTAAAACATTGGCTGATGGTATAGTATTCTCTCTTGAACCCTTCCCAAACAGGCTTACTTGATAGAAATACTAGAAATCTCTGATTGTAGCATGGTGTTACACCATATAATGTGGGCCCATGGTCCCTCAAGATAGTACAATGACTATGGGCTATAAGCCAATGCTTTTTGTGGTAAAAGGTACAATAAATCAGGTCTTTTTTTCATTTTTAGGGTATTTGTAGCTTCTTGAAATTTTATTTTTTATGTTTTATAGGCACTTTTATTAGAAACCCCTAGTTTTTTTGTTATTAGATAGTCAGGTACACTTAATAAAATTGCACCAATACCCGGTAATCACTATGGACCTGAAAACCTCTTCTAGCCCTGGATTGAGCCAAATTAAAGAGGTCTTATTAATTATTCATTGTGGCATTTTCTGTTATTTCACTTTAATTACTCAACTCTGTGTAATTAACCTTTTCATTTAGTTAGAGTAAAGCATTTAACATTAAGTAGGGATATAATTACAACTATTTAAAAAAGTATATGGAAGCCTTAAAATTACTAAACAGGTAGAACTACAAACCATTTGCTTCAAATTCTTCCCTGAGATTTTTTCCCACTTATTAAGAAGTATCCCAGTTTAAAAAAGAGAGCAGGGTAGAGAGGAAAGCAAAAATGATTTAACAATATTCTGAAGATGGCTGTTATGATTGCTTTTATTCCACATGCATTTTGACATTTGTGATTGGTTGTGTAAATCTCAACTTGTGTTTCATTTTGTTAGGACTAAGGATGAAAAAGGATGGATTAGGACTCAGTTCAGATGAAATAAGAGTGAGTCAAGCTAGGAAAAGAAAAACATTTTATAGGGGATGTTTTCTGTTTATTGAATAATGTTGGCCCATGTCAGTCTGAGATGATGGCTCTTTTTCTTATGATCTCTTGAGTGGACCTTCATGTCTTACCTCAGAGTAGGTGTTAGAACCATGATATTAAGGCTCATGTCCTTCATTCCCTCTTCCATGTTGTATTTCTTTCTGTGATTCCTTAATTTCTATGTACATCTAACTGTGTTGGCTAATTGCCAAGGCATTAAGTGGTATGTAGGCTTTAGATGTGAAGCTTAGTTAAAGAATAGGTTGAAATTCTTGTAGTAAAAAACAATTATGGAAATGAATTCAAGATAAACAAGTAAATCTGCTTGTGAAAGTTCTAAGGGAGAAGAGCATTAATAAATCAGAAACCATTTGTTAAGCACATTGTGCTAGGGCCTATGTGCTAGAGCTGGTAAAATGACCTTGCTCTCAGGGTGCTTATGTGTTCACATGTAAGTATATCAAAATATATACAAAGTCAGTGGATCCAGAGTCAGGAAGACCTGAGTTCATATCCAGCATCATATACGTACTAGGTGTTTGTCCCTGGGCAAGTCATTTAATGTGTGATTGCTTCAGTTTCCTCATTTGTAAAAAGAAGACAAAATAAAATATCTGTGAAGTGCTTTGTGAACCTCGAAGCACTATAAAGATGCAGCTGCTTTGATGTTATTGTTATTACATGGACTAGATTGTTGAAGATTATTTCAGTCTGGCGGTTCCATTTCTGGAGAGAGTACCCACACCAGTGACATCATAGATACTTTGGTACATTGAGGTAAGGTGACCAGATACTCTAAAAAGGTATGCCTGACAACACAGAAAAGGGAAATTTTACATTTCTAAGAATCTAAGTCTAAGAGTCATGCAATCTTATTTAAAACAAGAGGCAAAACTGAAACCAGAAGAGGAAAGGAAGAGAGAGAAGGGAGAAAAAAGGGACAAATATTGGAGGCAGAGGACACTAGCTTTGGGGGCTAATTAAAGGCACTAGTAGAATGAGTTGCTGATTGCTTTTGTCCTTCTTTTAAGAGATAGATCAGGAGCTTTGCAGGGTAAGCTTAAAAGGAAGATGACAATCACCTTTGCTGAAGAGTTCAGGTTTTCCTTGATTCCCATTGACACATTTCAGAGGCTTAACTACAATGCAGGATTAATTACAAAATACCAGAAGAAGAAAAACACTGCTTGGAATGGGTGGTTCCCTCCCTCATGAAACTGAAGCTTATTTCATTTGACTTCGTTGATAACTAATCTTAAAAATAAAAATAAAAAGATTCATTATTTTTTTCTTTTTTGGAGGGATAAAGCAGGGCAATTGGGGTTAAGTGACTTGCCCAAGGTCACATGGCTAGTAAGTGTTAAGTGTCTGAGACTGCATTTTGATTTTTCTGAACATGATAAACTTTGTTTGAACACAACCATTGTTTCTCAGACATCCTTAGAATGAGAGGATTTGGGTTGAAATCCTGCTCCACCTGATTATTACCTGGGTGATTTTGGACAACTAATTTTTCCTGCTTGAAACCCTGGTTTCTCATTTATAAAATTAAAAGAACTGGATTAAATAACCTCTGAATTCTCTTCCAGCATTAGAACTATGTTTCTAAGATGACCCCCTTTTTAGGAGGGATTTGTTCTTGAGCTTGGGCATTATGGTACTAAATTTGAGCATTTCATTTCATTAATGTTATCTCTATGCTGACCTTTTTTTCATGTTGTTATAGTTATATATGCTATTCTTTTGTTTCTGTTTTTCCCCCCACTCAGTATTCCTTCTTATAAGCCTTACCATATTTCTCTGAAATCTTCATATTTACTATTTCTGATAGGTAACATTCCAGAACTTTCATATGCCATAACTTATTCGGCCAATCCCCAATTAGTGGGCACATATTTTGTTTCCAGCTTTTTGTTATCACAAATAAGGCTGCCACAAGCATTAAAAAAATATGAGTCTTTTCTCACTACCAATTCCTCTTTCCTAAATCAGGAGCTACCGTTTGAGTCATGGTATGCTTTTCTGCCCTATTAGATTTACAGTTTATAAAAATCTCTAAACCATTTTTGAAACAAAAACTCGGTGGCCATTTTCCAAGGGAGCTCAGTGGTAACTTTTATAGTTTTATTGCATTTCCTCTCAATACATAATTCATCAAGATCCAGTTCATTTAAATAAATGTCTCTAAAATAAATTTTATTGTAAACAAATTACTCTGTTTTCACTTCTTTTCCTACATTATTGGGGGAAGGCATCTCATTTACCTACTTAGTACTTGTAAAACAATCACAAGCAAATAAAGATTTTTTAATTGGTTATATGTCAAAATGAAAGAGATTCTTATTGCTTTAACCTTTGTGAAGTGATCTTTTTGCTCAATCCAAATCTATCTTTGTTTATCCCTTTGCCTGACCCTTCCCAATATCCAGCAAGCATGACACATGATGCTCAGTAATCTTTGAATGACTTATTGGTTAATTCAAGCAGCTGGGGCCACCAACCAAGTGCAACTGAAAAGCCCAGGCCCTTGGATAGAGAATGGAGAAGTGTCCAGATGCAGTGCCACTTCAAAAATGCATTTGAAGTTGGAAACCTATTATTAGCCTCTTTTTAATGAAAAAAGCACTCTGTAGAACATTTAATTTAGCACTCAGCTCCTACAAGTTGCCCATTTTCCTCCTGTGTGCATTTAAAATTTTTAAAATGACATTTTCTGTCTGGTAGCCAGTATCCTTGCTGGTTCTTAGTCATTGTAATGCAGCTTTATGTTAATTTGACTGAAACTGCCAGATGCAGGAATGATTGTAAGCATGTTTGCACCCAGACTGTGTGAGGCCATTTTCTGAACACCTAATATAGCGTGGGCTTTTGTAAAGTACATTCGGGGTTCGAGCTATTCTTTAATGGCGAACACAAGTGGTGAGCAATAGAAAAATAACTGTGATTTGAAATGTGAGGATTTTGATATTCATATCGGACTTCAGCTGCCTAACTGTGGGAAGGGAAAAAGGCAAACGGATACTTTGCAAACTCATTATTTCATGATTGCCTGCTTATTTACCTTATTTGTCTTTTAAAAATGTTCTTGTTGCCTTTTGTTTTTCTACCACAACCATTTCTCTTTTTTTCTTGCTCCCCTCCTTCCAGCCTGCCCTTAATCTGCACTCCAGAGAACTTTTCCTTATAGTCAGGTCTGTATGCCTTGATTAAGTGTGTACTACGTGGGAGGCATGTGCCAGCTAAGTGCTGGAAATATAAAAAAAGGCAAAAGCTAGTCCCTGCTCCCAGGGAACTCATGGTCTAATGGAGGAGTCAACATGCAAACAGCTATGTTCTAACAAGATAATACATTGGTGATAGGCTGGGAATTGGGTCATGGAGTGAGCAACATGGGAAAGAGGCTTGTGTCCCAAAATGGTTTAGAGTCCGTGGAGGGGAGTAAGGTATAAGGAGACTAGAGAGGTTTGGAAAGGGCTTTGAAAGTCAAGCAGAGGATTTTCTATTTGATCATAAAGATAATAGGGAACCTCTGGAGTTTATTGAAGGGGAAGAGGGGAAAGGGTCACATGGACATTATTTATGGGCAAATCCTTTCCTCCACTCCAACCCAAATATTTAAGCAAAGGTAGCTAGGTAGCATAGTGGACAGAGTGTATGGGGCCTAAAGTCAGGAACACTCATCTCCCAGACACATATGAGCTGTGTGACCCTGAGCGAGTCACTTAACTCTGCCTCAGTTTCCTCATCTGTAAAGTGATTTAGAGAAGGAAATGGCAGACCATTCCAGGATCTCTGCCAAGAAAACCCTAAATGGAGTCATAGAGTATCAGACATAACTGAAAAACAAACTTACAGAGAGGGTCACTTATTCTGACTGGGTTTATTTGTTACCATTCACATCTATAGTTCCCATCTCTCTAGACTGAAAAGAGCAACATATCTTTCTTTATCAGTTCTACAAGCCTGAGACATCATTAAGATTCATCAAAATTGCCTTTTTTTTAAAATTGTTTTCTTTTTTTGATGTTCTTATCAATTACTTTATTGTAGACATATTATTTTCTTGCTTCTTTCTTCAGTTGGCATCATGTCATATAAACCTTCCCATGTTTTTCTGAATTCCTCTTATTGTTCTTATACTATGGCCCTATATTCTGTTATAGTCATATGCCACAATTTGTTCAGTCATTCCAATTGATGGATACTTATTTAGTTCCCCCATTTTTGTTTTGGCTAAATTCTTATTTTTAATAGTTGTAATTTAATACCTAAATTTAATAGTAATAAACACTTTCAGGATTGGAATGGAATTCAAAGGCCCATACTTGGGCCATTGGTAAGAATTTTTTGCATGTCCAGAAATTCAGTTTGATAGGACAAAAGATAAGGCAGTGACCTCTTAACCTTAGAAATTAGTTCACTTCTGTCCTAGTCATGGTTCTGTTCTGGAGCAGAATCTTAGGATTCAGACTTAGAGTGTCTGTTGGTAAGTGGGAGTGAGGTTTTTACCTTGGAGTTTAGACCTTGCTGTGTGATATCTTAGTATTTAAAATGCTTACTCAGTGAACTTGAATTGAGACAGAAAAAGAGGATGCACTCTCCTTGTATCATGGCTAACTTTAGAACAAAAACCTCTTAATACTTTTGGTTGGAAGAGGAAACAAATATTTGTTTCTTAGACCACCATCTTTGGGATGGAAGACAGTTCCATTTTAATGTTAAAAATAAAAGAATCTATTCTAAGTTGTCAGATTAATTTCTTTTGAGTTCATAGAATTGTGAAAAAAGCCAAATTACAATTTATCAATCAAAATAATTACTCAATAGATCTCATTTTAACTAGTGATAAGAATAGTTTTCATTTAAAAATGAAATCAGTTTAAAAAATTAACAAGTAATACCACTGCCATACATTTACAAAATACTTTATGGTTTACAGAGTACTTTATATTAATTATCTTGTTTGATCCTCCAAACAGTCCTGTGAAGTAGGTAGCTAGGGACAATATTCCTATCCCACCCAGTTTTACAGATGAAGAAACTAAACTCTAAGAAAGTGTGATTCATTGGTTACTGAGTGGCTGAGTTAAGACCAGAAGCCAGCTTTTCTGACTCCTAATGTAGTGCTTTCCCCCACTATACAAAACACTCTTTGAAAAGACCAAGAAGCCAACTTGATGACATTTAGAAGGAGTCTTTAAGAAGGTGCAACCAGCTTCCAGCAAATTTGCTCATTGTGAGAGATCAGATTTATATTAGATAATAGCAAGGGGAACTTCAAAACCAAACTCATGATTTTGGAGAGTTGAGAATATACAGAATCAATATAAAGATCAGATGGTAGGAAAATTAATGAAAGGACCAGAAAAAGCTCCATGCTGGGCATTAGAATGGGAAGATTGGAGGTGATCCAGGAATTGAATGGTGTGAGCTTTGCCATGAGATCACAAAATAGTTCAGTTCCAGTTCAATTCATACCTGGCAGGAGAGATGATTAGTTTTCTTTTTTTGTTTTGGTCTTTATTAATTTGTTTGTTTACTTTTAGTCTACAGGATTCAATTCCACAATTCCTTGAGTTTCAAATTTTCTTTTCCTCCCTCCCCTCCCCCCATGACATCATAAAATCCAGTATAGGATCTGCAGATACTTTCATATTAGACATTAGTCAGATTTCAAAGGTGGATTGTACCGGATGGAATGAAAAATGGTAAAGAGGAAATAAAACCAAACAAGAAAAAGAAAACGATCAAGTAGTTTGCTTCAATCAGGATTCAAACTCAGTTCTTTCTAGTTCTTTCTCTGGATGTAGACATCTCTCTCCATCATGAGTCTTTTGATTGACATATCACTGCATTGCTGAGAAGAGTCTGTCATAGTTGGTCATCACACTTATGTTGTGTCTGTGATTGTATACAAATTTGTGTCTGTGATTGTATACAAATTTGTGTCTGTGATTGTATACAAATTTCTTTTGATTCTACTCTTCTCACTCAGCATCAGTTTGTATAAGCCTCTCCAGGTAATTATGAAGTCCAAGGAGATGGTTAGTTTTAATCCATTAACAAATTACTATTGAATATATGCTACATGCAAGGTATTGTTGTCAGTACTTTGAAAGGAGGCAAAGCATTTCAAGCCAGTAGCTCTGCCCTCTTGGAGCTCACAGACAATAAAGGAGAGAGACATCAGCAATAGAAGGGATGTCACAAAGCAAGATGTGATTGTCCAGTAAGTGGGAATAGGCATAAGTGATATGAATTAGAACTTAATGATTTTGATGAGTGTAAACTGAGTGTAAGGCCCACGATAATTGTTCAATGGGAGGAACTTCAGCCGTGACTTAATAGTGTAGCAGAGATGAAAGTTTACTAACAATTACAATACATCAGCATTTATTGTGGGGAGGGGGAGGTATTAGCAATTGCCGAGTGTTCCATGGAGGTCAGTCAGTCTGTGCTTGGTCCATTCAGGTCTTGTTTCTGAACTTTGAGTTATCTGTAGAATGACTTTCTATTGTATATTTATAGCATCATAGATTTAAAGTTATAAGGAGTTTAGAATTAATCATTTAGTAAATAGGTATTTGTTAAGTGCCTACTATGTGCCATGCACTGTGTTATACAATAGGAATAGAAAGAAAAGCAAAAAATAGTGCCATTTAGTCTGGCCTCTTAATTTTCCAGATGGAAAAACTGAGACCCGGGTTAAGTGAGTTGCCCAGGGTCACATATCTAGTGGTAAGTGGCAGGGCTGGGATTCTGACTCCAAATCCAGTGTTTTTTTCACTGTACAGCACGGTGATTTAATGAAGACTCAGAGTGAGAAGAGAATTAATAGCTTAGCTAGCTAAGCCCAACCATAACTGATCAGGATTCCAGACTCGATAAAATACAAACCTTACAACTTGGCATTTAAAGCCTTTCACAGTCTGACTCCAGTCTGTCTTTCCAGACTTTTTTCAAATGATTTCCCTTGCCACACTGACATACTTTCTTTCATTTCCATGATCTCATTGATCCCTTTAACAGCCCTATAAGGTAGCTAGGGTAGGGAGTATTATCTCTATTTCACAGTGAGGACTGGGAGGTTTGGACAAGTAGATTGCCTATGGTCAAATAGTAACCAAGTGATGGAGCTGGAACTGATTTAGTTATCTAAATCTAGTTATGGATTTAGGACTGGAAGGATCCTAGGAGGCCATCTAATTCCATTCCCCTCATTGTGAAGATAAAATCAGTTGCTCAGTGCTAGACCCTTAGTAAGGACAGACAGACTTACCATGTAAGTAGCTGGTGGGCACAGTGACTAGAGCTCTGAACTTGGAGTCAGGAAGACCTGAGCTCAGATTCAGCCTTAGAAACTTCCTAACTGTGTGACTGGAGAAGGAAATGGCAAACCACTCTAGTATCTTTGCCAAGAAAACCCCATGAACAGCACTGGTTTGCTATGGTCCACAGGGTCACAAAGAGTCAGATAATGACTGAATAACAACAAGCTGTATGACCCTGAGTAGGTCACTTAACCTTGTTTGCCTCAATTTCCTCATTTGTAAAATAGAGATACTAATAGATAATAATAATAAATAATGAAGATAAAATTTAATAACATTTATGAAGTGTTTAGCACAGTACCTGGGACATAGTAGATGCTTTATCAGTACTTATTTAGGAGAGACAGACAGACAGAGAGACAGAGAAAGGGCAAGAACAGAATTCAGACCTAGGACCTCTTAATACAAATTCAAGTCCAGATCTTTCCCCTGCATTGTGCCAACTTTAGGGTTCTTTCATCTCATGTATGTATTCCTTTTCTTCTCTCTCAAACTCCATAGCCTACATTGATCTCCATACTCCTTGTGTCTCTTGGTTTTGTAGCTTAACCTATACATCCTCAGCAGAATCCAGATTCCACCCCCTTCCCCCCCCATCGTGCACAGCCCTTGGGCTTCCCTGCTACTCCAGGCATCTCTGAGAACTGTCAGTTTGTTGTCTCATGCCAAATAGACTTCAGAAAAGAAACACTGAATCACCAGTTTAGATCTGGAAGGGGATATCTGAGATGACCTACTCAGATCTCCTCAATTTTCAGTTTAGGCCATCAGGTCCCAGAGGGCTGAAGTGAAATTGTGCAAGATCACATAGGCTATAAGTAATATACATTTATATCAAAGTGACATGATTTCACTGGAAAATGAAAAAGTAAAACAGAATTGGTGCTTTTCTTTATGCTATTTCCCCTGCCTAAAATATCCACCCTCCTACTCTTTATTGGAACCCACATCTCAGCCAGTTTTCAAGGCCCATTTAATGCCTTTCCATTCCATGAAGTTTTCCGCAGCTGCTCCAGTTTGAAATGACTTTGCTTTCCTCAGAACTAATAATACTAATTGTCTATATTGCTTACTTGATGATTAATATATCTCACATAATTTTGGTAACATATTTTAAATTCTTACATTATAGTTTGTTTATGAATTTGTGACTTGTCTTCCCAATAGGATTGATTTTTAGTTCTTGGCTATAACTGACATTTATGGTATTCTTTAAAAGTTTGTAAAGTGCTTTGTATGAATTATCCAATTTCATTGACCATGAGATTATCATGCCCATTTTATAGATGAGCAAACAGAAGACCAAAGATGTCACAAATGGAACTTGAAGTCCAACACTCAATACCCTATGCCCTCTCTTGGCTTTCTTTATCTTATCCATGCTCTAGATGAGTGTGGGTCCCTTCTATGTGCTCAAGTATGGTGTTGATGTGGGATCTGAGCTTTATCTTACTGTAATTGCATCATTTTAGATGGTGGCTTTTTTTCCCCCTTGCCAGTATTCAAGCCAATCCTGACACTATGCCTCAAATGGCATAATTCTGAAATTCTGAGTTATTGTTGGACTGTTGGGAACAGTGTGGATTTCCTTTGGCAGGAGGAGGGTCTAATGGAAAGATCCAGACACCTCAGGAATTTGCATGCTTGGGATAGGCGTATTCCCCAGATTGGAGACTCGGTATTCCTGGCAGCTGCTTTATTAGTCCTCCAGCAGGTGCCACTGGAAGGCATTGCTAATAGAAGTCCTAAAATAATTTCAGTGTACCATTCATTTTTTTAAAAAATGTATTGAAAAACTCAGAGAAAGAGAAATGACATGGATAACCTAAAATATATAGCAATTTTTAGAGTTTTTGTTTTTGATGGAAATAATTTCTTTACTGAATGATGGCAAGTTAAATGAAAATTTAATGAACGATGGGGATGGCAAGTAGAAAGAAACAGTGATAAAGAAAATACAACAGGCTCTTTGTTTTATTTTCCTGTCTTTTCAGGTATATAGTAAGGTTTTGTTTTGTTTTTTGCCTTTTTTTTTTTTTTTTTTGCTTTTTGGAGGGGGAAGGTAGGGCAATTGGGATCAAGTGACTTGCCCAAGGTCACACGGCTAATTTTTGTGTTAAGTGTCTGAGACCGTATTTGAACTCAGGTCCTCCTGACTCCAGGGCCAGTGCTCTATTCACTGCACCACCTAGCTGCCCCTATATAGTAAATTTTTAAGTCTTCAGAACTTACCTGTGAAGGGCAGGCAGGATGGTGGAGGTCCTCAAGTTCATTCCATATAAAAGTCATTAGAAGGAGCAGGGGATCTTTTACCTGGAGACAAGAAGACTCAGGGGGGCGTGATAGCTGCTTTCAAGTATTTTGGAGGAGGGATTTGATTTCTTTTCCTTGTTCCTAAAAGACAGAATTAATAGAAGTGGGGTTGAAGGTGCCAAGAGGTACATTTAGGCTTTATTAGAGCTATTCCAACGTGGGGTAGTGAGTTCCTTCTTAGCGGAGGGATTTTTTTCCCTTCCTAGTAAGGGTTGCACTAGATGGCCTCTGAGGTCCCTTCCAACTTGGAAAATCTGTGACTTTGCCACTCTGTAATATATGTTTCTGTCCCATCTAGAATAGAACAGTCTTATTAGCATTGTGGAGGATTTCAAGTTGTTTTTTTTTTCTTTCAAATGACTGACATGAATGAAGTCTACAAATCTGGACCTCAAAGTTTCTCTAAGTAGACTATTCTTTAAAGAATCAATGAAAAGAGGCCACAGCCACTACCATATTTGTCTGTTTACAGCTGCATAGTAGGGTCCCTAGAGTGTCCTGATGGCAGTGGAGGATGGCTTAATGTTGCTCATGTTTTCCTTATATTAATTGCTTTAGTGGAAGAGAAATTAGGGCCTGAGATTCTCTGCTTTTTTTTTTTTAAGGTTTTTTAGGTGTTTCTCTAAAACTGTGGGACCTGGATTCTGTTCTGTATAAATTTGCTTTAGCCTTCTGCTTTGTGAATATGCAACACTGATGTCTAATTTTAATTTGGAATGTTTTTCAATGTAGGTTGAAGCATATAACCTGCATTGCATATGCAACTATGTTTAATTGAGCATAATTAGCAGGATGTATTTAAAGCATCTCAGGATGCCCCAAAGGGCATACCAAGCTCCAAGTCATGCACGTAGTAGGCACCCAATAAAACTTGTCAGATAAGAAATACTTGTCCAATAGAGATGCCGAATGCAGCACTAACTGAGCTAGAAGGAGATGGAAGAGTCTGGAGTGCAAACACAAAGTGATATGGATCTTGGATTATGATTGTCAGAAGCTGTATTATTCTCCTTATAGCTCATCAGTTCAGTTTAGGTAGAATACAGTGGGGCTATTAGCTAATAGACTAATTTAGTAATGAGCCTGAAAATACAATTTCTGCACAGTGAGGAGGCAAAAGCTCCTTTGCTGGTTCTCTGTCTGGAATTTCTGAGCCAGACATCTTCATCATCAGCCCAGCTGGATGACCTCTTGACTGGAGCACTCCTGGATGTGAACGAAAAGGCTGCCTCTGGCCTTACCTCTTGTAGCTGTCCATGTCATTTGTGCCGTGCTGAGGAAATATTTATTGAAAGATTACATGATAAATTTAGTTATGTAATATTTTCCTTGGGGACACCTGAGTTAAGTGTAGGGCAAGGGTCAAATCACATTGTATGAGCCATTTCCTTCCCCACAAATATTTTAAATTTATCTTTTTATTTTTAGTTTTCAACATTCATTTCCACAAGGTTTTGAATTATAATTTTTCCTCCCCATCTTTTCCCTATATCCTACCCCAAAATAGCAAGCCCACTGAATACCCCTTCTCCCAATCTGTTCTCTCTTATAGTCTTCCCCATCACCCCCCTAACTTTCCAGTAGGGCAAGATGGATTTCTATACTCCAGTGCCTGTATATCTTATCCACAAATATTTTATATTGATAAGCAGTTCTCCATGGAGTAGAAAGAACAAGGGATTTAGTGTCTGATCTGGGATTGGGGTTTACATCTTGGTTTCTGTCCTTTACTACTTCCATGACCTTGCAAGAATCACTTCACCTTCATGAACCTCAGTTTCCTCATTTGTAAAATGAGAGGGCTTGCCTTGTTTGTCTCTGAAATCTCTTTGGGCTCTCATCCTCTGAAATATTTTATTTTAAAATAAATTTTATTGTTATCTTTAGTCTCAACATTGCCCAAATTTCTCCCTGTATATCTTTCCCTCTCTTCTTCCAGAGAACCATCTCACATAACAAAGAAAAAAATTTTAAAAGAAAGAGAGGAAGAAAAGGAAAAAAAACCCAGCAAAACCAATAAAAAAATCTTTCAAAAAATCGCCCCCCAAATTCTTTGTACAGCACTCATGGACCTCCTTCCTGCCCTTTTCCCCCAATCTGTACGAAGGAGTGGAGGACCATATTTGTTCTGAAATCTTTCCAAAATGAAACAAAGGACCATCTTGAAGAGGAGCTATCAGAACTAGGTAAATTCCATGGCAGAGTGGAAGAATGGGGTGGGGATGACATTGGCAGACTGCCAGCTCTATCTCTTCCATTCTTGCTCCTTGCAGGTATGATGCTTTATGGGTGCCTCGGGTCTTTTTGTTGTTAATAACACTGGCCCTTAACGCTGCCCTTTTGTTCGTTTCATTACTCTCTGTATGAATCTAGCATAGTTTCTGAAGCTGGAAGCTGATCCTCAAGGGGGATAAGCTGGAGTGAATGCCCTGCTGTGCTGTACCCTGAGGATTTTCTGTGCTTTCTCTAACCTTCAACCTTGATGTTCTTCAGGTCCATTAGTTTTGAAGATGGGGCATGTTTTGATTTATTTATATAAACTTGCCTATGGCCTGAACTATTATCAATTTAGTGATTCTTCAGAAATCCTTCTTTGACATTTCTGTCGTCATGCCTGGTTAGAGTGAGCTAATTTTATGTTCAATATCAGCAGCTAAACCCAAGATGCATTTGGTGGAAGTTATATAGAATTTGAAGGAATATCCACAAAGTGACTTTCTGTCAGAAAATATGGAGCCTCCTACCTAGACTCCTAATTTCCTTGGGCATCTGTATTTGAGAGACATGGCACAGTGGCCATGGAGAATGGAGAGTTGGCCTAGAAATCAGGAAAACCTGATTGCAAATCCTGCCTCTCTGACATACATTGTGACTCTGGGAAAGTCCCTTCATCTGTTGGGCAACACTCTCAGAGTATAAGTTGCAGAGAAGGTTCCAGTGCCCATTGGTGGAAGGAAGTCCCTCAGTGTGCCAACAAAATCATACGTCCAGGACATTAACCCTATTCCTGTCATGTTTTTGATGTAAAAGTACAACCAAACGGGCCTATTAGAAATTTCTTTCATTTACCCTGCGATTTTCCATCTTAGGGAGGTTTTCCCACCACATCCCTTTAGGATCCATCCACTCTTCCCTTTCTCTGTCCTTTAAATGTCAGCTCAAATGTCATCCCCTCCTGGGAGCCTTCCCTGACCCCTCAGACAATAAATACCGTTTCTTATTTGGGTGACACGTAACTTAGCATTACTCAGTATTATTACCTTTCACATTCACCTAGCATGTTTCATTTTGTTTTACCCTTGTCTCTGTCTCTTTACTAAACTGCATGCTCTGTGAAAGCAGGGGCCTTGTCTTTTCTAAACTTTGTGTCCAAGTGTTCAAGAGGATGCTGTGCACACAGTAGGTGCTTAATGAATGCTCGTTTATTTGAACTGAAGTGAATTGCACAATGTGATGCCATCTATCATAATGAAATAACTTTTAACCTTTGAGAATAGAGAGAGGTTGATGTTTGTGCTCTAAGTCAGGGTAATATATATTCGAAGCATGTCAAAATGGGACTCATTCCACATACCCTTCTGGCTATTTTTGCCCTCCCCTCTGAGATGGCCTTCTATTCTGTATACATCTGTGCATGTAGCTACTTGTTTACATGTTTTCCTTCCCCTTTAGAACAGGAGTTCCTTGAGGGGCAAGGACTGGCAGTACAGTGGCTAGAACATAGGGAGTTCTTAATAAATGCATGTTGATTGATCCATTTGTTGTGTTTTGGAAAATAAAATGATAGAAAACACTTATCACTGGTGAAATGATTTTAGCCGAATATTAGAGGAGTGAGGCATTTGGAATGATGTTAACTGTAGGAAAACTAGATGTTGCATAATTTAAAAACTAAAAATGGAGTTTAATCAAATGTACTCCCATAATGATTCAGTTGCCTTCTTTATTGAAATTTGTTTTTACAAATAAAATCCATTTATCCTCTTAGGTAGCTCAAGGTGCTGATTGCTACAGAATAAAGTGTTTCCTAATAAGGGCCTTTGGATTTCAGAATTTTCTTAATGGGCTTCTCCTAGAACTTTGTTTCATGGAAAAAATGTATCCAGAACATACTGCAGAATATTATAGGTATATTGAATTGTGAAATCAAAGGGATTAGAAAACATCTTCTGATGTTATGTGTTTTGTTTGGATGAACCTATTTTCAGATTCTTCTCTCAATTCTGGAATACGTTAAAGGTCAAGCTAAGTTGGTACAGTTTAATGAAGAAAAAGAATTTCCAGATGGTAGGACAGTTATGATTATAGATGACTCTGCAAACACTTTGGAGGTTCTCTGCCCAGAAGAGCATTTTAGATATTACTTTCTTTAGTGGGGTACATGTGTGTAGTTGTTTTGTACCCAGACTAACCACTTTCTACTCTCGTAGGTGATGATAATTATTTATGGGAGGGTCTGGTTGCCTAAATACTGATTTATTGTGTGGTTTTGCAATTTGGAACTATTTATATGTAATTTAAGACATAAATGGTACTGAGCACGTACAATTAGTTTAATTAATGAAAGTCTACAATTCACATTAAGTCTAAAGAAAACAATATTTTATAAACATTCATTTAAAGAATATACAAGAATAGACTCTTTGGTCCCTCTAAGAGTGTGAGTCTGAGTCAGAGATTCTTAACCTGCCTTCCACAAATTGATTTTTGAAAATATTTTGATAACTGAATTTTATTTGCAGAAGTATTTTAATTTAGTTGCAAGAGAGTAAACAAAACAATTTAGTCACTCTTGTAGAATTATTCTGTATTGATCATTCTGAGAGCTTAGGCAATGTTTGTAGTCTCAATGCAATATTATATACGTTAGTAGAGTTGAGTATTTAAAAATGGTGGGGAGGCCCTTGTGCTTGGAATCCCAGGGTATGTTGGTTTCTATTTGAAATGTTATGAGCAGCAGCTGTGTTCAATGCATCTAAGAAATGTGGGCAGGTCAGCAAATTTAGCCAGGGGCTGATGTGTGATTGTGTAAGGGATATGTGACAAGGCCTCATTAGCCCCAGGAGTTCAGCCTTTGTCCAAGCAAATGTGCCATCTGCCTATATATATAGCCTGGGAGCTGCCAGACTTCATCTCAAAGGCGTTCGTTGGATGAATGAGGTCCTCTACCTCCTGAGAATGCTCATTCCTCAAACAGATAAAACAGTGATTCATATCAATGAAGGATGGAATGGAGGAGCTGGGCCTATAAATCAGAAGCAAAATGTTTTTTCATTAAAAAGAAACAATTTTAATGTAATAATAACAACATCCCACGTGTATATAGAATTTTATGTTTTGATACAGTGCTATTTCAAACCTCACTCATTTGGAATTTGTACTAAGTCAGATGCAGTACATGTGATTCTTAGTGAGTGAAAAAAATTAGTTTTCCCTGTGAATTTTTAGGACCTTACTCAACAGTAATGGGATTTTGATCCAAAATCTGTAGCATTTTCAAATCAAGGATTTTAAGAAATTAAGGATCCCTTCAATTTAGAGAAAGAGCTCTTAATTTTTTTTTTTTATCATGGACTTCTTTGGCAACTTGATGAAGCCTATAGAGCACTTCTAAAAATTATGTTTTAAAATATATAAAATAAAATATAAGTATTATTGAGAAAACTAAATTATATTGCAATACAAGTTATCAAAATATTTTTAAAACCTATTCATGGAGGCCAGGCTAAGAACCCCTGATTTAGATTCATACTCTTAGGGGAGTCTAATAGTCTGTTCTTTAAATTAATGTTTATAAAACATTATTCTATAGATTTACTGTGCATTGTAGATTTTCTTTAATGCATATAATTGTATCTACTTAGTACCCATTGATTTCTTAAATTATATGCTATATCTGAAAAATTTAGAACTTTCATTTGTTTATGTTACTTTGGGGATACAGTTTAAAAATTTTATTGAAATATTTTGTTCAGACACAACAGATGCCTTCCAACTATAACCTAAACAAGTCCTCTCATAAAATGCATACCCCCCAAAATATTTGTTTATTTACTTATCTGTCTATCTTTATCCATTTATTCAGTCATGCGTTGATTGGCTGATTGATCCTTAACAGAAAGGAGGGATGTGCCTTTGAACTTTGACAGTACCGAACTAGCACTGAGCCCTGCCTTTGACCAGAGTTTTGTTGTCTGTCCAATTGGTTTTTATTTAAATCATTATAGGATTAAGTAGATTCTTTTGGTGTTGCCTCCTTCATTCTTCATCTTGTCACATGAGGTATACTTCTATGCATTCTTAATATTCATCAACCTGACAGCATAATGATATTCCATTTCAGTCATATGCCATAATTTGTTTATCCATTTCTCAGTTATTGGACACGCTTTTTGTTTCTAGCTTTTTGGCCTCCCCAGGCATGCTGCTATGTGCATTTTTTTTTTTGTATATGTGGGTCTTTTCTTGCTGTCAAAAACCTCCCTTGGGACACAGCCCTAGTACTGGAACCTCTGAGTCAAAGGATATGAATAATTTACTAACAAGATAAATTTTCAAAAATTCCAAAATATAATTCAAACTTTTCAGAAAGTGTAACTGGCCTCTCCTCCACCCCGTCTTGATAGTTTATATTTCTATTTATTGTTAGTGCTTGTGCTACTATGACTTCATCAGTGTTTAAAAGTTCTGATCATGAGATTCCCTCTAGCAATTCACTTCAACAGCTGCTCTGCAGAACAGCTTTCATTGCTGGAGAACATTGAGCAGTAACTTACCCAGAACTATGCAGTCAGGATGGGTCAGAATTGGGATTTGAATCCCCGTCTTGAGGAAGCTCCGAGAGGTTCCCTGAAGTTTCTTGATGCGTTACTCACTGCAGGAATAAAGAAACTAAAGCTTGTGGAGACTGTGACCTACTCACCTGTGCCATCCAAAATGGCTCCTTATAAATGGCTAGAAATGTGTCTTTGTCTTTGGATGAGGCTGATCTAGCCATTCAGTGTAACCTTGAACAGGCCACCTCTCTTTTTTTGCCTGTAAAATAAAGGCATTGGATTTGATGGTTTCTAAAATCCTTTCCATCTCTGACAAAATGTTGTGCATTTTATTCTTAAATGGAAGAGGTCTCTGGGAAAAAGGCTCTATTTCCCCACAGAGACCAAGATATATGGATTATGATAAAACTCATTTAAGGAGACCAATCATCCTTCCACTTTTTAAAAACAGCTAATATTTTATAATGACATTAACTTAAAGGGGATCCCAGAACCCCAGACTCTCCAAATAATATTTATCCATCAATATATTTTTATACATAAAGATGGCAAAGCTTAATGAATTGAAAGATAACCTCAGAGTCTGGAAGACCTGGGTCTAACTTCTGAAACATACTGGATGTGTGACCTTGGTTAAATCCCTTAACTCTCTGAGTCTATAAATCATAAAGGAGGTGTTTGCATGCATTGGCAGAGAAGGTCCCCTCTGACACATGTCACTGAGATCATAGGTCAGGTCCCCATTTCCATCCCCAACCATATCTCTATTCCTATTCCTAGATTTACATTAATATATTTCAGGATAAAAAGGGTTTTTTGACTGAGTTATTTTGGGTAATGCTAGTTTAGTCTAATGTATATTCTTAGAAAACCTGCTTCCTCATAGGTGATTTCCAAGGCATTATTTACTCTATAGTCCATAGTAGCTATTTTTGTAGCTTATTTTATTTGGGAAGCACATAGCAAAAGCATAGCAATGTTTGGAGGCAGTTTGATGTAAAGAGATTCTAACACAAATTGTAGAATAGTTTGCATAATTAAGTTTCAGAGATTTAGCAACTAACTAAATTACTTGATCCGTCCTCCCCTTCATAAGGCCTTACTCAAGTAAGTTTTTCTTAGCATCTTGTAATCACAGAATTTCCGTGTTGGGAGAGATTTCAGAGTCTATCTAGTAGCTGGATAAGAAATAATAATAATAATAATAATAATATATAATTCTTAATAAAAGGGTTTATTCTATGAAGTTTGCATTCAGTCAAAGGGCCATACTTGAGGACCTAGAGGTTCCCCACCCCGTTCTAGTTAAATCCACACCTGAACAAAGGCCCTCTCACACCATCCCCAAGTGTTCACCTAGCTTCTTCCTGAAAAGCCTTTGGGAAAGGGAACAGAGAATCCATTCTCTCCCGATGCAACCCCTGGTACTTTGGGATGCTCTGATTGGTAGGAAGCTTGCCTCTACAACTTCTACCCATTGTTCCTGGTCCAGCCAGCTGAGAACAAGCAGAGCAAAGCTACTCCTTCTAGGCATTAGCCTTTTCAGGACAGCTATGGATCCCCTTTAAGTCTTTTTCTTCCCTCCAGACTATACTTCCCTAGTTCCTTCAGAGGATGCTTAGGGGGTGTAGTACTGGGACCTGGAGTTGGGAAGACCCAAGTTCAGATTCTGCTTCAGATAAGTAGCATTGGTCATTTAACCTTTGCCTGCCTTTGTTTTCTCATCTATAAAATGGAAATAATATAGTACTTAACTACCAGGGTTATTGTGAGGATCAAATGAGATAATTGTTGAGTACTTTACAAAGCTTAAAACATTATATAAATGCTAGCTCTTATTAGTCCTTATCCAGTATTCAATAGACAGATTGTCCTCCTCTTCCTGTAGATTGTCCTATAGCTTGGTCTTTAGGCCCCTCCCCATCCTTTTTATTCTCTATAAGTTACTCTCCAGTTTGCATTCTGGATGTGGTCTAAGGGCACAGTGAGAAATATTCGTGCTTTCATTTCGGATACCATTTCTAGGATAGTATCAACTCTTGGGCCACTAGGTTTCAAGTTTCTTTCATTTTGAACTATTGAAATCTGCTAAAATCTGATCTCTTCCAAAGGACAAGCAGATCTGATGTTGCTTGTTTTGGTTTGGGACACGTGTGTGTGTGTGTGTGTGTGTGTGTGTGTGTGTGTGTGTGTGTGTGTGTGTGTAAAATTCCCTTAAGAGCTGGAGTTCCAAAAATTGCTACCAATTTTTTTGGTTGAATATATTTATATATTTTTGTTTTTCTTCTTTAAATCTACCTAGACCAAGCCAGTTATTTGCAGTTATGAATGTTCTATGCTTGTCAGGGATGTAGTTGAATGTTAGGGACAAAAAGGCCTCTAGAAATCCATGAGCCCAACCAATCCCTTTGTTTTTTGCATAGGGGAACTGAGGCCTAGAAAGAGACTCATGGGATGAGATTGCTGGTTAGTGACTGACATGAGAATTAGAAACCCAATGCACACTGCAATGGAAAGAACACTGGATTTGCTATCATAACACTTAGGTTCAGACATTTCAGCTCTGGCACTTATGAGTGTGTAAGTCACTTGACCTATTTCAGTCTCAGTTTCCCTCCTGTCTCTCAAAATGAGAGATTTGGGCTAGGTGTTTTCTGAGGTTCCTCTGGATTCTAAATCTTTGATGCTGCAACTTTTCAGTCCAAGGTGTTTTCAGAGTTGCCAAGACTTATTTAGGATGGTGGACTCGAGGAAAGTTCTTAACAATCTATCATTGTATTAATTTTATTTTCTTCAGTTTTGAGAGTGACATTTTTAATTTTGTTACCTGTATAATGAGGAGAATCCTATCTGTGATCTGTGTTATATATATATTATAATATTGTAACCTGATAATATAGTTGTAGAGCCATGGTTCTCAACGTGTGAAGTTCCCAAGACCCTTTCAGGGGATCTTCAAGGTCAAGATTGCCTCCTCCTCTTCATCAGACATTTTAATTTCTAATGCAATAAATATTGATAGATATAACCCACTTTAATGAAAGGTCTTAGAGGGAAGTCCTCAGTAATTCTTAAGAGCTTAAAGGGGTTCTGAGTCCAAAAACTTTGAGGACAAGTATTTCTGAGATGTCATTATTAGCAGAAAGTGTTTGGTGCTTAGAGCTCCTTTTTTGTGGAATGAAGGGAAGGGAAGAAGGAAAGAGGCATTTATTACACCCAACTGTGTGCCATGTACTGTACCAATATTATCTCATTTGATCTTTACAAAATCCTTGAAGGTAGATACTATGTTTTTCTCTATGTTACAAATAAGGAAACAGAGGCAAACAGAGGTTAAGTGACTTGCCCACAGTTACTTACTCAGCTAGCAAGTATCTGAGGTTAGATTTGAATCCAGGTCTTCCTGAGGCACTGCAGGCGGGACATTCTATCCAATGAAACATTTTGTTCTCTAGTTACTGGGTCTTGCTTATTTGGACTTGACGTAAGCATGGAACAGTGGCATGAGAGGTGGATTTGATTTGGATTCAAAGCCCTGTGTTTGAATACCAGCTTTGCTAACTTACTATCTGTGTGATGTGGAGTAAGCCACTTAAACTTTTTGGGCTTCTGTTTCTACTACTGTAAAATGAGCTGGAGGTGGGGTGGGGAGGTGGGAGGTGGAATGTGGAATGAGATATTAGATTAGATAACCTCTGGAGTCCCTTCCAATACCAAATCTGTCTCAGCTGGAGAAATTTGTCAAGGAATTGGGGGATGTCAATCCTCAGAACCTTATTTTGTTGTAAGAGTCAATATTTAATTATATTCTGTTACCATTTTAGGGAAAAAATATCTATGAAGGCTTAGCCATTGCTATAAAACAGAGTCTTTCCTCCTCTGTCCCCCATCAGGTTTATTATTAAAGGAAAAGGCAAATTCGTAGAAAGTTCCTATAATCAGGATGGGGAGGATTTTTTTTTTTTTTGCTATGGTTTTAGGGTCTACTAACTTGTACATGGGCTGCTTTAGGACACAGCAAAACATTCAGTTTTTCACAAGTCTCTAAAATAAATGAGCTTCTTTAAATCTTTAATAATGATAATAATATATAACAAATACAATTCAGTTACAAATTTTATTATTTAAACATGGGAACTTTCTCCCCTAGGCTTTAGACTTGAATAGATGAAATCTCCCAATGTTGACAATTTCCTCCTTCCTTGCCTCCCCCAGCTACATGTAATGTTTGAGGCAAGCTGTTCCAAGATAACTCCCCTTCTTCTCTTTGAGAGGGCATTACTTTAGAGAAAAGAAAGGGAGAGTTGTTTGTTTTGTTTTGTTTTTAGGTGGATTATATAGTTGTTGAAAGTTCTCAGCTAATTCCAGAACTGAATTGGGGAATGAGTTGGTGTTGCAGCAGGGAAACCTTTGTATTTAAGCAAGTATTGCTTAAGTAAAATGCCTGCAATGCGTTAAGAGGGATTTAATGTTTTAAAACCTCGTTTTAACAATCTCCCATGGGGATTTTTGGAGAAGACTGAGACAGTTGTCCAGCTGTTAGAATCTGAACTCGTGGGCCTATATAATAAAGACATTTAACGAGTGATGAGTAGGCTACTTTGCTTGTCTTTCTCAGCTTTTTTTTTTTTTTTTAAGATTCACAAGAAGAAAAATAATGAGTAATTAATACATGTAAACAGTGATCGGAGTCATGCACTCTGGGTTTTGTAGAGCTGTTTCAAAATGAAACTTACAAAGAGAAAATATTGAGAAAAGTACAGTATGGTATGTAGATGGATAAATGTCAATCCATCATCTTTTATTAAGCTCCTTTTCTGTGACAGTCTCAGTGGGTACAAGTAGAAGGAATGAAACAATCTCTACTCAAAAGGAACTTTCATTCTAATGGGGAAGACAAGTGAATTCCATTCAATCAGTATTTATTAAGTGCCTCTGCAACATGCCAGATCCTGTGCTAGATGCTAGAAATACAAAGACAAAAAGAAACCATTCCTTAACTTCAAGGAATTTACATTCTATCGGGAAAACGACCTGCCAACAAATAACTAAAGACCAGATAATATGGGGAAGGAGGGCATTAGCTGTGGGGAGGGAGGTTCAGGCTTAAGCTAAGGTCCCCTGAGGTCAGACTTAAGCCAGGTCTTAAAGGGATCTAGTGAAGTGAAGAGGTGGAGATGAGGAAGAACTCTCATTTCCTGTAAGGGAGATTGCCATTGCAAGGACTCATAGACTGGAAATGGAAGGTCACACAGAGGCAGAGCAAATATGCCCCTCTGGCTGGAATGTAGGGTTCATGAATAGGAATTATGTGCAGTAAGCCAGAAGAGGTAGAGGTAGCCTGGTGGAAGACTGTGAGGAGGCTTTAAATGCCAAATAGAAATGTTTGTCTTTGTTGACCGAGGTGCATTATGGATCCTCTGGAGCTTCCTGAGCAGGGGCCAGACCCGGTCAGCCCTGATATCTTCTATTTGGTTGACCTACTTTATTCTATTTACATTTCTTCAGAAAGGAGAGAAACCCTTTTTAGGTTGGCCATTCTCAGCTATTCCATATAGCTACTACATCTCCATTTATTCAAGTCATGAGATCTGTAATGATGACATCCGATTACATTATAAACTGATAATTTTCAGTGCATTCAAGGGATTTCTTCTGTTTGGAGGGATCCTATGTAGGGGATTCTTTTAAGAAAAGGTTATTCATATACTATTAAAGTGTTTTTCTGGTACTGGGAATTCCTTCCACCTTTGTATTTCAGCCTCTCTGTAACTTAATTAAGTCATAGCATTGTAGACTCATAGATTTCAAGCTAACATTCCAGGAGTTGAACTCTGTTTATCAGGACCCAACCCATCATATCCACTATCGCTTGTTTTTGGCTTATCAAAGAGAGGTTCAGTCAGTGAGTGAGAATGACACAGGTATCATGGAAAGAGAGATCACAGAAGACACAAACTAGGGAGTGACCATTCTTTCAATTGTTTCAGTTATAAAACAAATATAACAGGCACTAGGAATATGCTGAATGGCTTCCAGAAGAAGAATTAGAAGATAGTTGGATAATCCACTAAATCTGATTGGTTCTCAGTCTGTAGAAGGGAGGAAGATGTTCTCAAGGGAAATATTACTGATTTGTTGTCTTTTCAAGGCAGTAGATTCTTTAAAACCATATTGGGAAACCATATTGGAAAAAAGACTTTTTTTTTTTGTATGGAGTATAAATTGGTTTGCATTTGAATTAAAAGGGAAAAAATGCCCGTGTTTAAACAGTTGGATTGTTTACTATTATCTATTGTCTAGTTCTTTGTAAAACAAACTCATAATTGGCCCCACAAACAATATATACAGATTAATTCATGTTCTTATCTTGTGTTAGTCTATGATGTAAATATGAGCTATTATTGCAGTCTAAATTAGCTTTAAATTTAGTATCTGATTGTGGTCCAGATTCCTAGCTTGCTGCTTGATAATTTAATCGACTTAATTGTCAGAAATGCTGTACTTTCATGTTGGAGCCTGCAGTAGGGCTGACTGAATCACTTGTCTCATAAAAGAATGTAATGGATGGGAGAGATTGGGATGCTATGAACAGTATGAGTTTAGACTGAGATTATATTGAATCAGAGCAGTGACTTTGATTACTGCCTCTATTGGCTTCAGGGGGGAAGAACAACCTTGAAAAAGAGCATCTAAGCATCACACGAATATTCACTAGCACTCCCTTCCTCCTGCCGGAGCTCTCCTAGCACCATTAAAAAAGTGATTGGACTGAATCATTGTAACTTACTTGAAGAACACAATGTAATTAATATTGAAGTGAAATAAATCAATGGCATTGGGTCTTAGGTGGTGTTTCATTTCCGAAAGCCCTTTAGGACTTAGGAAGTGACTCACTGGCCCTGCTGTTTGTAGAATAGTGAAACCTGACTCATCTAGTACCAGGTTTTCAGCAAAGAGCCTCTGGAAGTAGTTGTGGGGAGCTGAGCTGAGTGAGTTTAGGATTTGTTGTATTAGGGGCATCCATCCACATGGATTAGTAAAACCTGGTCAATGTTCTTTGTTAGCTAGGTGAGATATATAGACTATGGAAGGACTCCTCTTACCCCCTTCAACTTAAACTCACAAAGGTTCTAGTCTCTTTCTCTGGTGCAACTAATTGCATTTGGCTAAAATGGATCTGACCTTTCCTAAAGAGTCCATGGAAACTTTTAGGTTTGTAGATGTGTACTGTTTTTCCAGTATCTCAAGGGTATTTCCATTTTAAGCTACTTGATATTGGATCTGCCTTCAGAGAACTCTATGGAGAAGATGAGAGGCTTTATTCCTTTCCCTACAATGTAAAGTGCAGATGAAAACGTATGATTTCCATTCTTCAAGAGTCAGAGTTAGACAGATGTAATATATCTAGAGAGGAAACCAAGTGACATTGCTGCTGTGGGAGGCCATATGGTAGAGTAATATGGAAAGAGGGCTGGATTTTGAGCCAGAAGTCCTGGGAGCCACTCCATCTCTATGAGGCTGTTTTCTCATCTTAAAACAAGAGTTGGACTTGGTGACTTCGAGGGTCCCTTCTATCTCTTGTAATCTTGGGCAAACTGCTTAGCCTTCCTAGACATCAGTTTCCTCATCTGTAAGAAGCGGAGGTTGAATTAGATGACCTCTTGGATTCCTAGTTTGGATGGCAAAGTCAGACCCCCAGAATGGAGAAGTGGTAACACTTGGTGATCAAATTAGAGAAACAAAGTTTTCATGGACCTCCTGGAGAACAGTCCTTGGGAAAAGGGAAAACAGAAGCAGGATCTGCCTGTTTTCTGTTATTGTCACTGGAGGAGCTCCTCATCCTGGAGGAAGGTAGGGAAATTTTAGAGCTCAAGTTGCTCTCTTATAATCTTGATTTCATACAGATGGTGATAGTAGTTGACATTTGTATGGTGCTTTAAGATCTGCAAAGTACATTACAAAGATTATTCCATTGGATCCTTGCAACAATTCTGTTAGGTACAGCAGGCATTATTATCTTTATTCTTCAGAGGAGGAAACTGAGACTCAGCTATGTTAAGTGACATAATGGTCACATAGTTAAAACCCACAAGGTGCTTTACAGAAATAAACTGAGAGTTCTGTGGCAGTGCCTTGAATACATTAGGCACTCAGTAAATATTGAATTAAATATGAAGGAAAGGTACCATCATCTGTCTCACTAAGTAAAGAGTCAAATAGAAGCAGGTTAAGTGATTCCTCTTAGGTTATTTAGTTTGTCCTGTGGCAGGGCCAGGCATGGAACCCCTACTAAGAGAAGCAGTTCTAATTCATGTCCTTGTACAGGTAGAAACATAAGTGCTGGTGTTAGGTTGATGTATGCTTTCTGAAATGGTTATAAGAGAGCTTAATAATTAATCCCTAAAGATTTTTTAAATAAATTATCCTCTTCCTCTTCCCCCCCACTGCCCCCGCACACCTTCTCTGTTAAATTTTAGGATCCCTCTAAGAGCAAGTACTTGTCAAGTTCCTGTTAGTTTTAGATGTGTGTAAAAGCTCATCTAACACCAACAAAGTAACTTGGCAGAATTCTTCTCCTTTAGTTTTTTCCTTACTTCTCAAGGCAGACACAAGGTAAAAAGTTGCTTCTAACCATCCCCAAGTTTTTTTTTTTAATTTTTTTTTTTATTTTTATAGGGCAGTTGGGGTTAAGTAACTTGCCCAAGGTCACACGGCTAGGTTTTTTCGTTTGGGTGTGCATTAAGTGTCTGAGGCCGGAACCGAACTCAGGTCCTTCTGACTCCAGGGCCGATGCTCTACTCACTGCGCCACTTAGCCGCCCTACCATCCCCAAGTTTGGCACTTAGTTTTTTTTAGTAAGTACATTAAGCGTCTGTACTGAGGCTAGCCTCTCTTGCTAGCTGGCTGCCTGCCCTGCTCAGGTGTGTGCATCATTATTCAGGAACTACGAGACTTGACCTGGGGAGGTTAGAACTGAGGGGACTTTTTGCCCAAGAGCTCTTGTTTGCATTGTTAGCTGCCCTGCCCTCCTAGAAGAGATTCTGGCTCTGCTCTGTCAGTTGAAACAACACTCCCACCACTTCAGCCAATGGAGGCCTGTGTTCACAGAAAAAACTTGCCTGATTTCTGGAGCAGCAAGGTTTCTTGTTCTGCTTCACCATGAAGTGTGGTAAAGCTTTTGATTTTCAGCCAGCTGTTGTATCTAAATAGCAGTCCATCTTCTTCAGATGGCAGAGGGAATGTATTTTTGCTAATCGGATTAAGAGCTACATTAATTTTTTTTTTTTTTAACGAAAGCTCCGGTGACCACATAAGCACCATTAGCTTTCCTGGTCCTTAGTAAGTACAGATGTATGGAAAGCTTAATTGTTTATAGTTTGCCAATTATCCAATCTCCCTTGCAGCCCACGGTCATGAATTTTGTTTTGTTTTGCATTTGATTTTTTTTTTTTAATTGCCTGAACATTCTTGCTTGAAGTAGGGCAAAGCCAGCAAGTCACTTCGGTGAAATGTTTAATGTAGGAAAGTGTTGAAATTCTGGGTTCATTAGCTGTACTTTTCCTTACCCAGACTTAATAGGGAGTCAGGAATACAAGTGGTCTGGTGGATCATAGATTTAGAGTCAAACCACGCTTGAGGTTTTCTAGTCCAACACTCTTCTCTCTCAGTGGAGGAAGCCCAAAGAGGATCAGTGATTTACTCAAGGTCAAGTAGTAATAAGTAGCTGAGTCACGTTATGAATATGGTTTCATTTGATTTCACATCAAGCATGCTTTTCTTTTTCTGTTTTCCCAGTTTTTTTTTTTTTTTGAGGGGGGAAGCCAAGGCAATTGAGGTTAAGTAACTTGCCCAAGGCCACGCAGCTATTAAGCACCAAATGTCTGAGGTCAAATTTGAACTCAGGTCCTCCTGACTCCAGGGCTGGTGCTCTATTTAGACATCATCTAGATGTCCCAAGCATGCTTTTCTATGGCCCCACCTTTTGCTCCAATGAAATGGAAGTAGGTCTGCCATTCTTTGTAAATGGTGAGTACCTGTTGCATTCCATTTCCAGGCACCATTTCCTTTGGTTTGAGTCTAGTCTTTATTAGGAACTCGTACCATGGTAATTCATTAGCAAGTTGTGCAGTTATTCTAATTACCTGCCATTAAACTGTTCCCAATTGTCATGGACTGGAAACAGTAATAATTATTAGAAGAGGTAGCAAGTCAAAGATATCCAGGGTAAAAAGCTAATGCACTTGTTTGCCTAATCGAGTTTCACCAAATATGTAAAGCCAGGGAAACCAACGTGAGGTGCTTTGAATTCCCTCTGCATCTGATGACCAAGAAGACTTACCTTCCCTCATTTGCTACTGTTCTTGTTGGAGACATTCAGTCAGGCCATGCATGCCCATTTCTCTGTGGTGTAGATAGGGGCTAGACTTGGGATTCTATTGCTATAGGGAACTCCCAGGTAAGGAAATTCCATCTCCCAATGCTGGTTGGCATTTTCTTTGCAATTTCTAGCCCTACAGAGTTGTCAAGAGCACTGAAAGGTTAAGCATTTTGTCTAGGGTCACACCACCAGTATATGTCAGAGACCAGACTTGAATCCTGGTATTCTTAGCTTTGAGGTTAGCTCTCTATCCCCTCTGCCAAATGGCTTCATGTTTTAATACTTAACATTTCAAGCTTTTTCAGTACTTTTGATACTTGGGTGATCTGTTATTCTCTCCACTGGTGCAAGTCTGAGCTCATTTGCTTCTTGAAACAGCATGGTCTCATGGAAAGAATGCTGGGTTTAGACTAAAAAGAGACCTGGGTTCCAGTCTTGGCTGTGTTACTTATTACTTGTGTGATATTGGACAAGTCACCCTCTCTGGGTGAAAGTTTTCTCATCTATAAAATGGAGATAGTAACATGAATTATTTACCTCACAAATTTGTCAGGAGAGCATTTTCTATGCTTTAAAACATCATGGAAATGTGCATCATTATTGCTATGACTTATTCTTCGGAGATTATTTTGTTAAGGTCTTCACTAACCAGCCTATAAAATAGCAAAAATTCTTAGGCCCTAGCCTGAGATATCAGGTGGACTGAATTTGTTTGGCTGTATTGTGGGCTATATATTGGTCAATTGAAATCTAGCTCACCTGTCTCTGTCACTTAATCAAAAAAAACATTCATTATAAGGTGCTGGGAGTGCAAAGAAAGGCAAAAGATACTTCTTATTCTCAAGGAACTCACAGGGTAATGGGGGAGGCAATATTAAAAAAAGGTGTACAAACCTATAGATGTGTATAGGAGAAATTACAGATAACCTTGAGGGAAGGCACTGACAGTGAGAGGGATAGAGAAAAGCTTCTCGTAGAAGGTGAGATTATAGCTGGGACTTTATGTTATTCATGAGGAAATTGAGGTGCCTATAGGGTCAGGGCCCCAATGATAACATACCTCTGTAGCAGTAGAATGAGGGCTCGGAGCCAGGGCTTTTCCCACCATAGCATGCTGCAGGTTAAAGATTTACCAGACCTTTGCCTCACAACATTTTTTGTGAATTAAATAGTCGAAATATCGTTGCCTCTAGTTTACAAATGAGAAAACAGTCTCAGAGGGATCTAGTGACTTACTTGCAGTCAAACCTCTAGGAAGTGTCTTTCAGAATTGGGGTTGGAACCTTGATCTTGTGTCTCTATATCTGCGTTCTTGCTATTAGTCCTATCTCTAGAAGCTCCTAATGAGTGGTAGGTTTCTTTACTTTCTAGGCTAATACTCTGTTACTTTCTTGATTACTATATAGCTCAGAGAGAGAGAGCAACTTTCTCTCTTTCTCTGATGACCCTAGCAAAACTGCTTTTAAAAAAACAACCTTGTGTTTTTTGGAAGTGAAAAAGTTTGCTTGAGCCAGGTATGAAAGCTCTTCCTGTTCCTCCAGCAAGTCTACTTGTGTTCCACATTGAATATTTGTAAGCATTGAATCTTGATCAGTCTGAGTCATCGAAGGGAGTGAGTGTAGGTTTTAAGGATGACTTTTCCTCTTATCATTTTGGAAAGGAAATGACTTCAATTTTCTCTGTCATAAAGCACAGATATTCTCCTAGGGTTTCTTAGTAAGGGATTTCCCTCTCTTTTCTCTTTAACACAAGTCACACAATTTCCTGCTGGTATAAGGGGCACTAGTTCTCATACATTTTGTGCTGAAATGTACCCAGTTATGACAATGAGAAGCGAAGGGTTGTTTTTGTGCCCTGGACTTTATAGAACTTGGAAGTTAAATGTTGAAAGGACTTTGTTCATTTCACTCTCTGCCATGGGTTCCAAGGCTGTATGATCTTGTTCTACTTAGCATAGACCATTTGGGCAACCTCTTCTTTACAAGTCCAGTTCTATGGCTATCAAAGGTCCCATTTTAAACTTGAGATATTGTATAGATTTGTTGAAATGGCCCTTGAGTCCTTGACCAAGTTGCCCCTAATATTGTAGCTACTGAATTTGGCATATGTGGGTTTTACAGCTGTGTATATCAGTTATTTTCTTGTATAAAACAATCTCCCCAAATATTGTTCTATAAATGAGGTGGTATTTTATGGAAGAGTAAGGTGGAAAGGCAATTATCTGTTAACCAGGGCCTCTTTGTACCTTATCAACTGTTTCTTAGCCGCAGATGACATATATACCCATCCTTAGTTTTTCATCCTACAAGTGTAAATGCCATTTTGTTACAAAGAGCTCAGGGCTGAAATTAACGGTGAATATGGGCAAATCGATTCTGAGACAAATGCAAAGGTAATTCAACATTCCTCTACGAGTAGATTATTAGAACATAGATCATTCTAAGATGGAAGAGACCTTATAGGTCACCTAGTCAGAGTACCACAAGTCAGCATCTGTAAGGGACCTTAGCTAAGTACAAGGGAGGTCAAGTACCTTTTCCAGATAGTAAGAGAAGTGGGATCTGGATCCAGATTTTTAAAATTTGAAAGAGAATTAGGAATTGAGGCTAGTACAATCCTTCTCATCTGCACTTTAAGCCGATATTAACAATACTAATTATGTATCTGTGGGTCATCTCTGAGTCTTTATTGTATTGTTGCAATGGTGGGGGCGGGAGAGTACCTTTCCTTTTGTAGGGAACCACTACCATTTTTAATGAATTTTCCAGAGCTGGGAATGTGGCTAAGACACTGAGGGAAGATGAAGAAATTAACATGCTCCCTGCAGATGAAGGCAAGGGTCTTCCGCTTCATATTATTACTATCTCGTATAAACAGAGCTTTAAAGAGGTTACACTGGGGAAGAGTGGATTTTAAGCCACTCTTGTTTGGAGCCTCTATGTTGTTTCTTTATAACCCTGTAGATATAGATGGAGAAGACAGAAAAAGGTAGATTTATATGTATTTTTCTCTTAAATATGAAGTAGAATTCCAACTAAAATAAACTTGAAGAAGTCATAGTGAATGTCATAATTGAGTTCTTAAAGGTATTCAGGATTATTGCCTAAGTCTAACCTCTTTGTGTTTCCTCCCACCCCCACTAGGGAAAAAAAAAAGAACATTTTAATATTTGGGTGGAGAGGGAGGAGGAGGAAGAGAGATTCTTTAATCTTTTCCTTTTTTTTAACCTGCTGTTTCAATTATTTCTGAAGAAGTAGTTGGATGATTGGGTTTCCCCTTAGTGGGTGCTCAAATGTAATAGATCCTTTTTTAAAGGCCACAATGTCTGCACTGAGCTGGAGTGACAGAGGTTAGTTAGTTAAGGACACTAACTTAAAAACAAACTTATAGCAACATGGGCCTCCGATGGCTTCTTTGATCTAGGACTTGAGAGATTGTGGAAATGTTCCTACGTCAGCCTTTGAAAGTAATATGTCTTACTGATTCACATTTCTTTGATTAAAAAAAAAAAAGTCCTGGATATTTCATATTGTTTGTTCTACTTTCCTTGAATATGAGCCATCCAAAGGATTTCATGGAGTGTGAGGGGGAGTGGGTTCAGAAGGGCTTCAGGAATGTTTAAGTGTTTGGAGATGAGGATGGGGAGAGGATTTGGCAGTGATAGCATTTCATCCCCATGATACTGTTTTGGAAAAGATTTGAGAATAAGGATAAGTTGAACTGATGAGGGGGAACCTTTTTTTTTTTTAAGTTTTAAGTGCTAGCTTTTATTTTTATATCACCTATATTTTCCTCCTCTTTCCCCTCCTAGCAAACCATATTTTATATAACGAAGAATAAAAAAGGGGGGAAAAAGTTCTGTAAAACTAAGCAACATCAAAAAAAGTCTGATGTTATATTCAGTGTTTCACACCCATAGTTTACTTCCTCTGCAAAGAATGGAGACAGGTGCCTTATGTATTTTCTGTGGAATTATAATTTAATAATTTAAATTTAAACATAACACTAAAATTTATCTTTTTTTGGGGGGGTGCTTCTTTACATTTATGTAGTCATTTCCAGAAATACTGCCCACTCCCATCGAACCTCTTTCTTATGACAAAGAAAACCAGCTACGCCCTGACAAAGCAAACGCATCTGCCAGGAGTTAACAATATTTTTAGTCCTATGGTCACCTCTCTTCTGAAAGTATGTTTCATTATCTGTTTTCTGAGACCATGAATGATCATTCAATTGATCAGAGTTTGTCTGCTTTTTTAGTGTTATTTTCATTTACATTATTATAGTTGTGAATTTTATGGTCCTTGTTTTGCTTTCTTTGCTCTGCCTCAGTTTATACTAGGGGAGATGACTTTTTAAGTCTCCATTTTATTCTTTTTTGTTTGTTTGTTTGTTTTGCTTCATTTATTCCAACAAGGATTGACAGTAGGGTAATACAGTCTTTATGCTTTTGTTGGTTGTATTAAATGTGTTCTGATGTAGAAAAATGTTTGCCCTTTTCGTGTTTTAATCAAGGATACCTTTGGTGATGTGAGAAAGAGCATTCTCATAAGGACTCATTTTTATAAGTAACTAAGAGCTAATAGTTCATTAATCATATTGAAAAAAAAATCTCAGAAAAGTCAGATTTGGTTAATTGTCCAGGATAGACATTGTTTCACATTCCTAAATAATCGCCAAGTGGAATTCTTTATTTGCCTATTTTATACCAGATCATAAGAAAAACATTTTTTCTTTTCATTTGCAACAAACTTTTTTTTGTTGACTGGGGAGGAATTTTAGCATATGCCTTGTTTGTTGCCTATGATGCAATGACTATAGTTAAGTTTTTACTTCTTTTTATATAGCTGTTTCCATTTAGCTGTGATTAACTGTAAGATGAGACCTATTTCTTTAATGTATATTTGTGATTTATGCCAACTGATCCATTTTATTTTTTATATGATTTAGTGGTGTAGCTTTCCATATTATTATTTTATTCATGTGACCACTTGTTTCATTCTACTGCCATTTGAAAGGACATGCAATAAAATACATATTTACCTATTTATAAAACAAGTGAAATGTGAGGCATGTTCTCCCATTTCTAAATCTAACGGGAATTATTATTTTTTTTTTAATTTAGTGACCTGCCTTTGGGAATGGCCCTGAAAAGGATGTCATAGTGTTCGAAGGATTGCTTTTATGCATTCAGAAAGTTACACTTGATCCAAATCCAGAAAAAAGATATGTAGTGGATGGACTATATTGTGAATATTGAAAGTTTATTCTATTTCTGGTAATCTGATTTTTCGTGAATGTACCAAATCTATTTTATCTCTTCCTTATGAAGTTTGTGGTCTGGAGAAGCTCCCTACAGCTCAGGGGAATGCGTACACGTACACCTACTCTACTGTTTATCTTTCCAGTGATGTCATCCCAAAGAACAGATATCTCATTTTTAAATATAGCATTTCATTTTGGAAAGCCAGAGGTATAAAAGGGAGAGATTGCTAGCAGTGGAGCATTCTGAATCAAGTTAGAACATTTTCACTCTTAGTGTCTGCATCTTCTTTAAGTTGATCTTCAATCTAGACAATCTCATATGAAAGCCAACCCAGAACCCAGGGAGTTAGAAGGAGGTTTTCTAACCTCTTTGGATGTTCCTTATTACTATGCCTTATTCCTTTGCCTCATGGAAGTGATTACTGGGAAGCAGTGGAGCCAAAAGGATCACATCTAATTTCTTGATGCAAAGCTTTTTGTATGTTTGTTTTAATCTTGAACTCTAACATTTTTAGGGCTAAACTTTGTTTTTGTCTTTTGGAGGGGGGAAAGCAAGGTAATTGGGGTTAAGTGACTTGACCAAGGTCACACAGTTAATTAAGTATCAAGTGTATGAGGTCAGATTTAAACTTGGGTCTTCTTGACTTCAGGGCTGCTGCTCTATTCATTATGCCACCTAGCTGCCCCTAAATTTTGGTAGTACATGACAGTTCCATATCTGACAATTTTAAGCATAAACCCTACATTCTTGCTTGAATTGTTTTATGCAGAAACTTTGGAATACATTATTCATTCTACCTTTTGGTTATTGGGAGTTGGTGCCCTTGGAGGCAGAAAATTGGCTCAGGGTGTGGCATTGAATATTAGAATTCAAGGAAATCTCTTTCTTAAGTAGTTTCCAAAGATGCATTACAGTATTTTGAAGTTCTTTGGGGCAAGAGAGCTACTATATAAGAATACTAGAGAGCTATAGTTAATTGATGGACTTTGTTGTACTTTGATATACACTGTAATGAGAGCTATGAATGGTTGAACATGAATACTTATTTAGACTTATAATGATTGTGACATAGGAACAAAATCTTGTTTTTAAATCTTGTCATCTCTTTTGAAGATTTTAAATTATAGTTATCATCAGAGAAATCCTCTTGGAGTCTTGAGGCCAATGTGTGATTCACTTGAATATAGGACATGTGGTAGATAAGCTATTTAATCAGTAGGTAAACTTCCAGTATGGGGATTCTCTCTACTAGCACATCATGTCAGTCAGCAGGGATTTCTTAAGTGTTTATTATATGTTAGGCACTGTGCTAAGTGCAAGGATTCAAAGAAAGGTAAGACATAGTCCTTGACCTCGAGGAAAGTTACATTCTAACTGGTTCTTGATTTAGCATATAAATCTAGAGAGAATTGCCAAAGGCACGTACAGTTTAAGTGACTTGCCCAAGATCCCATAGCTAGTAAGTTTTCTTTTCTCCAAACCCAGCACTGTATTTACTAGACTTCAAGTAAAAAATTAGGTGTCCTGATGAAATATAAGTAATTGGAAGGTAGAGGATATTTTTCATTTTCTAAGAAGATTATAGACTTAGTGCTGGAAGAGACCTCAGAGACCATCTAGTTCAACTCTTCTATTTTGCAGATGAGGAACTTGAGGTCTAGGGAGATTAAGTGACTTGCCCAAGGACACAGAGGTAGGATTTCAACCCAGAACTTTTCAGTGATTTGCACATAGTAGATACTTAATAAATGTTTGTTGTACTTTAATAAAATTGAATGTTAACAGAGTTGTTTTAAAAAGGTAATTGATATTTGATACTGTATTCCATATGATAAAGAACCTTCATAATATAATTACTTTGTAATGTTTGTCTTCTTCAAAAAACTTTCAAATTTGTGACTATGAATGTTTGAAGGATAGCTGTTCTATAGCCCATACAAGGACTGACTGTAAAATGATGACAAAAAAATGTTGCAAATACACAAATGGAAAAGAAATATGGAACAAATTATTGGACACAATAAATACCTTGTTGTCATTGTTATTACTAATATCATCTGGTAAATACTATACTGCCCTTAGGGGCGACTGGGTGGCACAGTGAATAGAGTACCAGCCCTGGAGTCAGGAGGACCTGAGTTCAAATTCAGCCTCAGACACTTAACACTTACTAGCCATGTGACCTTGGGCAAGTCATTTAACCCCAATTGCCCTCCAAAAAAAAAAAAAAGGCAAAAACCCCCCAAAACCTATACTGCCCCTGAGGATCTGTGATTTCGTTTAAGGGGATTTTCTTTCCGAGTGATATAAATCTCAGATCATGAATACCAGCCCATCCTGCATGATTACTGTCCATGTTGTCCCATCAGTTTTCATACAATAGCTGATCTGCTGGGACCTTCCTCACTTTCCTTTCTTACCTCATTGTGCAGATGCCAGAGTAGCATATGCACCTCCCACTCCCATCCATTGTCCCTTGTTATATCAGTGTAATTGAACTGTCCTACTTTTCCATTTTATTGCATCCTTTATACCAATTCTCCTTCATAACTCCATGTTTGTAATGTGTTGCAGCCTCCTTATGTCCACCACAAGTCTCTCAATTGCCCTATCAGTGATGTTCTATTTCAGTTCTTCTAATAAGGTGTCTCCATAAAAATGGTAAAACTCTACAGGATTCCTTGTAAAATAGAACTGTATTGCTGACTTTGAGGCATAAAAAAAGGGAGGTGTATACTCACCAAAGATGTTTGTCATTGAGGAGCTCTGGGTCAGAGTCCAAGGTGAAGAATTTCTTATAGATGGTAAAGCTCTACAGAAGACTTAATTTATCAATGATATTATGACCATCAAATCTGAGACCCAGGACACTACAGAGCATCCTCATAAGAATTAGAATGAATTAAAAGAGTTTGACCTAGGAATTTAAAATAGTAAAACTAAAATGGATAAAGAATGTCCAATGTAGAGCAATCTGGAATTATGCCCAAGGGGCTATAAATAATTTCATACCCTTTGACCCAGCAATACTACTTCTAGGGTTATATCCCAAAGAGATCATAGAAGTGGGAGGAAGACCCATATGTACAAAAATATTTATAGCAGCTCTTTTCGTGGTTGCAAAGAATTGGAAATTAAGGGGGTGCCCATCAACTGGGGAATGGCTAAACAAGTTGTGATATATGCATGTAATGGAATACTATTGTGCTATAAGAAACGAGGAGGAGACAGTTTTCATATTTACCTGGAGAGGCTTATACTAACCGATGCTGAGTGAGAAGAGTAGAACCAGGAGAAATTTTTATACGATCACAGATACAACATATGTGTGATAACCAACTATGACAGACTGGACTCTTCTCAGCAATGCAGTGATATAAGTCAATCTCGAAAGACTCATGAAGGAGAGAGATGCGACATCCAGGGAAATAACTAGAAAGAACTGAGCTTGAATCCTGATGGAAGCAAACTAATTGATCTTTTTCTCTTCATTGTTTGGTTTTATTTCTTCTTTACCATTTTTCATCCCATCTAGTACAATACACCTTTGTAACTTGACTAATGTCTAATATGAAAGTATTTGCAGATCCTATACTGGACTATATGCTGTCGTGGGGGGTGGGCAGAGGGAGGGAAAGGAAATTTGAAATTCAAGGAACTATGGAATTGAATCTTGTTAACTAAAAATAAATGAATTTAAAAAAATAAAAAAAAAGACTGTCCAATGTTTTGAAGATGATATGAACTTGGTTGAACAACTCATTGATGGGCATGGTATGTGGATGGTGAGATTGCCAAGAATTGAACAAGAGATGAGACTTGATTAAATTTGAGAAACTGCGTGATTTTTAAAATGATTCTAAACTTCCTTGAAAGAAAAGGTCATCTTTTAAAACATTGATCTTCTGGTCATGTTGTGTGACTTCTGAGTGAGAAAATTCTACTATCTCCGAGGAACTAGAGATTTTAAAAATAAGTTTTAATTTTTTTGAAAGCATAAACAGTTTGAATTATGTAGTTTTATCCAATATTTTATTTCTTATTTTTCTTGTTGAATTCGTTGAAATGGTTATTAACTAAAATTTAAAAGCAATTACTTTTTAAAAATATTCTGATATTTAAATGAATAAAGGAATAATTTATTGCCAGTCTTGACTCCTTTTCAACTATAGAATATACCAGCAGCCTCTTCAGATTCTGAGTCAGAGTCATTTGTGATAGAAATTTTCCAGATTTTCAGAACATACATGTCAAAAATTATCAATTTATATTGCTATAAATTTGCATGTTTTCCTGTTCTAGGGATGGTCCTTGTGGTTAATGCTGTTTATTTTCTGAGGATAAAGGGACCTTCATTCTTGAGAAAGGAGCAGAGGCATTTAGATTACCCTTGCTAACAGAATGAACTCATTGAAATTTCAGAATTCATCAAAAATTCAAATTACAGAATAGTATTCTATTGGACAAAGGAGGTGGTTTGCCCATGTCATACTGCCATAATCACAGTGGTCACTGCTGGGACCCTTGCTATAATGACTAGAAGCTATGAATGAAAAATATTGTACAGGCCAGAAAGTATTGGATTTTCAGTTTTGGTAGCTGTGAAGAGTTACTTGAACTGTACCTACTATCCACAGTGCTGAGAGTTAGGGACCAGAGGCCTAGTGATTTGTCAGGTTACCTATGTTTTGATTTCCTCCTTAAGTTTCTCCTTTAACAGAACTCAAATTGAACAAACAGAAATGTGACAGTCGAGGGGATGTTGGAAGGAAGAAAGAGTAGTTGTGTGTCTGTAGGGAAGCAGTATGATTTTTGTGGTGCAGAAATTACCAGGCCATATCAGTCAATTAGCAAATATTTTAGAGCGGCTAAACATTGGGAATATGAGGACAGACTAGAAACAACCTGTCATCAAAAATCTTACCTTCTACCCTAGAAGACAATATGTATAGGTATATACTTTGTAACATAATATGCACACATATAAAGCATGCATCTATATTATACATATCATATAATAATATTTAATGTTATACACACATATATACAATTGTACATATGGACATGTATACAATATTTAAAGTTTATACCTATGTTATTACATAATACATTATTATTATATATTACAAAGCATATACCTATATTATGTATGTAATATGTATGTTGTGAGTGCACATACACACATATACTTATGTGTGTGTTTGTATGTAAAGAGATAGAATCTTTTACTATTTTCAGTTTCAAACCCAGCCTCTTTATTAAGCCCCTCATGGCCTTTTTGGAAGGCTAGGATAGGAGATTTTCCTTCTTGTTTTGTTACAACTTCATGGTTTTGTTTTGTTTTGTTTTGTTTTTTTGTTTTTTGTTTTAGTTTTTGTATCTCTGCTAAGGATGATAGACACCTTAAAATGTATAAATAGACATTTTTATTGCACAGAAATTCTGTGGTGCTGGACACAGCTGCAATTATTGGTGAATTAACCTAGTTATGTTTAGCTGGGCTTGAGAGGGAAAATCAGATGAATATCAAGAAACAAGGGTGGGAAAGGAAGGAAACATTATGTGCATACTTAAGAAATGTTTGTTCCATAGATCACATTAAGAACCCAGTTTAGGAACAGCCGTATACTTTCAAATGCTAAAATGGGGACAATCAAATTTCATGGTTTCTAGGAGCCAGCTGGGAACTCACCCTCAGGAACAGCTTTGCATAACAGCCTATGTGTTGGGGCCATTGCTGAAGGCAGGACATCAGTTAATCTTATCCTCTGTGGTGAAGCATAAGCTCTATGCACAGAACTTGACCTTGCCAAACTTGGCATGGGACTGCAGAAGAGCAAATCAAGACAATGTCTCAGGAAATCCTGCTTCACTGGGGTCTCTTTTGTTGGTGGAAATAGAGAATTGGATGTACATAAGTTCCTGGCATCCCTAAATCGGAGTGATCAAGATAGTGGTAGAAATTTAATTATACAGCCCCCAAAGCTCTATTTGAAGAGAAGAACATAAGTTGGAACTGATATTTTTTCTCTGTACCCTGATAACTGATGCTGATAGGATTCTTAGCCAGTTGCACACATGGGAGAAAGTTGTAATTCTCTGGCAGCATTATAGTGAGGAATTTCGTCACGCAAGATAAACAGTTATGAGATTTGGACCCACTTGGCAAGTCAGGTGTTGACAATTGTAAAATTCCCTTTTACCTTATTACAATGTGTGGTAGTCATCATTTTCCTGAAAATCTCCCCCTGTTGCCTTGGGAGCTCCACTGCGGGTGTCTTTTGATTTATCCCCTTTGTAGTTTCTGCGGATGTTGTTGGCTTTTCTTAGAGTTCTGGAACTGTGGGTTTTTAATGAAGAATTTCAGATGCTGTCTACATGCCAAAAGACCAAATTTGAACAGAAAGTAAATTCTTACGTAGGATTTCTGCTTTTCACCTTGTTTGTACCACTTCCAGGATTTTGGTTTTTCCTCATTGGGGGGAGGGCAGGCTGTTGGGATTTGATTTGGGTAAATCAGCCTTGGTCACCTTCATAAAGCTACTTGAGTGAATGTTTCCCATCATTTCTTATATTTAGTATATTTTTAACCAACATGAACCACGGTACTCAGCAAGAGAATATGCCCATTCTGTTTCAAGATAGCCCAGTATAAAAGCACTAGTCTTAAGAAGATTAATTGCCAGTCAATAAATGTTAGTTAGGCAGGCATCTACTTACTGTATGCTAGGCACTAGGCTAAGCAATGGTGATACAAAGATACAAAGACCAGACCATCCCTGCATTCAGGAGCTCTAAGTCTAAGGGGGGAGAAAACATGAACTCTCTACTGACAGGATATATACAGGATAAATTGGAGATGAAGGGATTCATATTAAGGGGAAATCAGGAAAGGCTTCTTATAAAAGGGGATTTTTCCCTGGGATTTGTGGGGAACCAAAGAAGCTGGGAGGCAAAGATAAGGGGGAAGAGCATTTTAAGCATGGGGGACAGTCAGTGAAAATGCCTGGAGTCAGGAGATGGGGTTTCATATAAAAGGAAAATCAAAGAAGCCAGTGTCATTGATTCATAGAGGGAATGTTAGGGAGTAAGGTGTAAGAGGGCTGGAAAGGGCCAGATTATAAAGAACTTTGGAAGCCAAATAGAATTTTATATTGATTCTGGAATTTGAGCACCACTAGGATTGATTGAATGGAAAAATGGGGTTACCTGGTCAGATCTGTACTTTAGGATGATTAATAACTGAGTGGAGGATGGACTAGAGTGAGGAAAAACTTGGGGCACAGAGGTTCTTGTGATAGTCAGGGTGTGAGGTGATAAGAAGCTGAGCAAGGGTAGTGGCAGAGCAGGAAAGGGGTGTATATGAGAGATGTTATATAGGTGAAATTGAAAGGATGAGGCAACAGAGTAGATATGGGTGGTTAAGAGGGAGTGAGGAGGGTGGAGCCAAACTTGGTGCAGGCTCCCCCTCCAATCATTTCCAATAGATGTAAAAAATGACTCTAAACAAACTTTAGAGCTACAGAATCCACAAAGTGACAGAGAGAAACAAATCTCTTGCTAAAGGCAGCCTGGAAGGCTGACAGGAAAGGTCTATCACACTGAGCTGAGAGCTGAGTGCAGTCCTGCATAAGCCTTGGTTCCAGCCCCAGGCTGGCCCCAACCAGCAGCTGCCAGAGCAGACTTCAGGAGAGTGAATCATCAGTAGCTGTGGCAGTTTCTAGACTTCTCAACCCATAAACACCAAAGATAAAGTAAAAGGTCAGTGCAGAACTCTGTTGAACAGCCCTTAATCCCTAAGGTGAGAAGCAACAGGAGGTGCAGCAGCAGTGCAGCCGTCCAGTGACGTCACTGCTTCTAGAGCTCCTAGGCTGCAGATTGTAGGGGGACCAAGCAATCATTCAAAAGGTAATTGCTCTTGCTTTAATCTGATTGGATCTGGATTGTGGTCTTGGGTGGTGTTCCTGGGATGTGTGACCCTGTGAGCCAGAGCTTGTGGGGGCTGTAGAGAGGACATGCTCCTAATAGCTCTGGCAACTGTGAAAACTCCAGCAATTTGGGACAAAGCTCTCTCCATTCTGGAAGCAGAGTTCTACCGTGGCAAAGAGCTTAAAAGTCAAGTAATTGGCTGGCAATGTGAGCAAGCCAAGGAAGCACAAACAGACTATAGAATCCTTTTTTGGGGACAAAAAGGACCAAGGCATGGAGCAGGAAGAAGACAGAGAAGTCAGAACTCCTGCATCAAAAGCCTCCAAGAAAAAGATGAATTGGTTTCAGGCCATGGAGGAGCTCAAGAAGAATTTTGAAAATCAAGTGAGAGAAGTGGAGGAAAAATTGGGAAGAGAAATGAGAATGATGCAAGAAAATCATGAAAAGTGAGTCTACAGCCTGCTAAAGGAAACCCAAAAATAACACCTTAAAAAATAGACTAACTCAAATGGCAAAAGAGGCTCAAAAAGCCGGGAGGCGGAGCCAAGATGGCGGAATAGAAACAGCTCGTCCAAGCCTCTCTGCCCCCAGATTCTCCACAAACTATGTAAAAAAGGACTCTGAAAATCTTCTGGAGCCCCAGCACCCACAAAACGACACAGAGAAGCTAACCTCCCGCTGAGGACAGCCCAGCACCCTGCAGGAAGGACCAGCGCAGTGGTCTGGGAGCCGGCAGCGCGCAGAGCGCAGGAGCCGAGCCGAGCCCAGGTCCACGTGAGCCGAGGTTTTAGCCCCAGGGCGGCAGGGCCAGCAGCCGGCTGGAGGAACCCCAGAACACCAGGAACTGTGGAGACGCCAGAATTATCAGCATAGACTTGCCTAGGACAAAGTAAGAGGTTAGTGTCCTATGGACTTTGGGACCTGTATTTGGGGAATGCGTCAGCTCCCTCCCCTGGGGGCTAGAAGCCGCTGAGGAGACACGCCATTGTGTAGTTTTCAGAGGCATTTCCGGCTCCCAGCCTACAAATCGTGGGGAGATCCAGCGATCAGTCTTGGGGGGTAATCGCTCTTGCTTTAACCTCCTGGATCTGGATTGTGATCTAGGGTGGAAGTTGTGGGTGGGTTTATAGCTTGCCAGAAACGGAAGTTGCCCCCCACACGTTCGGGACGAAAATTCCTCTATCTGGCCTTAAAGCCATAGTGTGGCAACAAGCCCAAAAGTCAAGCAATTAAGTGGCAACATGCCAAGGCAAAGGAAACAGAAAAATGCAACCCTAGACTCCTATTTTGGGGGCATAGAGCAGGAAAAGGACTGTGAGGTCAGAAGTCCTGCTCCAAAAGCCCCAGGGGAAAACATGAGCGGGTTGCAGGCCATAGAGGACCTTAAGAAGGACTTTAAAAATCAAATAAGAGAAGTGGAGGAAAAATTAGAAAGAGAAATGAGAAGGATGCAGGCAAAGTATGAAATGAGGGTCAACAGCCTGACTGAGGAAAACAACACCTTAAAAAATAGACTAACTCAAATGGCAAAGGAGGCCCAAAAGGGCAATGAGGAGAAGAATGCCTTAAAAAGTCGAATTTGCCAGATGGAAAAGAATCTCAAAAGTTCACTGAGGAGATTCATTCCTTCAGAGTTAGACTGGAGCAAATGGAAGCTAATGACTTTATGAGAAATCAAGATGCTGTTAAGCAGATCCAAACAAATGAAAGATTAGAAGGCAATGTGAAATATCTCATGGGAAAAACCACTGACCTGGAAAATAGATCCAGGAGAGACAATTTAAAAATTATTGGACTACCTGAAAGCCATGATCAAGGAAAGAACCTAGAAATCACCCTTCAAGAAATTCTCAAGGAAAACTGCCCTGATGTTTTAGATCCAGAGGGCAAAATAGAGGTTGAAAGAATCCACCGATCACCTCCTGAAAAAGATCCCAAAAAGAAAACTCCCAGAAATATTATAGCCAGGTTCCAGAATCCCCAGATCAAGGAGAAAATACTACAAGCAGCCAGGAAGAAACAATTTCAATATTGTGGAAACACAATCAGAATAGCCCAGGACCTGGCAGCTTCTACACTGAGGGATCGAAGGGCATGGAATATGATATTCCAGAGGGCAAAGAACTGGGAATGAACCCAAGGGTCACCTACCCAGCAAAACTGAGTATTTTGTTTCAGGGAAAATATGGTCATTCAGTGGAATAGAGGACTTTCAAGCATTCTTGAGGAAAAAACCAGAATTGAATAGAAAATTTGACATCCAGACACAAGAAGCAAGAGATGCCTGAGAAGGTAATCAGGGAAAAGAAATCAAAAGGAACTTATCAAAGTTGAACTATTTACATTCCTATATGGAAAAGCAATATCTGTGACTGATGATATCTTTCTCACTATGAAAATAATGGAAGAAGGGGTGTGGTCATACGAATACATATGTGAATGTGTGTGTATATGGTTACATTTATATATGGATAGAGGGCATAGGTTGATTTTGTTGGGAAGGGAGAGTACTCAAGGGATGAAATTATGAGGTGAGAGAGGAAAGTGGCAAGAGGAGATGGGGAGAGACAGGGTAGGGTAAACTATCTCATGTAGGGGAAGTGGGTGCAAAGGAGGGGGAGAATAAGGAAGGCTAAAAAGGCAAAACCACATTCATTGAATTTGGTTCAGGGAGAAAATGACATACATACTAAATGGGATATCTCAACCTGCAGCAGGATAGGGGGAAGGGGGATGAGAGGAGGGATGATGGATGGGAGGGCATCCTTGGGGTGAGGGGAGGTTGGAAGTACCCACTATAGAAGAGGGACAGGATCATGTAGGGAATGGACCAGGTGGGGGGTGGGATGAGTGGGAGGGAATTATAAGCAGCCTTGTACAATATATCTACTATGATAATGTTTTGCATAGCTAGACATGTACAATATATACTGAATTACTTATATCCCAAGAAGGAATGGGTGACAAGGGAGGAAGGAAATGGATCTGAAATTCAAGGTCATAACATTAAATGTTTCAAATATATGTATAAATACTATTATTAATACTCTTTTGCCTATAATTGGGAGATAAGATGTGCAGGCATTGGGACACAAAGATTCATCTTCCTCTAATGGAAAAGTCGATGGGGGTATGGGAGAAGGTATGGGAGAGAGCAGATTGGAGGAAGCGATATCTTGTGGGACTGCTATTCTGGGAGGTTGGGTAGGGAATAATGGGGGGAAAATGATTGTAACTCAAAATCTGGCGGAAATGAATGATGTAAAACAGAAGTTAATAAAGTATTTGTTTAATAAAAAAAAAAAAAAAAGAGGCTCAAAAAGCCAACAAGAAGAATGCCTTAAAAAGCCAAAATTTCCAGATGGAAAAGGATTTTCAAAACTCACTGAAGAGAATAATTCCTTCAGAATTAGATTGGAGGGGTGGCTAGGTGGCGCAATGAGTAAGAGTGCTGGCCCCGGAGTCAGAATGACCCGAGATCAGTCCCAGGCTCAGGAAATGAGCACCTACACATAAATAATGACTGGCCGTGTAACCTTGAGCAAATTCCTTAACCCCAATTGATTAAAAAAAAAAAAAGAATTAGATTGGAGCAAATGGAAGCTAATGACTTTAAAGAAAAAAAATTCTTTATTTATGAGAAATCAAGATACTATAAAACAGTTCCAAACAAAAGAAAAAATAGAAAGCAATGTGAAATACCTCATTGGAAAAACTACTGACCTGGAAAATAGATTGAGGAGAGATGATTTTAAAATTATTGGACTACCTGAAAGCCATGATCAAAAAAAAAAAAAAAAGAGCCTAGACACCATCTTTCAACAAATTCTCAAGGAAAATTGCCCTATTCTAGAACCAGAAGGCAAAATAGAAATAGAAAGAATTCACCAATCACCTCTTGAAAAAGATCCCCAAAACAAAATTTCTAGGAATGTTATGGTCAAATTCCAGAGTTCCCAGGTCAAGGAGAAAATACTGCCAACAGTCAGGAAGAAACAATTTGAATATTGTGGAAACACAATCAGGATAACACAAAACCTAGCAGCCTCTACACTGTGGGATTGAAGGGCTTGGAATATCATATTCTAGAGGTCAAAGGAGCTAGGACTAAAACCAAGAATCACTTACCTAGCAAAATTGAGTATAATGCTACAGGGAAAAATATAGTCATTCAATGAAATAGAGGATTTTCGAGCATTCTTGATGAAACAACCAGAGCTGAACAGAAAATTTGACATTCAAATACAAGCAGCAAGAGAAGCATGAGAAGGTAAACAGGAAAAAGAAATCATAAGGAACTTATTAAAGCTGAACTATTTACATTCCTACATGGAAAAAATGATAATTATAACTCATAAGACTTTTCTCAGTATGAGGATGGTTGAAGGGAATGTATATGTATGTATATATGTATATGTATATATATGCATATGTATATATAGGAGGCTGTATGCATATATAAATATGTATGTGAGTGTGGGCATATGTATGTTCATGAATACATAGACATAGGCACAAGATGAGTTCAACATGAAGGGATGATATCTAAAAGATAAAATTAAGAGGTGAGAGAAGAATTTATTGGGAGGAGAAAGAGAGAGAGATAGATTAGGGTAAATTATCTCATATAAAAGAAGCAAGAGAAAACTGTTACAATGGAGGGGGAAGAGCAGGAAGGTGAAAGGGAATGGGACCTGATTCTCATTGAATTTGACTTAAGGAGGGAATAACATACACAATCAATTGGGTATCTTATTCTACAGGAAAATAGGGGGGGGTAGCGGATAAGAGGGGAGATGATAGAAGGGAGCATAGATTGGGGGAGAGGGTAGTTAGAAGCAAACATATTTGAAAAGGGATAGGGTCAAAGGAGAAAATAGAATAAGTGGAGGGCAGCATAGGAGGGAGGGAGATATAGTCTTTCACAATATAACTGCTGTGGAAATGATTTGGGTAACTACACATGTACAACCTATATTGAATTGCTTGTCTTCCCAGTGGGGGTGGGTGAGGAGGGAAGAATGGAAAAAATCTGGAACTCAAAAAGTTTTAAAAACAAATGTTTAAAAATTTGTTTTTAACATGCAACTGGTAAATAAGATATATGGGTACTGGGGTATAGAAACCCATTTTGCCCTACTAGAAAGTTAGGGGGATGATGGGGGAGGATATAAGAGAGAACAGATTTGGGGAAGGGATATTCAATAGGCTTGCTATTTTAGGGTGGGGTAGGGGAAAGATGGGGAGAAAAATTGTAACTCAAAACCTTGTGGAACTGAATGTTGAAAACAATCAATCAATCAGTATTGAAAGAGGGAGTTGAGGATGGTGCTCGAATTACAAGACTGGGGGCTTGAAAGGATGGTGATGTTTTCTATAGTAATTGAGAAGTTCTGTATGGGGAATGGTTTGGGGAGAAAGATAGTGAGTTCAGTTTTGGACATGTTGAAGTTAAGATACAGACAGGACACAGAATTTAAGATGTCCAATGGACAGTTCTAGATGTGAGTGTGAAGGTCACTTTTATTGAAAAATCAGCACATAGGACCCTTGATAATCACAAAAGTGAGGTCTGGTGTGTGTGAACGGATTTGAAGTGATGTCAGCAGAGGGAGAACAATTTATATAATAATAATCGCAATAGTGTACAAACTGGTGTGACTCTGACCAACTCAGTGACCTACCATATTTCCAAAGAACTCATGATAGAACATACAGTCCATCTCCAGGTAAAGGACCGATGGACTCAGTCTTCAGATTGAAGCATATTTTTTTCTATTTCTTAATTTTTCTTTCTTTTTAGACCATAGGTAATGTGGATATTTGTTTTGCTTGACTATACATATTTTTGACGGGTTCTATTTTTCTTGTGTTCTCAATAAGTGGAAACAGGAAGAGGGAGAGAATTTATAATTGAAAATAAATTGAATAAAATGAAAATTAAATGAAATTTAGTATAATTTTAAAATTTAAAAAGAAAAAAAATTAACTTGAGATCTGTGAATCCCTTCCAGATAGATTTCAGGTAGTCTGTGAACTTGAATGGGAATAAAATTACATCCCAATTTTCACTTTTCTCTAACCAAAATTTAACACTTTTTTCAGTTATGCATATCAGCCAAAAAAAAAAAAAAACCCCAAACTCAACCCCCATAATCTGAGAAGAGGTTTATAGCCTTTACCAGACTGGCAAAGGGGGTTACAACACTGAAAAGGTTAAGAACCAATTCTTTAGAGTGATGCTTGAGTTCCTCAAAAATAAAGTTATTTATCCATGGTAATAATGCTAACCATATATCAGAGGCCCGACTTTTACCCATATCTGCTTGACCTCGGGGCCCTCTATCTGCTCTCACTATGCAGAGTTGCCTACGAGCTAAGGCTCATTTAACTAGATTCAACATGTTTGTAAATGCTCTATGTGCAAAGGCTATTTGTATCTCTGTAGTACCAGGTGTAGCAGTGAATTAAATAAATTCAATAAACTACTGCTTTGCATATGGGTTTTGGTACAGTGGGAAGAACACTGGATGGGGACTCAGAGGACTTAACTTTATCATCCCAGATCTGCTACCTACATTTACTACCTGTAGACCCTTGATCAAATAAATTACTTAATATCTTTGGATCTTAAACACCTCCTCTACAAAATAAGAGTTGGATAAGATGATCTCCAAAGCTCCTTTCAACTCTAAATCACACATTTTTTACATTTATTGTTTTATTATGATGTTTGACTTGTGTTGATGTAGTAATGAAATTTATGATTTCCTTTCACTCTAAGTTTGGGTTTCTTATTTTTATGGTGAGATAAATGTTACTATAGTCTCTCTGCTTAATCAATAAATGTTGCTTTCTTTCCTTTTGTTAAATATTTTACCTTAGTTTAACTTCTGCCCTTGGTGTCTAATGGTATATATGACTTTGTTGTTCAGTCATTTAAGTCATTCCTGACTCTTTGTGACCCCATTTGGGGTTTTCTTGGCAAAGACACTGGAGTGGTTTGCCATTTCCTTCTCCACCTCATAGCATATATGGCTATGAGATCATAAATGATGAGACATAATTAGACTCATAGATTTTGAACTGGAAGGGAGGTTGGAGGTAATTTAGTTCAGTGGTGTCAAATTCAAATAGAAATGGGGGCATCACTAAACCATATATAAGGATCCCTGCAGTCTGCATATTGACTTAGAAAACCAAATATTAATATTGTCAATTTTCTGTTTTATTTTTATTGATTTTGTTAAATATTTCCCAGTTTTATTTTAATCTGGTTCTGTCAAACTTAGTGATTATCTCTAATCTAGTCTAACTTCCTCATTTAATTGATAAGGAAACTGAGGCCCAGAGAACTCATTATTTTTCTGAGTGACACAAAATAGAAAGCATCAGAGTTAGGATTAAATCTAGGACCTCTGACTCAATATCCAGTGTTTTGGTTTTTTCCCCTCACTGTGCTAGGCTGCCTTCAGGAAATGATTTGATATTTTTTATTAGGAAAAAAATGATGATAATGAAGTAAGATGAGGCCAATTGATATGTTACTTATGGTGCTAGTGCTTGGTCAACCTCCTTTCCCATCAACACATGCTTTGACTATATACGTTTTGGTTAACTTGTAAATTAGAGAGAAAAGCCAGTTACTAAGCAGTTTATTTGGGGTTTATTATGTCCTCACCTAATTAACTGGTAAAAAAAAAAATCCTTGTTAATTTCATGTTGGCAAGTGTATTGAAAAAAAGAGCAGCATTTGTTATAAGATCTATTGATTTCCTTTTATGGAATGTAAAAGTGAAGTTTGAGAGCAGAATGGGAAAATGCTCATTTCTAAAAGAGGTTTAAATATAATTGAGGATAATGTTCATTTGATATATACTTGAATGAATGACTACCAGGATGTGTAGCTTGCTTGGTTCACTTTGATATAATAAAGACATTGTAAAGTAATTTGTTTAGTTAATTTCTACTTTCTCTTAATATTTAATCTTAGTGGCATTCCATTGGAAGTTTATTGTCATTCAAATTTTAGAGATGCCAACTTAATAGAGTGTGACTTGATAAAATTTTAAAACAAGAATAAAGTGTTAAAATAGTTTATCTAGTTATCTTCAATATTAAAGCCTTTTTTCAATGCAAATGTACAAATTTTATTTCTATTTTTATTAGCATTAATCAGATTACTTTTTACCTTGAATAAATATTTCCTAGAGATAATTTAGTAAAAATTGTTGAAGCTGCATGTGGTAGAATGCATAATTATGCAGTAAAAGTGCTTAGCTGACTGAAAGACAAAACGAATAGAGCCTGTGGCTGATCTATTCAAGATGTATGCTACAGAATAAGTATAGAATTATACTATTAATTTCCTTTGACAAGCTTCTTGAAACTTAGAAGCAACCAATGTTTCTTATTTTCAGCAAGAACAAAGTAAGTGATAAAAATTATTTTGAAAACTTTAATCCCTCAAAATATAGTTCTTTCAAAATTTCCTAATCTATTATAAAAATTTCAATTCTCATAAAGTAGGCTTTATATTATGAAGGTAATGGCCAATTAGAGAAGGAACTGCTACCTTTGCCTTTGGGAGACCTTCAGCAAATCACTTAACCTTTCTGAGCCCTTCTGTAAAGTGAAGAGGCTGAACTAAGGAATCTCTTAGGTCCTTCAAGATGTATTATTTTTTTAATGACTCTATGAATAGCCAATATGAAGAAAAATACTGACATACCTATAGATGTGCCTGTGTTTTCTGTATTCCACTTGAATTTTTAAATAGCACTTTTAAAAATCAAGTTTTTCTTGAGTAAAGGGATTGATTAAATGTGATCCTGATGTCATTTAAACTCTCCAGGTCTAGGCTACTAAATTTGATGATCATGATGATATTGTACCCATCTGAAGATTATATATTATATACATATAATCTATTATATATTATAGCAGAGGAAGAAGTAGCAGTATATTGGAAAGAGCCCTAGTTGCCTTGTCAAGGTGACTTGGATTTGAGTTTCATCTCTGCCACATGTTGCATGTGTTATTGTGGTCAAATTATGTCACCTTCTGTCCCTCACTTTCTTCATCTTTAAAATGAGAATGTGCTAGATTATCGTTAATGTCTGTCTCCAGTCTCTATTATTTGATCCTGTTGGGTTTTTTTCCCCTTTCTTTGTATCCTCTGTGCCTGACAAAGTGCCTGGCTCATGGTAGGTGCTTAATAAATGCTTGTTAACTTGATTATAATAGCTAAGGTCCCTTCCAGCTCTGATATTCTATTATTCTGTAATTTTCTCTAGCTCTAGGATCTATGCTTGTATGACATGTCACCAAGGCCATTTTGCATCCTTACAGGACAAGTGTAGCCTGTTTAATTTTTTTTAGTAGCAAGGAGATTTACCTATCTCCTAAATGCCTGCTTACTTTCTTCAGTCTATCAAATATATATTTTTTCTTTTTGGAGGGCAGTTGGGGTTAAGTAACTTGCCCAATGTCACACGGCTAAGTTTTTGTTTGTGTGTGTTAAGTGTCTGAGGCCGGATCCAAACTCAGGTCCTTCTGACTCCAGGGCCAGCCCTCTACTCACTGTGCCATCTAGCTGCCCCCAAATCTATCAAATATTTATTGTGTACTTACCAATGTGCCCATCATTATGTTTCTTGTCCTCCACTTAAGTAGTGAAGAAGCCAGCCCTATTTGAGTGAGAGAAAACTGTATTTCAGATAAAATTGTCATCTTAAACTTCTTTTCCAAAATAGAACATTATATTGGCAGAAAGATATAGTGAGAGATAGGTGATTTAATCTCTCCCTCTCTCTTTCCCTCTCCTCCTCTCCCCCCCTCCACACCCTTCCTGCCCACACCACCACTAGAGGATCAAAGAAAGTTTCATGAAAGAGGTAATATTGCAGCCTGATCTTGATGGTTGATATCAGTGAGAAGAAATGAGAGTGATTCACCATTATTTTCCAATCATACCAGAAAGCATGAGCAAATGCCTGGAGATGAGAAAGTTTGAGAGAACTCTAGCTTGGCAGGTTTGATCAGAACAAGAAGTTTGAGCAAGTCAGAAAAGTAGGATTGTGGGATCATAGGTATAGAGTTGGAAGGATCTTCTGAGGACCTTTAGTTCAGCCCCTTATTATAGAGATGAAGAAAACGAAACTTGGACTATTGGATAAATTGGAATGGAGAGAGTTGACCTGGAGGCGGTAGTATCAGGCAGAAGGCTTTGGCTTTTCCAGTTGTCCAGATAAGATATAATGGGGGCCTGAACAAGGGTGACACCAATGAGAATAGAAAAGAAAGACCATTTGGAAGAGACTTTGTGGAAGTAAATGTTCAGATGGAATTTGGCAACTGATTGTACTGGGGGGGAGGGGAGGTGGTGAGGGAGAGAAAGGAGCAAGAGACCCCATAACTAAAGTTAAACCATTCCCTATATGTTCCATATGACACATTTTAAAGACCTAGTACATTGAGCATGTTTAGTAAGTAGAAATCTGCAATTAAAAAACTATTGTCATGGCAGTAGTACATTCATATTAACATATATGTGTATGTATATATACATACAGACATATACATATATACATGCACACTGATGGAGTCCTGCTTTTATGAGTGGAAAATTGAAGCATCCAAAATTGTAAACAGCTTCTGGCTTTTACCGTGCATTGTATGCTCTGTACCTCCCCTCCTCCCAACAAAAAAAGGAACTTTCAGGTAGTTTGGTTCTCCTTTCTAGAATTATTCTCTTTGTCCCCGTATTAAAAATACTGGGAAGCATAGTTTTGGTAGTTAGTCCCTATTTCTGTAGGCGTCTAGAGTGATAAAATTTGATGTGGCCTTGTTTTGGAACTCTGTCTTATTGTGCCTAAACTTTTACAGCAGCTGTGGACTGATGATGTTGACAGTGGTTTTTATTTGACTCCTCAGACTTGAAGGGCTTGAAGTGATGTAATTTAAAACCTATGTAATGGTGCAAAACAGAGCACCCATTGGAAAGTAGCCAACTTTTTTGCTGTCTCTTTTTATCTTAACCAAACAAGGACATGAAATGCATGAGAATGCCTCGTCAATGCAGATATAGATGGCAGATTTAAACAGAAAACACATCAGAAAAATCACAAGTTAAGTACTCTCAATGAAGCATGATGTTTCCTATATCAGTTCACGAAATGTTTTTGTCTGTTAATATGTTTATTATAGTGGAAATATTCTCCTGTTGTGGATTAGAGGAGTTACACTGTTAAGGCACCTTTAAAAACAGTTTTGAATTCATTCAGTTGAACCGTCCATTCTTGTGCTGGGAGGAGTGCTAGGGTAGGGCCAAATTGGCATATCTACTAAATAATGACTTTAGGCAAATCACTCTACCTCAGTTTCCCCATCTGTAATGTGGGGATAATAATATTTGCCCTACTTCCTCTTGGGCTATTGCTTTAAGGAATTGAGGTGAAAATTATTACAAGGAGTGATGTGTATTAAGATGCTGAAATATACTAATATCTCTCCCTATTCTCTTGGACACATCTCTGTTTTTCTTACTGTCTGCTTTTTTTCCCTTTCAAAAAAAGAAATACAAACTATATTTCTCTTATCAGTAGCTGCTCACCTGGGGCTAGAAACCAGGAAAAGGGAAATGTGTGAAATTCATCTAACAAATACTGTTAGTTGTGAGCAGCTCTGATAAAAGCTGGATGGGAAGAAGGCTGGGAGTACTGGCCCAAATGGAGTCCACACTTAATGAGAGTTCTCAGCATGAGCAGGTTGACAGTAGACAGACAGTCCTTTGAAGGCCACTGGAGCAGTTCCTTCAGTAAGATCAGGTGGCCCCACAAGGGAGAGAATCCTGGCAGATAGAGCAAGGGCTTTAGGCTTTGATCTGGAGGAATCAGCCTCCTAGGAAGCCTGAAAAGATAGGACTCAGGCATTCTGACCTTTGTTTTTGCCCTGGCTACCCATGAGATTTGTCTGCCAAATCAGCTCCTCCCTGACACCATATCCTATTACTTTAAAAATAACTGCTTTATTTGTTTTTTAAAAAAGCATTAGATATACATTAATCCAGAAGTTAACTTTCATTAGAGAAATAGAGTTTCCCCTCTTATTTTTGACGCTTTGCATGGGAAGAGGATTGAGTGGATGAGGGTAGAGGGGGCCCTTCCCTTTTTTCCTATTGTCCTGTCCCCCTCTCCCATGTATGTATACACACACACATGACACAGATCTAATTCCTGGAGAAAAGTTCCTAAAATTCCTTGGGAATAGAAAAACAGAGAACTGAGAACAGAGTTGAGGGGTGATTGGGTTAAAAAGACATGGAACTATGTTCCATCTGAAATCAGATGTAAGAAACTTGATATCAGGGCAGCTCTTGAGTCTCTATATTTCAGACTCCTCCAGAGGGAGTCGGGATCTCATTGATGTTGCTTGGTGATTTCCAGTGCTTTCCTCATGATAACCCTGAGAGATACGTTAGGCAGGGGTTATCTCTCCCGTTTTGAAGATATGGAAACAGTCTCAAAGAAAGGAAGTGCCTTGGCCAAGGATCCAGCTACTAAGTGTAGGTAGGCTTCCCAAATCAGGACTCAAGACTCTTTAAGACTCTAAGGCTAGTACTTGAGATTGCAACACATTTCCCTTGACTCCACATCCAGGACTCATTCCACTACTTTTCTTTGCATCCCTTAAATGCATCACTTTGCATCCCTCATACAGTGCCTTGTTCATAGTAGATAGTAAATATTTTGTACATAAATAGTGAATTAATTCATGTAGATTTTGAATTCTAGTCCCCTTACTTATACTCTGACACTTAGATACTTTGTGAAATATAACTCTTGAACATCACTTGTTTGTGAAGGTAAATACTTTATTAAACGAAGACAATGAAAATTTTGCAATAGGTAAAAGTTTTCTGCCTCTCAGAAAAAAAAAAAAGTCAGTCAAGGACACTTAACTAATTAGCATAATCATTGAACTAAAAAATCAGATGGATTGTTGAACAGAGACCACAGTCTATGGTTGGCTAACCTCATTGGTTGGAGCACCATGTTGATGAGGCCAACCAAGGTCATGACTTTCATCCCTGTGGGCTTTGCTCTTTGGCTACAGATTGCACGTACTCCTACGTCTGGACAAACAACCTGCACATGTGTCTGGTATGTGGAGCACCAGGCAATAAAAGATACGTAGAATAGCACTGAGTATCCACTCTTAATATCCTAACAATTCTCTACATTTCAAAATTATATTTTTCCAAGGAAAACTTTGAGAATACTATTCTAAAGGGGGTATTTGCTGCTACAAATGACATTCAGTTATTGAAATGCTTACCAGTTTTTTACTATAGTATAGGATACCTGTGAGAGGTGTTGGTGAGGAGATATGAAGCTTAGATTAACCAGGATTCCTGGGGGAAGGGGTAGCTCCCAGTCTATTAAGGAGATAAGACTTCACAGAAGGGGCGGCTAGGTGGCGCAGTGAATAGAGCGCCGGCCCTGGAATCAGAAGGACCTGAGTTCGGAGCCCGGCCTCCGACACTTAATCCAAACAAAAAAAAAAAACCTAGCCGTGTAACCTTGGGCAAGTTACTTAACCCCAATTGCCCTAAAAGGGGCGGCTAGGTGGTGCAGTGAGTAAGAGCACCGGCCTCGGAGTTTGGATGACCCGAGATCAGATCCGGCCTCAGAAAATGAGCACCCACGCATAAATCAAATGACTAGCCGTGTAACCTTGAGCAAGTTACTTAACCCCAATTGCTTTAAAAAAAAAAAAAAGACTTCACAGAAATAACTATAACAAATAACTAAGGTTTGCAGAAAAAGTTTGCCAACTTTAAGGTGTGCAAATACAGTTTCTTATTTGATAATACAAAGTGAAATATGTATATAGAAGAGGTACAAAATGAGTGAGATCCAGGAAGCCTTTGTAGATAAAGTGCTATTCGAATTGTGCTTTAAAGAATAAATGGTTTCAAAAAATAGAAAGTTTGAGAAGTCTAGACACGGAGAACAGTATAAGGTCAGAAGAGAACCAAGAAAAATGTGGCCTTGTTGGACTACCGCAAGCCTTTGGAATTGGCCAAAGTACAGAGTATTTATGAAATGAAGCAGGGAAGGTAGGGAGGTACCAAGTTGTGGAAGGACCTTGAATGATATTTTTGAATTTTACTCTGTAGACAGCTGAGTTTTCCCAATCAAGACTTAAGGAGGATTAATCTGAGTTTGGCATAAAAACTGCTTTGGAAGGGTGGGAAAGAATAGGCATGAAGACTTGTTAGACATTAATAGGAACAGTGTACATCCGTTAGGCTTTTGATTGGGGCAGTTAGATGGTATAGTGGATAGAGTGGGAATTCGAAGGACCTGAATTCAAATTTGACCTCAGACACTAGCTGTGGACAAGTCACTTAGCCCTGTTTTCCTCAGTTTACTCATCTGTAAAATAGGCTGGAGAAGGAAATGGTAAACGACTCCAGTACCTTTGCCAAGAAAACCCCAAAAAGAGTCACAAAGAGTGGTATGTGACTGAACAACAAAAACAATAGAGACATTTGGTCACGAGGGCCTGCTCAGGTTGTTGGCAATAAGGGACAAATGGGAGAGAGATTGTGGTTATTGAGAGGATTTAACAAAAAATTGAATGAGCTTGGATGAAAGAGTCAGTATTGATCAAAGATATCATTAAGATGTTAGCTATAGGAGACTGGGAGAAGTATAGTAGGACCAGCATATATTTATAATTTTTAGTTTGTAACTACTACTTGTTACTCTGAGTTGGGCCAAATATCTTTAGCTGCTGTATATATTTGCTTAGGAATGGTGTTTTACATGTTTTAATGCTTGAAAGTGGTTTAAATAAGACTGAAAAAAAAAAGCACCAATCCTTGTCTAAGAGATATATTTGGTTTTTTCCATATTAACTTTCTAGTAGAGGCCGTGTATTTGTTTGCTTTTCTCTACTGCATTTTATGTTCACTCTGACAAGAAGTAGACCCAGAATGGTGGAAGAGTGGTTCATGGTAGCTTTTATTCCCCTTTGCTGTTAAAATATGCTTTCTGTGGGCTCTAAACACATCCCAAGTATTTCTTGACATTCTCTTGTCTGCTCCCATGAAGTACTATTAACAAGCACTGAATTGTAGACTCGTAGAGTTGAATAATCCTTTTATTGTAAGGCAGTTTTAGATGAATAATATGTGGGGTTTCTGTGAAGAACATGTTATAAATGGCTTTTGTAGCTTTCTTCCAAAAATGGAAGACATTGTTTCTTTTTTTTTTTTCCTCTCTCCTCGCGTTGGAAGGAAGGAGCACAAGTGTGAGACCCAACTCCTGACCCACTGGAAACTTACCCTCTAATAGAGATGATTAAGGCAGTATATGCTTTAATAATCTAATAATCTGTTGCCTGAAAGCCCAGAAAATTATTTGGTGGTCTGTGACAGCCACCCAAGAAGTACTTTTCTGCCCTTCAGGAAGCAAGTACACAGGATTGTAATAGGTTATCAAATGAGACTATTTGTAAAACACCTTTAACTGTACAATAAAGTGGTATACTTGTAAATTATTACATATGTCTTATATGTTGTGTAATCAAACTGTGAGGTGATTGTCGGACATTCTCTAAAAGGGATAGGTAGTTGTGGAGAATTTATTAAAAGATATGGACAAGAAGCAGAAAGAATGGGAAGGGATAATGAATAAGTGAGTGAATGAATGAAAAAGCATTGATTAAATGCTTTTGTCATTAAGTTGTTTCAGTCATGTCTGACTCTTCATTACCCCATCTGTGGGTTCCTTGGCAAAGATACTGGAGTGGCTTGCTATTTTCTTCTCCAGGTCATTTTTACAGATAAGGAAACTGAGGTAAACAGGGTTAAGTGTTTTGCCCAGGATAACACACTAGTAAATGGCTGAAGCTGGATTTGAACTCATGAAGATGAATCTTCCTGATTCTAAGCTCAGTGCTCTATCCATTCATTGTGCCACCTAACTTTCTATTAAACTCTTAGTATGTGTCAAGGTCTATGCTAAGACCTTTGGGCTACAAATACCAAAGCAAAAATAGCCTCTGCTCCCAGGGAGCTTGCATTACAATAGGAGGAAACAGCACAAAGAGGGTCAGGGAGCGGGGCTAATTTTGCCTTAACTGGGAACTGGAGTAATGTAGGCTTCTATGTTGGAAAAGAAGTAGACTATGTAGTTAATAGTCTCCTGTTGACAGTGAGAGCAAGATCTCTGGTCCTGGTCACATGTGAGCTAGGTGATAGGTGGGTATTTTTAAAAAATCCCCTCTTTGGGAAATCAATGGTTTCTGGATCTGGCCTAGTCTTTAGAGACCTTTGTATCTTTTAGAACCTTGGTGCATTAGGGGAGGTGAAGAATAAAGCAAAGGAAACATGAATTAGAACCCCCAGCTCCCCTTCTTTAATCCAGGAAAGGGTTGGTGAAGAGGTGCCTGGAATTGAATCTGGCATGTTCCTTATAATAACTGCTAATGTTTATAAAGCCTTTACTATTTGCCAGGCACTGTTCTAAGCATTTTACAAACATCTCATTTAATCCTTGAAACAGTGGGAGGTAGGTGTTACTATTATCCTTGTTTTATGTATGAGGAAACTGAGACAAATGGGTTAAAACTTGCTCAGGGATACCCAACTGTCAGTATCTGAGGCCAAATTTGAACTCGGATCTTCCTGACTCCCAATCCAGCACTCTGTCCACTGTGCCACCTAGCTGATTGAGGACCATGTTCTAGGGCCAGTAGGATGGCTTGTTATGAGAAGGTAGAGGGGAAGGCATAGAAAAGTTGGAACTTCTCACTCTTTAAAGGAGAAGTGAGTTCTCTCAGGCTTTCTTTTACCAGGAACACTAACATAAGCTGTGTTTGTATCTTGATTAATGGTGCCAAGGGTACTCTGTTGTAACTTGCCCCATCTAAGCTTCAGTTATTCTACTGTAACTTTGTGTGTTGTGAAATGAAGACATCTAATGTTGCTTCTTCCTATTTGATCCCAGAAGTGAAGATAACAGTAAAAATCTTGTCTCTTGGTGTGAATTCCCCCTCCCCCAACTTTTGATCTTCCTCTTGATTTGGGCTTTACAAAAATGACTTCACCAGAAACTGTGTAAAATGCCTTTCAGAATTCTCACTAGGTGCCTTTTATGAAGGAGCTATTTGGACAAAGGTCAGAAGTTAAAGATGAAATGGTTTGATGCTAACGTGGTACCTTTCTTTCTTATCCAGTCAGGGTCACATCTTGCTTTGCTTTCCCCTCTTCTTCCTCCATATACACATGTAGAAGGTGGGGCACAAAGAAAACCTTTGGGGTAAAGCATTGCCTTATCAATGTCCTTGCTTGACTTATATAGATCTAACTGTGGTCTATAGTATTATTTATATTCTCTTATACCCCAGGCTTGTGCCACTAAAATATCAAGGGACAGGAATAGTTCAAAGGCATTTACAGAATTATGCAATGAATAAATAGACCTAGTTTCATAATTTCCCTTACACATGGACAGATCTTAAAACAAGCTTATTTAATTTGTGAGAAAAAAAGAGCTATAATTTATTTCATAGAAATATCCATTAGTTGACTGAATTATATGTGTAAATGTGTGTCTCTATTATGTATCTTCAGAACTTTTCTTATAGAAGGGATGTAAAGCAACTGACATTGTATGTACTTCCTAATTTGTTGCATGTTCCTGCCTGCTTACACCTACTATGTGTCTCCCCATTGTCCTTTGGGTGACCTTCAACGTCATTTCATTTTAGGTTGTAATTTTTCACAATGTTCAGTTATACAACATTGCAGGAAGAATACTGGCAATAGAGGGATGGACCTTTGTTGGAGGGAGAGGCTTGGGTTCAGAACAAGAACATTTCAGTTTCCCAGTAAAATGCAGGTGGATGGACAACCTGTAGAACTCACAACTTATGTCTGTATCCTGGCAAGGACTGCCAATTGGTTTTGAGTTGGGTTGAGGTTTGAAGAATAGAACAGTCTGTATTATCTCAGAGAGCTAGTTTTATTTAATTTACTATCAACCCCAGAGAATCTTAGTGGCTATATTTAATCATATAGTAAGATTAGATTAATCTAAGAAATGAAATTTTAGCAATGATGCCTCTTAAGTTTATGGTCTTTTAAGTTACTGTAGCACTTTTATTCATTAGCTCCCCACAACAAGCTGGTTAAAAGTATGAAGCAGGTGGTGCTCATTTGACAGATGAGGGCACAAGAAAAACTGGTTAAATGATTTTTTTTACCCAAGGTCACCCTACAAGTTTGGAACTGTTTTGGACCTGTAATGCAGGTCCTTTGCGTCTTCTATTGGATCAGGCATATTAAATGAATTGAAATGAGTTTTAGGAAAGAGGTCCTCTTTGTCTAATCAGTTAAGGCAGCTTATATAATTTGTTTTATGCCTAAATGCTGACACTGGTCATTTGATTATGACAAATCTTAATTGGTTACCTTGGTAGATTTATGCTTATTTTTATTTTAGATATGGTTCAAGCTGTTGAATAAACAAGAAGGTGATTGAACACCATAATTCAGAATCATCAGTGTGGAAGCAAAGGACACCAATTACAGTATCAGTCTTCCTTTAATGGAATGGAAGTTCATAGCCATATTTTGCACATTGATAAAGTTTTTTTTTTTAAATCTATCCTACTAAATGGAGCAAAAAAAACCAAAGTATAAGTCTTTTAAAAAAATTCCAAGACACAGATAAATAATTGTATTTGAGATAAATTAGTCTATTTTCTTAAGCTGTGTTTTTTTTTTTTTGGAGGGCAATTGGGGTTAAGTAACTTGCCCAAGATCACACGGCTAGGTTTTGTTTGTGTGTGCGTCAAGTGTCTGAGGTCGGATCTGAACTCAGGTCCTTCTGACTCCAGGGCTGATGCTCTACTCACTGCGCCACCTAGCCGCCCCTTTAGCTGTGTTTTAAAATGTGGAAGTGGGAGAGTTTGGGAAAGTGTTTTGTGATTAAGCAAGTAATTTTATGAAGGCCCACTGAACTTGGCACTAGAATGGACAAAAAGAAAATTAAAGCAGCATTGGTTTTCAGTTGTATTAGAAAAAAATACTCCAGCTTTAAAAAAAAAAATCATCTGTAGAAAGAATCATTCATTGGATCATATAACTTTATTTCTCCAAATCTCCCTTAATGATATTCATTCAAACCAACTGAATGCCTCTGTATCATCAGTTATAAAGGGATGTAAGTGTATACAAATACATTAAATATTTCTTTTCACATGGAATGAAATTTCAACACAATATTTTTTAGATAACAAGTACGTATAAGCATTTCTTGAATTAATAGAATGGCTCCTTTTGGACTCACTACTTGAATTCTTTTTTGTCTACAAATGACTTATTTTAGACCCAAGTTTTTCTTGTTCCCTACCATTGAATTCTCTCACCCTATTCCATTTCTTCTGGATGAAGGTGTTCTCAATGATTTATTTGGAGAATCAAAGATATACCATTTGAGACAGTCTGTCTCATGAGTTCAGGCACATTTCCCAGTGTGATGGGTGATTCTGGGATGTTAACTCAATTTGATACTATTGCTTTTTCCTTCCTGTTGTCATTGGAAACTTTTCGAATTGTGGAGATCCTTGAAAGAGATTTATCTTCTGCACTTAGGTTTAGGGAGCCATACTTCCCCAGGTTATGGCATGTTTATTGTCCTTATTTGAACATCTTTTTGAAAGCCATAAAAAGTGTTCTGGGCATTTATAGTCATTTACTTCTATGTAGTTATTAATCTTAATCTGCTTTCTTTATGTTGATTTATTACAGCTGTAATGTGTTTTTCAGATGCTGGTCCTAAATTATAATTAGCACCTACCTCACCGGGTTGTTGAGAGGATCAAATGAGATAATATATGTAAAGTGGCTATTTGTAAATATTAGCTATTATTATTATCTCTCCTTGCACTTATATCTAGTACTTTATGGTTCACAAAGCATTTTACTCACAGAAGCTTTAGGACTTTTATAGTTTAAGTACTATCATCTCCATTTCACAGAGGAGAAAACTGAGGCCCTAGCTAAATGGCTTGCCTAGGAGGACAAACCTAGCAAGTATGAAGACTCTAGACTAGTTCTAACTGCAGTCTCATTTCCTGACTCCAAGGGTCTCTCTCCTGTACTATGCTGCTACTCCCTAAAGGAATAAGCCTGCTCCTTTATTTGACATAGTACAGGCATATTAGCTCAGTCAGCATTTTAAGTTCCCCTTCTCAGTCTCTGTCTTCTCCCTCCCCTGTTCAAAGCCTGCTTAACATTTACCCTGTTGTCCTTTCCCTTACCTCTCCCCTATCCACTCCCCCCTTTATAATTGTCGTATTACGGGAATGAGAACTACTTGCCTTTTATGGCCATATTGGCACTTGAGGTCTATATTGAGCTTGGAACACCTGGAAAGATATTGTTTTTAACTGGAAAATATTAAGATCTAGAGAAACCAAATTCACAGAAGCCAAAAGTTCAGAGGTCTAGTGGAAAAGGCATTGATTTGGGAGTCTGAAAATTAATTCAAATTCTAGCACTTAGTGCTTGTGTGACCTCGGACAAGTTAATTAACCTTTCTGAGCCTTGGCTTCCTCATCCATAAAATGAAGATAATGATACCTCCTTCTTCATCATGTTGCTGTTACATTTAGTAAGTAAATCAAAAAGTATTATGTCCATATAAGGTGGTGGCATTCTTAAGAATAACAGCAATAATACTGAGAGGAAAGGGCATTGTGAATCACAAAGGTGCTTCTTCCTCTTTCACCTTCTTTGATGGTGAAGGGAAGAACTGGATTACATTGTGTCTATGTGGGAATATGACCTGTTTAGGCAAAAAAAAAATCAATATAGAGCTGCCTACCATGTTTCTCAACATGAGTCATTTCAGCTCCTATACCTGGGAAGCCCACTTTATCTTGCAAGCCCGTGTGAAATTAATAGTGAAAAGTAAAGTTAGGAAGGATTTAGCTGACTAATAAGACAGCTTTATTAAAAGCATCCGGCAAACTCACAAAGTATCTCGTTCCTCACCTGTTGAGGTTCTATAGGTGGGAGAGCAGATAAGGGGCTTGATTTGGAATCAGACACACCGTGGTTTATATGTTGCTTCTGTGACTATGAACAAGTCAGTTACCTCACCTGTAGAATGGGGATAATGATAAAGATTGTCAGCCCCATCTTTACTTTACATGAGTTTGTATAAGTCTTCTCAGGTTTTTCTGAAACCATCTCTTTCATTATTTCTTGTAGCATTCCATCACATCATATACTACAACTTGTTCAGCCATTTCCTTAGTTGATGGTCATCCTCTCTATTTCTAGTTCTTTGCTACCACAAAAAGAGCTACTATAAAATTTTTATATGTTTTTTCTTCTTTCTTTCTTTCTTTCTTTCTTTCTTTCTTTCTTTCTTTCTTTCTTTCTTTCTTTCTTTCTTTCTTTCTTTCTTTCTTCTCTTTCATCTTCTCTTTAGAATACAGACCACTATATTCCCCTATTAGTGGGAAAAAGGGTATGCACAGTTTTATGCTTTTTTGGGCAGAATTCCAAATTATTCTCCAGAATGGTTGAACCACTTCACTCCACCAACAGTGTATTAGTGTGCCTATTTTTCTATATTCCCCAGCATGTAATTTTCCTTTTCTGTCATGTTAGCCAATCTGCTATGTTGGAGGTAGTGCCTCAGAGTTGTTTTAATTTGAACTTCTTTAATTAGTAGTGATTTAGAGCATGTTTTCATGTGACTATTGATAGTTTTATTTTCTTCTGAAAACTGCCTGTTCATATCCTTTGATCATTTATCAACTGGGGAATGGCTCTTACTTTTTTATAAATTGGATTCAGTTCCCTTTATATTTGAGAAATGAGACCTTTTAAAAACAGAGAAGTGCTGTAAAAATTTTTTTTTGACATTACTTCATTGTCTTTGGTACCTTTTAGCAACACTTTCATTTCTGAAAATATCCCTCTCTTCCATCCCTGCTCAGTAAGCTATCTTTTGTTTTTAAAAAGGGATAAAGAAGAAATCAAAAGGAACTCATCAAACTTGAACTATTTACATTTCTACATGGAAAAACAATAACTGTGACTGATGAAACCTTCCTCATTATGAAAATAATTGAAGAAGGGTATATGGGCATATGAATACATATGTAAATGTGTGTATATATGTTTACAGGTATACATAGATAGAGGGCACAGGTTGAATTTGGTGGGAAGAGATGATACTTAAGGGGTGAAGTTAAGAGGTGAGGGAGCAAAGTGGCAAGAGGAGATGGGGAGAGACAGGGTAGGGTAAACTATCTCATGTAGAAGAGGCAAGGGGAAGTAGTTGCAGGGGAGGGGAAGAACAGGAAGGCAGAAAGGCAAAACCATATTCTCATTGAATTTGGCTCAGGGAGAGAATGACATACATATTAAATGGGATATCTCACCCTGCAGGAGAGTAGGGGGAAGGAGGATGAGAGGGGGGATGATGGAGGGGAGGGCATTCTGGGGGGAGGGGAGGTTGGAAGTACCCACTTTCGAAGAGGGACAGGATCAAAGTAGGGAATGGACCAGGTGGGAGGTGAGACGGGTGGGAGGGAAATATAAGCAGTCTTTTACAATATATCTACTATGGTAATGTTTTGCATAGCTATACATGTACGACACATACTGAATTGCTTATCTTCCCAGAGGGAGTGGGTGACAAGGGAGGAAGGGAATGGATCTGAAATTCAAAATTTTAAAATTAAATGTCTCAAATGTATATAAATACTATTATTAACACTGTTTTGCATGTAATTGGGAGATAAGATGTGCAGGCATTGGGGCACAGAGATTCACCTTGCCCTAATGGTAAAGTCAAAGGGGGTATGGGAGAAGATATGGGAGAGAGCAGATTGGATGAGGGGATTTCTTGTGGTACTGCTATTCTGGGGTGGTGGGTAGGGGAAAAATGGGGAAAAATTGTAACTCAAAATCTGGTGGAAATGAATGATGTAAACCAGAAGTTAATAAAGCATTTGTCAAAAAAATAAATAAATAAAAAGGGATAAAGAAAAAGAAAAATTTAGTAGTTTAACAAAACTAACCAACATCAGTTGTATCAGACTTAGTATGCAATATTACATTCCTATGGTCCTCCATTTCTGCAAGGAAGAAAAGGGTTATTTGTGCATCTTCTCATTTGTTCTTTGGGGCTAAAATTGGTCATTATAATTGCATAGTGTGCAATTTTATTTTTCAATTATAAGTTTTGATTTGATGGAGAAAGTAGCATTTGACTCTTTGTCTTTCAAACTGGGTTCCCCAAGCATTTCCAAGACATTTTTTACAGAATTTCAAACAGCTGTTTGGTGGTGGCTGTTGAAAACTCTAGGGAGTGTGTGAACTGAGAAGCACGATATGCTCTATTTCCCAAACTCTTACTTTTATACGCTCTCCTTTCTTTCCTGGATCTGTTCTTCTTGGGTACAGAAAGAGAAATGAGGCAGAGGGCCAAGAGCGATGAGACTCAATCTCTAGTCCTGGCTGTCTTCATGACCTTGGACAAGCCACTTGACCTCTTTCTTCTTGTTCTCACTTCTTTAAAATGAGGGAATATTAAATGGTGACTTAGGTCCCCTACAGTTCTAAAATTCCAAGAAAGCAGAAGCATGGTTTACCATATTGCAATCAGCCTCATGTCACTATATAACTTGGAAACAAAGACCTCTTCAATATTTGAAAATTACTGTGACCTTGGTAGCCTATTAAAAAAATCTCAAATAGCAGCAGCAAGCTCATGTTGTCTGCACCTGTTTATGTGGATCATGGCTCAGAACTCATGACCTATGGTAGTTGTTGATGGGTATAATTAAAATGTGTACCTAATATGCCTTGAAAAATCAGGCTTCCACCCCAGAATGTACTCCTTCCTCTCTTCCATGGAGTCTAGGTGAATTTTGGCTCATCTGGAGCCTGAGCAGAGGATGGAAGTCTGGGAAGGGCTTATTTGCTATGGCAGGAGTTTGCAAGTGAATGCACTCAGTCCTTGGCCCTTGTGCAGCTCCGTTCCACTGTAGATGTTGGTGAGGCCCTGCCAGGCATCCTCACTGCTGGCACACACTGCAGAAGCCTGTTCCTCCTTGAGGTGTCAAGCTTCATTCTGTTGAAAGTCTTCATTACCCACAGACACTGGGAGACCTGAGAGCCCTGCTGAAATGGGTCTTTTCTGCTTAGTTTTATGACTTATTAAGATTATGAAAACTCTTTCCAATGAGTTTACATTCACAACCCCATTATTTTTGATGTAACAGTGAGCTTCTATCTTTAGTAAAAACACCAGGAAATTCACTGCTTAGGTTGACAGGGATAAGGAAAGGTGCCCTTACAGGGTTTTGTGGTATATATACAGACATTATTAATTTGAGGCTGCAAACAGTTGCTTTTCATGCACAGTAGGGAATTTGGGGACATCTATATTTTCTCCTCTCTTTTTCTGTTAAAGTTGTTACTGCCTTTTGAGCATTCTTATATTATTAAATCAATTATCCTGCACTTGCAGAGTCCTGTAGATTGCTTTCCTGCATCCAGTTCATAGTGATGAATTAGAGTTAACTTGAAGAAGGTTGGTTTTTTTTTTTTCTTTCTGTGTATGTGTTCAGTTCTGGGCACTCTTCCACATAACTTGGGGCAGAAAATATGAGTGTGACTGCTGCTATTTGAAACCCTTTTAGTAGTATGGCATCAGGGCTGTGTTAGTTTCCAAGGAATTTTTCAACCAGACAAAGATTTTGTCTGTCTGCAGACCGAGGTAAAGGAAGAAATGAGAGTGGGGGTTTGCTTCAACACTGTCCAGCAGCTAGAGGGGTCTCCTACAATGTCCCTGTCACTTGTCAGGACTGAAAAGCACCCCACCTTGGAGAGCATTCTGCTCTCTGCTCTGTTGTAGGTCAAGACCTCCCCCCAACCCTCTTCTTGGCTCAGGATGCCATATTTTGTGTTGGTCCTTCCTGACTACATTGTGAGGGAGGGAGGTGGTTAGGGAGCTGAGCTTCCTCCTAGGCTCATACCCGCCTCTGGCACATACACAGAATGCCAGCTCTGCAACTTCACTAACTTTTCTAAGTTCAGGGGTGGGCCAACTCCTGGTTCTCAGAGCCAGGCTTAAGGAGCTGCTGCCATGGCCGCTGACTACTTGCCAGAATGCCCTGGAAAGCAAGGAATTCATGGGAGAGGGGGTTGGGGAGGAAGCAGTGGTTGCTGCTTGGCTGCCCAGATTTTTAATAGTTCTTCCCAGAAATTGAGGTACCCTTTCTGATTCCAAACTGTTCCATCCTGTAGTAGGAGTGCCATGTTAAGAACAGGATGTGAGAACCATCTTTCTGTTAAGACTGTTTGGTGGGCATATCTTTCATACTACATTTATCACTGAGGAATTATAGGACTGAAGCTTGGGTGAGAGGAACTGGTCTACCCTAGGGGTTATAAATTCAGAAGTTCTCCCTGTAGGGATAGGGACTGAACCTGGATTTTGTTGCTATAGGGAAGTCCCACATAAGAAAACTCTCTGTAAGGATGGATGTTGATACCTTATTTGCAACTTGGAGTCTTAGAATGCCATCTAGAATACTGAAAGGTTGACTTACCCAATTCACAAAGCTAGTGTGTATCAAGGTAGACTTGTCCTTCCTGTTCCATATTGCTTCCACCATCATTTAGAGCACTGTACTTAAACAATAAATGCCTGTGTACTCCATATCCAGAGGTGCTAACTGAAGGCGTGACAGGAATGAGTACAGAGGAAGTACTGGGGGCAGAGCTCTGGGAGATACCCAAAGTTAGGGAGCTGGAGGAAGATGAAATAGTCTAAGGAGGTGTTAAAACCAGGAGAATGTGATGTCAAGGAAGCAAAGGGAAAAGGTGGAAAAATGGAGCCAGGTGACTGTGTCACATGTAACAGAAGGTGAATAGAGCGTTAGATTTGCCCATAAGGTGGTTATTGGTGATCTTGGAAAGAATGATTTTAGTAAAGTGGTGGGGACTGAAGTAGTCTTTTTAAAGGGTTGAGGAGTGAGTAGAGAGATGTATGCTGTGAGTGTACACAATAGAATACTCTTCTCATAAGTTTGTCAGTGAAATGGAAGAGAAGGTACCCAGAATTTTTGTTTGTTTGTCATTAAAGATTAAGTAAAATCCTGAATATTCTTGTAGGCAAAAGAAGAAAGTAGTAAAAGTACAGTGTCAAAGACACCTGAGAAGAAAGCAGTGATTGGTGGAAAGAATGATGGTGGGAACAATAATAGTTCGCATTTATATAGTGCTTTAAGGTTTGCACAGTGCTTTACAAATTTAACACATTTTCTCTTCACAACAGTCCTGGGAAACAGGTGCTATTACTATCCATAGATACTCTCCACAGATGGGGAGACTGAGGCAGGCAGAGTTATTAAGTAAGTTTCCTTGAAATCTCACACCTAGTAAATGTGGGAAGCTGGATCTGAACTCTGGTCTTATTGGTTCCATCTTTATCTAATGTGCCTCCTAACTGCCTTTGCCTTAAGAGGAACGGTAGTAGTATCAAGGGGCAGGTGAAGGTCTTAACTTTGATCAGGAGGAGAATTACCTCATCTTCTGAGACTGGAGGGAAGGAGGAATAGGTAGTTGAGGATGGCATCCAAGAAGTGCAGGAAAGGAGCAGAGGGAACCTTCATGGATGACTTCTCTCCCTTCAAGGCTCAGCTTGGATGAATTCTTCCCTGATCTACCCCAGCTGGAAGTGATAGCTACTTCCTCTAATTTCTCATAGAATTTTATACTTCTATACTTAGCAATTCTACTTTGTATAATTATTTGTGCCCTCTCTTCTTCCGTCTAAGTTCCCTGAGGGTAAGGTTTGTGGCTTATTTTATTTCTGTCTCCCCAGTGCTTAGTAGATACCATTTTCTGAATAGACTAACATAAGTAGTGGTACTAATATATCAGAGGTTGTTATGGACAGTTCCAAATATGTTTATTTCATATGTATGGGAGAGCTTAGGGATAGTTAATTTACCCTCTTTGAAATTAAGATAAATTGAACGAAATTTGATTAGGTTTCTTCTTTTGCATAATAAAACTTTTGTTCTAATACTCTACTACTTCAAAGTATTGGTCTATTTCTTCTTGGTCTTCTCCAAAGGATATGCACAGTTTATACATAAAGATACACATACATACATACACACATACACAGAAGCACACATATATATGTGTGAGTGTGTGTGCATACGTGTATGTATGTATGTATGAATGTATGTAGCCTTGAGTTCTATAGAGCCTAGTCAGCAGTTTTGTTCTAGTGGTTTCACCTTCAAGAGCCCCACGAGTGGGATTTTACTTGATGTCAAGCTGATAAATGTCCTATGAAACAGGAGGTTTGAGGACTTTTGCCTGAATGGTGATGCTTCCAATCAAGGGTTTGTTCACATTCCGCGGGAAGGTGATCTTGAATTTTGATGGAATTATAGAGTTAGAGGAGATTTTTGTGCCCAGCGCTTCTTGACCTTTTCTTTCCTTGACAAGGATGCCTTTGGGTATATAGTAATACTTATGGATCTCTTAGAGTATTTTTGAAAAAATGTATAATTTTTTAAAATGTATAATCATATTATGACAAAGGAAATTAGTCATACTTAAGTACAATTATAAAATATATATTTTTTAAAAGTTCCTGGTCCCCAGGTGAAATACCCCAAACCCCTTATTATTCTAGGCAGGGAGATATGGTACCACGGAGAAGAATGTGGCTGGTCTAAACGGAGGGAACTAGGGAATTGAGTGGATAAAATTTTGTGTCTGCAGTAAGGAAGAATTGAGCTTAAATTTGGCCTCAGACACTTATTAACTGGGAGACTGCACAAGTCACATAGACCTCTTTGTGCCCCATTTACCTTAGTTGTAAATTGGGGCTAATAATAATAATAGCGCCTGTTTCAAAGGGTCATTTTTGGGATCGAATGAAATGTTTGTAAAGTGTTCAGCACAGTGCATGCCTCATAGTAGGTGATTAATAAATGCTTAGTGTCTCCTTTCCTTTATACCGCATCATAGAGCCAAATGTAGAACATTAACATATATTTGTTTATTTTTTAAAAGCCAGACAGACACCATTGTTAAAGTAAACAGATAACATTGGAAATACATGAGTTTGCTAATTATCCTTTCCTCACTGCACAGACTCTTCAGATTCAAGGTAGAACATAGCTTTTCATAGAGAAGTATCTTAAAATAATGGATTTCATGAGAGTCTACATATTTGTTCAGGGAGTAAAGAAATGGTATGTTCTTAAAATTTTGATTCAGTTAGCATAGGTAGAATTTTCTTTTTGTGATAGTCTTTTATTTGTAAAGTCTTTGCATTTTTGAATATGATATCATAAGTTGTCCTGGCTATGATAAGCAATTGTATGGCAGTCTATGAACTGGCCCATTAGTATATATGTATATCTATATTTCTCTCTATCTTAGATGTTGTATATATTATTCAATTACGCTGAAAAGAACATTAGTTGGCTGGACTGTTTTGGGAAATTGGGCAGTGCCTCTTAATGATGTCAGCTGTATCTCTGGAGTGAAATCTCCTCTTTTTAACACCAATAGTGTTGTTGATGCTGCTGCTGCTGCTGCTGCTGCTGCTGCTGCTGCTGCTGCTGCATGGCTGTAGATGCATAATCTCTGAAGCTTTAGTTCACCCAAAGGGCAATGGAGAGATTACATAGTGGATGGGCTAAGGTCTGTTACCAATGAAGAATTTGCGTACCAGAAGAGGGAGAAAAAAGATCCTGAAGAGATGTTGTATGACCTAAACAGGGAGGCATCAAGAGTGCAGTTATGATAACAGATGGCTTTATCACCTGGCTGCCCCATGGTATGAAGTTAACATCAAGAGACTTAGAGGATGCCCCTCAGCATGTTGCTTGCACTCCTTGTGGAAGATTTATGAGCAGATAGTTATAGGATGAGAAAGTATAGCTACAGTATGGACCACTGTATACAACACTTACATCAAGGAGATCATAGCTCTGTGAAAGTATTCACGAAGCTGTGTAGCTTTGGGAAGGTTCATAATACTGCCCAGTTGTCAGTGGATGGATGTGACTTGGGTCTCCTAGCTTTCTCTTACCTACCAAGTGTTTACAATAAAGCGCTAGGTATATTTTGTTAAATGTAATAACAGTGCTCCTGAAAAGATGTATGCAAACTTTTGAAAATGAAATAGCAGTTTGGATTCACTAAAGGAATTTGTAATACTCCAATATTTAAATATAACATTTTACAATTCTGTTATAAAGTAAATAGCCACCCCTTGATCCTCTCAAGTTTGTTCTAAAGGGATTGTGTTTTCATATTTAACTGAAACCCGAACCATAATGTGCTTGTTAGCATTAGGCTCTCTCTATTTCCATAGATTTTCCTGGCCTGTTTCCACTTTTTGAGGCTGGAGAAGAGATATAATTTTTCCATCTCTTTTAGGTTCCTCAAAGATGTCTGGTTTATTAAAGCAAAGCTATTTTCTTCTGCAGATGTTGGTCTAGTTGGCAGCTAGAAGGTTAAATGGTCCTTGATAAAACAGCTAGACTTGAAGGCTCATGGTTTTCTGGAAAATCAAGCTAACCACCTTATGAGCTGTTAACCTTTCAATGCCTGTTCTATCAGTACCTTGAGGAAAGAGAGGGGAAGAAAACAAGTATTTATTATGTACCTGCTTTGTGCCAAGAACTTTAGAAATATCTCATTTTATCTTCAGAATAACCCTGCAAGGCAGATGATATTATACAATTGAGGAAATGGAGGCAGATAGATATGCCCAGGGTCATATAGCTAGTAAATATCTGTGATTGAATTTGAACTCAGGTCTTCCTGATTCTAGAGGAACCTCACTTTAAGAACTTGGTGAGTATCTTTTTTTTATGTTCTATGATTGCAGTTTGTAGTCATAGTGAAAGTAATGATTTCTTTGGACACAACAAGTTGCTGAACACAGGTGATAGAAAACAGTAATAATCTTTGCTATTAACTTTAATTTCTACAGCTTTTCTTTGTGGAAGGCATATAATTGCATCACAGTCTAATAACTGCTTCTAATACTGAGCCAAATGAATTCATTTGGAGGCAAAGAAATGAAAGACGGCATATTTTATTGCATCTACCTTGAGCTGTTAGCTGCTGAACCTATTTTCCTTCTTCTAATACATATAAAGTGATTGAAGTGCCAGATACACTTTGCCTTTAGCTAATTATCAGTTCCACCATCTCTAGGAATTTCTTGTATTTACAGATAGAAGAAGGCTGTGTAGGGGAGGGGGAAGATAGAGCACAAGTTTGGGAGCTACAAAGCCCAAACTTTGCTTCTTCTTACCTATGTGACCTTGGTTAATACACTTTGTCTCCCAGGGTCTCAGTTTCCTCATATGTAAAGTGAGAGGGAATGATGATCTTGAAGGTACCTTCCTTTTGGTCCTCAATTTGTAACCCTGTGAAATCTAATTATGGAAAGTAAAATACTCTGTACAAAGAGAGACTATTTTAAAATGGGTTCACTAGTGTTTTCCTATATTCCTTGCCACTCACAACAATGTTAGATGAGCAGTAAATATTGCCGACAACAATGTTAGGTTGCAAATTTGTGATTTATGATGTGATTTATGATTTAACAGATGGCCCGTGATTGTTGCTTTAGCTGAAAATTCATCATATAGCTACTAGCCAAATGTGGAGACTCTTAGCTACAAACTAGGTTGATTCTTGGACAGCAGTCCATCCTCAAGTCCATATTTGAAGACATTTAGCTTGGTAGTGAAGAGGTACAGGCTCTGGGAACCACCTTGAATTCTGATTGAATCTTCCCATTTGATGAGGCATTTGCCTGAGGCCTTAAGCCTTTCATCGTGGCTAGCCCAAACCTTAGTTGCTAGCCTAGCTCTCCTTGTCTAGCTAGCTGTCACCCTAGATTCTCCCCAACCCTCCTTCATCTCATCTCCAGGTAGCCTCCAGCTACTTTCCACCCTTAATCTCTCATTACTGGAATCTGACCTCATTTGACTCCTCCTGAAGACCCTCCCCAAACTCCTCCCCTAGACCACCCCTAGATTCCTCCCACAACTTTTCTGTATATGAGACCCCATCTTGCCTCCATGAGGTGTGAGAGCACCTGAAAATGGCCTAGTGCAGACTCAGCTGTGTCAGATTATTCTGGCCCTCTTGTTCAGTACAAACATCACACATACTGAGGCTCTTTAAGAGTCTACCCATTATGGCGAACTTTTAATAAACTTTGCTTTTCTTTGGCTGAGAGAAGACTTGAGTTGCATTCATTCAGCAGGACCTGGCATATTGGTATTTTGGGGTCTCGCACAACCCTAACCGTAACATTTTATGGTGACCCTCATGAGTAGCACTTGCTAGAGCTTTTATTCTGCTATTGTAGACTTTAGATTCTAGCCCAACATCTTCTGTGTGTTTGGATAAAGCATCATATGAGGACTGACAGAGAGAAAGGTAGTTTAGTGAATAGAGTTCTGGGTTTAGGGTTAGGACAGGGTTTCTTAGCCTGGGGTCTATGAACTTGTCTTAAAGAGAGGGGTGGGGAGAGAACAAACTATATTTTAATATCAATTTTCTTTTAATCTTACATATTTTATACATTCAAAAATCTTGTTCTGAGATAGCCAAAGGATCCGTGATGCAAAAGAGCTTAGGAATTCCTGGTTTAAGAACATCTAGATTCAGATTCCTCTGGGATAAGAGCTTCCTGACTTAACTGATGTGCCTCAGACAGCTCCCACATTGGGAGTTCCCTAGCTGAGGAATTTATAGATTCTTCCTCTAATAAAACTCATTATTTTGATTCTGCTTGGCTGACTTTGAATTGTATTTCTACTTTGTTTACATTTCAGATACTGGGCTTGATAAACCTTGAACTAGGTTACTGAGAGAGAGTGTGTATATAGTGATGCACATTTGTAGAATGCTTTCAGGTTGAAAAAGTGTGCTGTGGCAGCTAAAGGAATTGCTATTTCCATTTTATAAACCAGGAAATTGAAGAACAGAAAAGTTAAGGGAGACAGGATTCTAAGTCAGGTGTTCCATGCTAAGTCTTCTGTGCCTTTCCCACTTTATCTAGTTTGGAAGGTCTTTAAAAACTGGAAGGCTTTTGTTTACTCTAGAATGATTTAGACATCTTGCCTGAAGAAAGTATGGTGAGTGTGTTGACTTCTGAAATGTCCTTTTGAGTTCATCATCATCATCATCATCATCATCATCATCATCATCATACCACAAGGACAGTACCCACCACAGTGCTGTAGAAAGAGCACTGACTCTGGAGATGGGAGTTCAAATTCTTTCTCTGATGCTTATTTTCAAAACCTTGGGCAAATCATTTAATAATCTCTGTGCCTTAGTTTCCTCATATGTAAAATGAGAGAGTTGGTCTGTTTGGTGTGTGAGGTCCTTTTTGCCTATTTATATATTGCTACATAGTGTATAGATACTTTATATTTTCTTATTTGACTCTTAGGCTAACCCGGTGAGGAAATTTGTTCATTTTGTGCAGGGCACTGTGCTGATTACTAGGAATCCAAATACAAGTAAGGAGTATTATTTTTCCTGTTTTATAGATAAGGAACTGAAATGGATAGAGGTCATGTGGTTAGTAATTATCAGAGCCAGGAATTACGGAAAGGATTATTAATCCCATTCTATAGTTGTGTTAACTGACTTCCAGAGTGAATTAGCAGCTTGACTACAGTCACTCAGCTAGTAAGTGTTAGAGTCAAGATTCAAACTCATGTGTTTAGGCACCATGTCTATGTTGCTTTTTATTACTCTACCAGTCTCTGAATCTACGATGATGGGACAAAATGAGTTTTCCCTTATTGTGAATAGAAATTACCTATGCTATTGTTATGTTTTTAAGGCATCAGAATTCTGCACAATCTAATCCCCCAAACATTCAGACTGGATTAGAATGGGGTCCTGCTCTTGAGGTGGGGCCACTGAAGTATGCCATTGACTGGTGGAGGGGGGAAGTGAGGAACTGATAATGCTCAGACTGCCATAGGTTTGTCTGATCATTAGTTGGATCCCAAGAGAATTGAGTCATTCTTGTTCTGAAAATAGGCAGTGAGTTAATGCCCATTTGGAAGCAGCCTTGGGCTTGCACTTTTTGGGAAGGGTAAGAACACAGTGCAAGCTTTGTCATTGGAAATGTCATTCCTAAATTCTGGAAAGACAGCAATATGAAAAGGGGAAGCCTTAGGGCTTAAAAGTGTGGAAATTGTTCAAAGCTCCTGGACCAAGTCTCTGAAGTCTCTCAACTTTTTAGGTTGGTTGAAAGAAGAGGAGGTTGAATAAAGGAAGAATTAACTTCGTGTCCAGTTAGTGAATATTCAGGCTACATATGACCCATATATATATACACACACATACATACATATGACCTATACATAGAGGTGGGTGAAGTACAAACAGAGGGGATCAATCAAGATTAAAATGTTACTTCAAGTAAGTGCCTGCTTTGTGTCATCCTCAAATGCTGAGGAGATAAAGAAAGGCAAAAATGATAGTCCCAGCTCTCAGGGAGACAACATGCAAATGACTATGTACAAACAACATTTGAATTGAATGAATTGATATAATCTCAGAGGGAAGACACTAAGATGACAGAGGACTGAGAAAGGCTTTTTGTGGCAGATGGAATTTTAGCTGAAACTTGAAGGAAGCCAGGAGTCAGATGAGGAGGGCAAATGTTCTTACTGGGAGTCAGCTGATGAAATAATTCATTTGAGGCCATTGTTATTGGATTCATAGTATGTGTGGAAGAGGGTAAGGTATGTGGAGGTTGGAAAGATAGGGAGGGGCCAGGTTTTGAAGGGCTTTAGAAAGACAACAGAATTTTAAATTTGATCTTGCAGATAAGGTGGAGCTATTGAAGTTGACTGAATTGGAGGGGGTGGGAGTAAGATGGTCTGACTTGCACTTCAGGAAGGTCACTTTGGCAGCAGAGTGAAGGATGAATTGGAATGGAGACACCAACTAGAAAGCAACTGCCACAGTCTAGGTATGAAGTGATGATGGCCTGTATTAGGCTAGTGACAATGTCAGAGCAGAGAAGGGAGCCCATTGAAGAGATGTAATAAAGGTGGAAGTGACAAGATTTGACAGCAGATTGGATAGAGGGAGTGAGAGCAAAGAGTCCAGGGTGACACTTTGGTTTTGAGCCCAGCTGACTTGGGAGGATATGGTGGTGCCTTTGACTGTAATAGGGAAATTTGGAAGAGAGAAGGGTTTGTAATCTTGTCGGTTCTCTGCTTTTGTATTTGTATTTGCTTTTAATTCTCTAGTCAATTTTGATTTGTGTTTCCTGTTGCCTCCAACGTCCTCCAAAGGTATGGATGGGTTGAAATTTGTAGCATTGGAATGGGGGCCTAGATCAATGAGACTGAAGTATTAGTTAGCTAGGTGGGGCAGTGGACCTGGAGTCCAGAAGACCTGAGTTCAAATTCAGCACCAGATACTTAATAGCTGTGTGACTCAGGGTAAGACACTTAACTCCTCTCTGGCTCCATGTCCTCATCTATAAAATGGGGCTAGTAATCCTGCCTCCCTTCTGGGGTCATTGTGAGGATCAAATGAGATACTAGTTCTAAAGAGCCTTGCAAACTTTAAAACACTATATAAATATTAGCAGTTAGTAAGGAGAATAGATTTTAGTCCACACTTGAGTACAAAGATTCTGTGTTGAATTGAAATGGCCAAGCTGGGACATGTAGCTACAAGAAAATGGGAGCTTCCTTTGAAGTTCAGCTTAGGAAACAACTTCCAGCTTGCCAGGTTATTTGATTTATAAAGTCTTTTTGTGCTGAAACTTTCAATATAGTTATCTTTATGCTCTTAAGGGCCGTGTGCTACTTTGGATCTTAATCAAGATGTTATAATGATTTGCATAAAAAGTAAAAATTCAGATTAGTTTGATATTTTACCTGTAGTGAGTGTATCAAAACAGCTTGATATTTTGAAACATCTGTACACTTGACATATTTTGTGTTTTTCGTTTTTATTCATTCAGTAAGTGCCTTTTATGTATCAGGCACTGTGCTAGGCACCAAAGCTACAAAGACAAAAAACAAAACAAAACACCAAAGTAGTCCTTGCCCTCAGGGAGCTTACATCCTAGTGAATGTAGATACTATAATTTCTATACACCAAAATGATGAAAAATATGCTCCCTTTGTCTATGGAAAAATACCTTCAAACCCATTCTGATGTTGATTCCTCCAGATCTAGGTTTAGGCTTTGCCCAAAGCATCTTTGATAGGAGACTGGTTTATTCAGCACATAAACACAGATAGCATAAAGGAAATGCAATATAGCTGCAGGAAGACGCAATGCCTTGTGTCATTTGTGATAAATGTAGCTAATTATTTCGTTTTTTAGTGCTGAAATGAATGTAATCTGTGTCTGCAGTGTTGATCTTGACAAATGAAATTGTAGGACTGACATTCTGTTCCAGTTGAACCATACTATTAGTACACTTTTTCTGTGGTGCTCCTTGAGGAGGAAGCGCTGACTCTGTGACGTAAGGCATAATTAGCACATGCTGGGAGGAAATGCTTCAAATTCAGGTTGCTCATTGATTCTACACTAGCAGGAGATGCACATTTAGGCAGTTAAGTAGCCCATTTTCTTTAGTTTTCCATCCTTTTTGCACAACACACTGCAAATAAGTCTGCTTGACTCACACTGTTGTTCCTAAATAAATTAATAAATAAAATTTATGTCAGAATGTCAAGGGAGTCTTCCCTCTGGTGCTCATTTAATTTAATTGCAAAACTTAATGGCAGTATCCAACCTAACCAATAAATGTTGAAATGAAGCCTGAACTTGGCGAAGGGGGTATGGGAGAGGAAGAGGGACAGAAACAGGAAGGGGAGAACAGGGGCCTTATCAAAAGGCATGGCCATGGGCATTGAAGTTCCAGGATCTCTAAAAAAGCTCAAGACAGAAATATCATCTTCTTGATTCACTTCTCCAGGATGATAGAATTTTTTGCCTTCAGTTTGCACCCGTGATGTAAAATTTTAGGAATATTTTACCCTTTGCTCACTGCAAAATGAACAGATTTCCAGCCTTCCATCTCACAAGGCTGTTGTGGGGTAACACTTCTACTTTGCTGTTGGTGTTCACTTGTTCAATGGTGTCTGATTCTTCATGACCCTGTAGACCATAGCATGCCAGAACTGTCCATGGTGGGTTTTTTGGACAGAGATACTAGAATAATTTGCCATTTCCTTCTCTGGTGGATTAAGTCCAGTGAATTGTCCAGCATTGCACAGCTAGTAAATGTCTGAGGATGGATTTGAACTCAGATCTTCTTGACTCCTGGCCCAGTGTTTTATCCATGGAGCTACCTAGTTGACTTAGAGAGAGAAAAAAAGAACTTTCATAGTATTCTAGTATAAAAGTGAACTGTGTGAATAATTAATCCTCAGCACTATGGTGTGGTAGAAAGAATCCTGACCTGCCATTTTCTTCTCTAGCTCATTTTTCCAGATGATGAAACTGAGGCAAACAGAATTAAGTGAGTTGCAAAGGTGAAATACAATAAAATAGCTAAGCTTGAAATTAGATTTTAATTCCTTAGATACAAAAGATTCTTCAGGAATTTAGGAACTTATGACCATCATTAGAAATGTATGTTAGGGGTGGCTAGTTGGTGCAGTGAATAGAGCACTGGCCCTGGAGTCAGGAGGACCTGAGTTTAAATCTGGCCTCAGACACTTAATACTTATTAGCTGTGTGACCTTGGGCGAGTCACTTAACCCCAATTGCCCTGCCTTCCCCCTGGGGGGGAGGAGAAAAGAAACGTATGTTATCAATCTGCCTTAGAAGGGTTAGGGGATTGATCCCTATTTCTTTGAGAAGAGGAGGCATGTACTTACATACATACATACACACATACATATGCACGTGTATATGTGTGTGTATATATATATATATATATATATACATATATATATATATTTTAAAATAGTATTTTGAGCTGTAATTTCCTTGATGTGAAGAAATTTACAATATCTGCTCTTATTGTATCAGGCATGTGGTTCATTCCCTTCTGTTCCAGAAAGATCTCCTCAGTAATGCTCCTGTGTATTTCCCCTTCATTCTTAGTTTTACTACTGCTTTTATCATTTTCAATTGAACAAAAATTTTATTGAGTGACTAATATGTATAAAACACTGTACTTGGTGCTGGTGGTAGAAAGATTAAAATGAAATTCTCCCTTCAGAGAACTTGTCTTCTTGCCTGGAGAGGAAGAAACAATAGAGAGCAAGTCTGGCCATTAGGAAGATTGAGGCAAAAGAATATTCACATCTGGGGGATCTTGGAAGATGTGACATTTGAACTGAATCTGGAAAGAAAACAAAAATTCTGAGAGAAGGATATAGGAGAAGGAAATGCTTGTATGATTTCACAGTGGTAGGAAATCAATCTTTTACCATAAAAAATCAAATCTGGAATAGTTCTTTGACATCAGCTAGTTCAACTACCTCATTTTATAGCTGAACAATCTGGGCTTATAAAATGACTTTAAAATAGCAGCACAATGTATGTTTTAGATTCATGGTTGCCCCTGTTTCATCATTTCATTTTTTTTTTTCTTGAGCAAATATTGATCATTTACTTTAGTCACTTATTTAAACGAAATGAGAATTAATGTGTAAGGAAGGCCAGCCCTATTAAATCATCGTCAAAATCTATCCTTGTAAAGAAAGTATATTTACATTTCCTGCAGACTAATATAGGTCATTATCTTAAGGGCTTCAGAAACCCATCCTAATTTTTCAACTATTTATGCTGCACCTCAGAGATCATGGACTTATCCCATAGTACTTATTTATTGTCATCTAAAAGTTTTTGACTAGTTAGCATAACTAAACAGTCTGAGAAGATATGTTTTTCAAAGTATTATTTAGAAGTCCATTCAAAGGAGATGCCATCTGGAAAATGCTTTTCGTCATAAGCTTTAAGACTGTAGACTTTGAGACCAAATGTGTGGTCTTCAAGAGCCGTTTTGAAATGAACTGCTTTCCAAAAAATGTAGTAGAATTTTACATATTCATCCAACTGGGAGCTGTTGAAACATTTATCTCTTATAGATAAAAGTGTTGTTTCCTATTTGCTTTAGAAAAGGCGTTAGTATAGGATATTATGAATTTATTCCCTGAAATCAAATTAATCTCTTTGTACAAAAAGCATTTTGCACAAAAAGGTACTTACTGGAGTGGGTAGTAAATCATAAGATGCTCTCTTGCTTTGTGGAGTGGAGGGGGGAGCATGATCTATTGGAAATTGTTTAATAGCTCTAATCAATTACCAGATGAACTATATATTCAAGAAGCTGCTGGGTGTGAATTATTAATGTTTCTGAGTGAGGAAGTAACCATCTTCTGGTTGGTAAGATATCTATATAGGGTGGGAAAATCCATTAAGAGTAGAGTCCAACTTTCATTTCCACCTTCAAAGAAAGTTAAATAGAAAATCCTAATGATTTCAGCTTTGTTTTATTTTCTTTTAATATATTGCTAGGTTAAAGGGAACATGCCATAAAACAACATATTAAAGCATGGTATAAACAAGCGAAAAGTCCCTATTTAGATGCACTAGGTTTTTTTTTGTTTGTTTTTTAAACAGTGTTTTTCTAAAATAGAAAAAAAATTCAATATAGCCCTCTTTTGATTGGTCTTAGATATGAATATTTTGATGTAGTGAAATGTAGTGAGATAGGAGAAATCCAGTGGTGGAGGAGTGGCGAGGACTCTAGACATGGACTCATGAGAACCTGAATTCAGATGTGGCTTCTAAGACGCTTACTTGTGAGCTCTGTGACCCTGGGCAAATCATTTTGCCTGTGTTTACCTCAGTTTCATCATCTGCAAAATGGGAAAATAATATAGCACCTACCTCCTAGGGCTGTTGTGAGGTTAACATGAGATCACATTTGTCAAGTGCTTTGCAAACCTTAAAGCTCTATATTATAGCTAAGGACTTGGAGAAACTGGTGATGTTGTTTGGTCCATCACTTTACTGTGATATATGTGATGGAGACCTGTAAAGTGATGCTTTACTGGTACTGTATTATTAGAGTAACAAAATGCAATATAAAGTGGCCGTAAAGTAGGAGAAGTTAGGTGCCAATCCAGTGTTGACTGTCTTATTCAGTAAACATTTACTAAGGGCCTACTCTTTGCTAGGCACTGTGCTAAATTCAGGGATACAAGAAGTTTAAGGAGTCCTCCAGGAGCTTAAAAACCAAGTGACAGTTACATACAAGATAAAGAGGAAATAATTAGCAGGGAAAGCACTGAGATTAAGAGGGGGTGAGTTAGGAAAGACTTCATGTGGAAGTGGGATTTTAGTTGGGCCTTAAAGGAACCCAGGGAGGGCAGCAGTTGGAGCTCAGTGGGGAGAGCCAGGGAGAATGCCTGGAGCCTGAGACAAAGCACTTTGGCCTCCTGGGTTAGATCAGTCTTAGGAGGCTCTTCCTCCCTCCCTTGTTCTATTCCCCTCCCCCCAGGTCTCTCAGGTTCCCCACCTCTAGGCGGAGCAAACTTTTTTTCTCATGGTGCCAGATCAGCAAATAGCTGCCTCGGCCCCCCTCAGTTGTGAGTCCACCAATTTCCCTTACTCATCACTTCTTCCTCTCCTCCTGGTTTGCTTTCTTTTCTGTGGGCAGAACCTCATACTTATTACTTGACTCCCTGTGTAGAGTGGTCTTCCTTCCTCTCCCTGCCAGCATCATGTTTGCTACTTTCCAGGGTCCTGACACAGACCACAGTTCTCTAACATTTATTTATTTATTTTTTTGGGGGGGGAGGGGCGTGGTTGTCTGTTTTCAACTTTGTTTTTACCTCTTTCTACTTGTTTTCTCCCCAAGGAACCCTTTATTGTTCTGATAACCTTAAAGGCAGACTGGGGCTGGAGGAGGGAAGCTCCAGCACAGCAGTGAATCCGGGCATATTTCACAGGGACCTTATTTTGGGCTTGGCTATTTTGGATAGGAAACTTTTGAATGAGCACATATGCTAAGTAAACCGTAACACTTCTGTTATTTAAAGGTTTTCTTTTGGATATAACTCAGGGAGAGCTGAGCCTTTCTTCTTAAAACTGGAGGGCTGGGTGTTGAAATTTAGAATCCAGTTCTTTGAACTGAAAGGCATCTTCAGAGATCATTTATTCCATTTGCTTCATATATTAAAGTGGAAACTAAGGACCCCTGATGGAATGATTATCTCAAGGTCAAGGGCCGTTTTCTTTTTGTTTCTTTAGTCCCATGGCTGTCTGTACCTCCTTCCCACCCCTTTTTGATGGAATCTTTAATTTAGCTGCTTTAGAGGAATCTCAGGGAGGAAGGCATGCTCCCAGATGATCACTTCTGCAAATCCAGTTTTAGAGAATTGCCCAGAGAACTGAGATGTTAGATGACTTTCCTCAGTTCACCTGACCAGTTACATGTCTAGGGAAGGAACTAGAACCCAAGTCTTTGTTGACTGGAAAGCTATTCCTCTTTATTTATTATACATAACTGCCCCATCCCTCTCACATAAGAGGAACTTAGTAAATGCTTTATTGTTTTGAAATAGTTGTAGAGTTTGGAGAGAAGCTTATAAGCCCCCTCCCCCCAAAAAAAACAACCCAGGAGGTAAATTACTAATGTCTACAGTATAGGAAAGTAGATGCAGAAAGAACCCTTGGCTAAGAATCATGAAGTTTGCCTTCTGAACTCATAACGATTATTTTTGGCTAAATTCACTTGATAATCTTTTCTACTTTTGTTTTTATTTTTAGATATTTATTATAATTTTATTTTTCTCATGTTCATTTTGTCTTCCTGATTAATTGACTAGCTCAGGGCTGGGTATGCTCAACCCTTCAGTCTTTTATTTTTTAATCCCAACAATGATCAATTAATATTTTGTTGATTTGAGTGGTAAAGAGAATGGAAATTCTATTTTTTCATTAGTTTGTAGGCTATTTAAAAATATTATTAGGGTATAGCTAAATCCTTCGACATGATTCACTTGAGTAATTATGCTGAATAGTGAATAGATCTTTCTCTGTTGGTTTAGGAAGGAATTTTGCAGCCTGTGAATAAGCCCAAATCTTTTAAGTTGCTGAGATGAGACTACATTCTCTACCCACAGAGCTTTTCTAACCTTTTTGTGCATGGCAGCCTGATGAAGCCTATGGACCCCTTCTCAGAATAATGCTTTTAAATACATAAAATATTTAGGGTTACAGAGGAAACCAAGGCTATTGAAATACAGTAAACAAAATATTTTTTAAAACAAGTCCACACTCATTCCTGGTTAAGCACCCCTGTGTTGATGTAAGGTCTTTATTAATTTGGTATTATTAATATGAATGTGTGTGTGTGTATGTTTGTGTGTGTGTGTGTGTGTGTGTGTGTGTGTGTGTGTGTGTAAGGAAAGTAAATCAAGCTGGAAAACATCAGAGTCTATGCATAGTGATTACAACACTTTTTTTTTCCTGCCAAAGTTCCTCCAGGAAATCATTCTTGATTGACATAGTTGAATTCTTATTTAGAAAAATCTGTTTATAAAGCCATATATATACACAGCAACTCTGTATGTGTGTGTTTGTATTTGGCATTTTGGTTAAGGGTTTTAGTCAAATCCACAAAAGCAAATCAACTTCAAATTAAGAAAATCAACCCACTCTTTGTTCAATAGAAGAGAGTAAATCGGTGATGACAGTGGGAAGATGTTGACTTCCCTGGCACCTCGTCAGTTGAAGGTCAGGGCATCTTGGGCATCAACCAATTTGATTTTGTTAATGAACTAAATGAAAGGGTACCTGCAACACCAGCCCCAGTTTAGTTTACTAGCAAGTAACTGCTAGGCTCTCTTTTTTTCCTTCTCTCTTGGTTATCTTGTCAGCCTCTATGGGTTCAGTCACCATCTTTATGTAGATCACTATGTATATCTCTAGGGCTCATATCTTTTCTAAACTGTGCCATCAGATGCCTTCTTGACATCTTCATAAGGGTGTCCCATACATATCTCAAACTCAACATAAATGGAACTCATCTTTCCCCCTAAATCCCACCCCACTTCTTGACTTTTTCACTTTTTGTGGAGAGCACTTTTATCCATATTGACCTGTTGGCAACCTCAAAGCCTTTTTTTCTAGGAGCCTAGATTCTCCCTCACCAGCCATATCAAATTAGTTTCTAAGTCTTGTTGATTCAACTTCCACAACATCTCTCCCACCCATTCCTTCCCCCTCACTCATCTTAGTTTAGATTCTCATCAGTTCTCACCTGGACTATGTAGCAGCCATTTAATTGGTCCTGTTCCTTCTAGACTTTCTCCTCTCCAGTTCATTTTTGAAACAGCTGTCAGATTAATGTTTCTAAAACACAGGTTTGACCATGTCATTCTTGTCACTTGAGAAAGTAGGCTTCCTACTGACTCTAGGATCTAATGCAAACTCTTCTGTTTCTCATTTAAAATCCTTTAAAATCTGATTCCAACTGATCTTTCAAGACAAACTTCATGTATGCCTCCCCATCTCCCAGGAACTCCCAAGTTCCAGCCAAATTGGCCTCTTTGCCTTTGTGCCTTTTCTCCTTTTTAATTTAGATTTTCTTATATTTTTTTTTTTTTTTAAGCAATTGGGGTTAAGTAACTTGCTCTAGGTTACAGGGCTAGTCATTATTTATGCGTGGGCGCTCATTTTCTGAGGCCGGATCTGATCTCAGGTCATCCCAACTCCGAGGCCGGCACTCTTACTCACTGCGCCACCTAGCCGCCCCTTTAGGGCAATTGGGGTTAAGTAACTTGCCCAAGGTTACACGGCTAGGTTTTTGTTTGTGCGGATTAAGTGTCGGAGGCCGGCTCCGAACTCAGGTCCTTCTGATTCCAGGGCCGGCGCTCTACTCACTGCGCCACCTAGCCGCCCCGATTTTCTTATATTTTCTAATGAGTATAAACGTTTCAGTATACAAAGAAAAGAAAACAAGGATTGTTTATGTAATTATGATGGTGTAGTAATAGTTTTTTAAAAGTTGCATATTAAATTTAATGTGATAGTAATAATTACTCTGAATATGTGTCTCTTGAACTCCATTTTTTCCTCATCTGTCTACTTTAAATAGTATTTTATTGATGGTCATCCTCTGCATTTTCAAGCTGGCACAGTGGCTAGAGTATTAAAGTAGGAGTCAGAAATGCCTGAATTCAAATCTTGCCTCAGATACTTAATCAGCTGTGTCAGCCTGGGCAAGTCACTTTACCTCTCTCCACTCAAGTTTCTTCTTTTATAAAATAAGGGTAACAGTAACACATACCTCACTGGTTTATGGTGGGATCCAAATGAATTAATATGTAAGGTGCTTTGCAAACTTTAAAGTATTATGTAAGTGCTAGTTACTTTTATTAATCTTTTATGACATACATAAAAATAATACCTAATGTCTACAGTCATCATTATAACATAAAATGACAATAAAATTTTTTTTTGCTTTTTTTTTTTTTTTGGAAGGGGGGAAGCAGGGCAATTGGGCTTAAGTGACTTGCCCAGGGTCACATGACTACTTTTGTGTTAAGTGTCTGAGGCTGGATTTGAACTCAGTTCCTCCATGACATCAGGACCAATGCTCTATTCACTGTGCCACCTAGCCACCCCCAAAATGACAATAATTAATAGACTTTCCACCATGCAAGGAATGAAATTCCATTAGATTATAAGATGGCTGAGGGCATGAACTGCCTTTTGCTTCTTTTTGTATCTCCAGAGCTTAGCATCGTGCCTGTCACATAGTAGGTGCTTAATAAACATGGTTTAATTAATTGAATGTTCTCCAGCTCGATTTGGCTTCTTGGAAACCCTGAACCTTTTGAGTCTCAGCTTAGTTCCACTTTCTATGTTGGACCTTTCTTGATGTCCTCAGTTGTTAATATTTTGTAGCCCAGGTGCAGAGAACCCTTTTAATTTACTTTGGGTTCTGCATTTACTGATTTATGTACCTTCTATTTCTTTCTAGTAAAAGCTAAGCAGAACTTTTGTTTTTCTTTTGATTTTTGTATCATGGGTGACTGAGAAGTGCTTTAATAAATATTTCTGGATTTGAATTGAATCTCACAGCAATATGAAGATATTTACATTTTGTTTTCTCAGGTGATAATCCCATTTTGTCAGTTTAGGTCATTGTGGAAGAAGCCAATTTGGCCAAGATCTAGTGGTGTCTTGGGACCTCCTGGCTTGGCACCATTAGTAAGCTTAGGAAACATTCTACACACTGGGCATCTGTTTCTTCACCTGAAGTCAATGCTTATCAAGACTCGGACTTCTTCCTTCTTCTCACAGACATTATGAGAATTAATTAGGTAGCAACTTAGAGGAGATGACTTTCAAATCACTGGAGAATGACTCCTTGAAAATAGAGATGCAGTGTCTGTGGTTAACCTTGTTATTCCCTTAGAGAGGCTCCTATTTTCTGTGTGGTTTCTTCTCAGGGCTGCATCCTCTTTATCATGATCTGTTCATTTGGGGTCCTGGGAAGCTTATGCCGTGGGGTAGGCGGGCACATTTTCTTTGAGTCCTTAAAAGGGCATGTGGAGAACGTGGTTTGTTTTTTTCCCGTGGCTCAGCAACTGCCTTCTTGTTTGCACATGCCAGTCCTTACTCCTACGAAATGTTCACTCCAAAAATCTGTATTTTCTTTTTGCACAGTTCTTCAGTGTCTTGTGGGTATCATTCATTTTTTAACAGTGAACCAGCCCTCTTTGAAATCGGGTCATGCAGGTAGAGTTCAGTTAAACACTTGACAAGAGTCTGCTGGGTGCAAAGTGTTGTCCGGGACCTAAATAAGGCAAAAACTACCAGAACTATGGTCTCTGCCCTGCCCACAAAGAGCCTTCGAGTCGGAGAAGAGACAACATCTACAGAAAGAACTAGAACACAAAATACAATGAAAAGGATCCAGTGTTAGGAGAGTTCAGGAGAGGGAGAGGTCATTTTGTTTGGGCTTACTGAAAATGTATGAGAGCAGGAGAAGCCGAAGACTTGGCCCTGAGTACAGCTCTGTCATCCTGGGATAGTTCCTTCACCTCTGGCTCTCAGAGGTACCTTACAGCTGAACGAATCAGGGAATCAGAATGACCAAATAACGAAATAATAAATAACAGTAATGACTGAACAACAAATCATTTAATAACAATTTTAAACCTCAGTCTTTTTATAAGCTATCCTATAGAGATGTTGCACTAATCCTTCTCCTTTTTCTTTGGTCTTTTTTCTAGACCTATTTCTTCTTAAACTCTCATTCATTCAAAAAACATTTATTTTACAACCTACTATATACCGATTTCTGGGGATCCCCAGTGACAAACGAGAAATAGTTCCTATCCTCAAAGATGCTCCCATTCTACAGAGAGAAGTGGAGGAAGAAGCCTTTATTAAGCTTCTGCAGTACCTTCACTGTCATACATGAGGGATTCAGAGAGAAATAAACCTTCCCCACCCTCATCTTCAAGGAGGTGTAAGGTGGACACATAAATCAATGTAAACCATTCATAAAAAGTAGTTTAATGGAAGAGGGCACTAATAATTGTGGGAATAGGGAGAGCGGTAGTGTAGGAGTTAGAGTCTGAGTAAGGATTGAAGGGAACCACTGGATTCCAAAAGGTAGTGAGTGAGAAGGAAGTACTTTCCAGGCTTCAGGGAAGCCTATTCATGGAGGCATGAGATGAAAGTCATGTACAAGGGAAAGACAGCAGGACATTTTGATTGGAACATAGAGAGATTCTTAATGAATTCTGACCAGAAGCAGGGTTTTTAATGGAGGAAAAAGAGGTAAAGTGAGTCAAAGGTTTTAACTTTTGAGTAACCTTATACTAGTAATTCTAGTAAGTTAACTGTTAATGACTTCTGGCTAACATTAACTTTTTTTTTTTTTTTGGTGGGGGGAGGCAGGGCTATTGGTCTAGTAAATGTGAAGTATCTGAGGCCAGAGCAATGTTAACTTTTGAATGCTCTTCAACATTTATAAAGAGGTACATTTCTTGGTCTCTTCTTCCCTTTACCTGTTACAGGTTGGAGAACAAAGGGGAAGGGAGAGACTCTGAACTTGGTCAACTGACCCTCTAAATTTCTCATCACTTGCCATAAATTCAGTATTTATGAACCAGAGACTTCCCCGTATTTTAGCTACACCTGATGTAGCCTACCAAAATAGGCATTCTATCAAATCTTTCACTGCCATTAATGAGTGCCATATTATGTGCTTGAATTATATATTATTTATTTGTATCTATGTGTGTGTCTACTGTATATGTGTGTATATAATATCAAAGTGCCTAAACCTACATATTAGACTGATGCATATATAATATATACATACACACACACATATATATGTATATATATATATATATATATATACATGCATGCTATTTAAATATTCATCTTTATAGAATTAACAACATTAAGCTGTAGCCCAGTCCATCCAGCTAATGAGCTTCTTTTCTTTATTTAGTATGTGATGCCCTGGGTTATTTATTTGTGATTGGTACCAAGTTAAAGAACAGTGAATGAACCTTTGAGTCATATAAAACTTCTCTACCAGCCCTCTGCCTCTCTCCCTCCTTCTTGCTCCTAAATTTCGTGTGGGCTTCTCTCTCACTGCCTGAAAGTTCAAGCATCAATTAAATTGCTCATCCATTTTTAAAGTGGGCACATCCACTTTAAATAGGAGGTGGCATCCATGATGCTATTCCAATACCTGTAATTTTGGTTTTCTAACCCTTGGTGCCAGCATGAAATGTGAAAAGCCATTAGTTAAGGAAAGAGGAACTTGTAAGGGAGACTTAACTTATGTGAATGTTTTTAACAATTCTCATGTGGATGCCATTCTCTTTCTTGACAAAAGGAGAGCCAATAGGTTCACATCTTTACTTGCAGTGTTCTGTTCCTAGGCACCAGGACCTGGGCACTGTCACAGCACAAGCTGCCTGCCTGCCCTCATTTTTATTTTTGTGGAAATTAAATAGAGCGAGTGATTGCCATTTTCATTTGAGTCAGTTTAGCATCCTGAGATTAAGTGTGGGTGAAGAGCATGGCTGGAGCCTGTATCCTCACTGATTTCTTTCCATAGGGAGCTGCTCAGTGACCCACATAAATTGTGTTTCTTTGTGCCCATATGTTTTTCCTGGCCCCTTCTATGGACTGGCAGGTAGCACACATCCCTCTGCAGATGAGTGTCAGTGAAGAGGGAGGAAGCATTTCATTCAGCTGTCTCTTGGTCACATCAGATTTTGGAAACATTAGGCTCATTGGCATTTGCAGAAATGATCTTTTGTATCATTGAAAATCAGAATAAGAGTCATATCACTTACAAAGGTCTAGAAATGCAACTTAACTCATCTTCAATTTAAAGTGAATTATTAAATTTTAATGTCTACATTGATGAGCTCTTTTATGGTCTCTCCTTTATTTCTCTCTTGATTGATTTTACCCCTTCTAAGAGCTGAGGCATTTTAAGAGAGAAAGCTTACATATATTTCCCATTCTTGAGAATACAAAGTGCATTAGGAAAGCTACACATGTAGACAATGAAATAACAGGGGAAATATTTTTATAGAGTGTCTAAGCAAGTGAACAGTAGAGATGATTAGGAGCCATTCAGCAGGAGGGCACATGTGCCATTGCAGAAGAAAAAAACCCCAACCTGAATTTGGATGTGAGGAGATATTCTGAATGCTCTTCCCTCTGAGTGTGACGCAGGTATAGGAGGTTGGAGGAAGCCATCTGGATAATTGAGATGTAAAAAAAAAAATAGACCTTTGCTTTAATGTTCAAAAGACTTCATTTGGAAGAGATTATATATTTTCCTCAATTCCTTTTTTAAACATTTCATTATAAAAACAATAACATTATTTATTTCTGTATTTCAGATGTTAATGATTTGGTCTGTCATGAAACCCACAGTTGAAGCCTAGTGGGCAGAACCTGCCAGGGGGTTGTGCCTTGCTGACATCATCTTTGAGGAGTCAGGGATATCTCAAGCTGCAGTGAGGCTTGGGAAGACAACTTTAGCAGAGAGGGTGGGCGTGGGGAAAAGGAAGGGAAGGTTAATAACAGTCTCATCAGATCACATAGATTTTACACAAACAGCAAACTGTAAGAATGAGCATGTGTAAAATGTTGAAATCTAATAGAAAAGATCTTAAATCTTTATAATGCTACACACTATTAAATTGTCCTCCATGGTTATTAGGCATAAGTGGTAAACAATTTTCTTAAACCATCAATTAGCCTTTCTGTAACCAAACCAAGCATTTCTGGGGTCAACTTGAGGAGGTGGGATGAATAAATAATCTTAGGAGCATCTAAGAGGATAAAGAATTGATTGCTCCCAGATTCATCTTCTGTCTCTAGGTCTTTGCATGTACCCTTCCTCTCCACTCTGCCTCTTGGAATGCTTTCAAGATTCCACTGAAATGCCATCCTCTGTGAGAGGCCTTTTGTGACCCAGCCCCTCACCCAACACACAAACATACCTTTTTCCTCTAAGGTTCTCCATATTGTGTATATACTGCACATTGTCTCTCACAAAGAAAGTGAAGGTTTGAAGGCAGGATTTTTCTCCTTTTTTTGTTTTTTTTCTTTCTGTCTCCATTGCTTAACAGTGCCTAGTACATAGTAAGTATTTAATAAATCTTTGTTGATTGATTCACTAGAAGGTCAATCACTTTTTTGTTGTTTCAGCCCCTCACCTTTGCTCCTCTCACACCTCAACTTACCCCCAGATCTTTTCTCCCAATTACTGTCAATAGATGAAGCCACGAGCTGTCTTTCATTCTGATCTTATAGTCCAATACTACTGGCCCTTAAGTCCAGGTGCACCCCTGTGTTTGTCTTGTTCCACCTCTTCTTGCTGAGAGGAAGGTAAATCTATCAACTTGGGTATCCTCAGAATAACAGAACTCTGCTGGTATCTTTCTTGCCAGGGGAACAGGAAGGCCTGCCTGTTGGAATAGTCAGGGATTTTCAATGTAGCCTCAAGGCAGATCTCTTTTGTATGCTTAGAATTCTTCTCTGACTTAGTTGGTTCTGGGAAGTGATAAGGACACAAATATTCTTTTCCCTTTCCCCCTCCTAGGAACATACTTCAAATATGCTGTAAGCTTTGAGATTCTAGGTGTCTTTAGAAGGTAGACATTTCCTTTAGATAAGACAAAGAGCTGTTAGGGCTTTTCAGCCTATGTAGAAGAAAGCTCTGGCTGGTTGCAGGTGGATTAGAGGCCTGGGAAAAGGAAGCATAAAAAAAGAGAGATGAGCTGGTTATATAGCCAAGTTGAGGATTAGTAGTTGGTGAGCTCTATCATGCCTAACCATCTGCTGAAGCACTGGGTAGATCTCTAGGGAAAATTTGCAAAAAGATTGACAGGCATGAATGGGTTTCTAGCTGCACCCATGGAGGGAATCCTTACTTGCCTGTGGTCAGAGGATCAAAGAATGTAGTGAAGAGGAAGCTTAGTATATGTGCTGGATTTGGTTTCATAGAACCTGGATTCTAATCTTACCTTTGTTGCTTATTAGCTGTGTGAACATGGTAAAGTCATATAACTTCTGTGGAACTCAGTTTCTTCCTTTGAAAAAATAGATTAGATTAGATGGCTTCTATGAACCCTTGAAACCCCAGACCTGTGATGCAATGAAGATTTGTACATTATTGTACAAATACAATGGAACAGCATTGCCCTACTAACAAAAATCATCTGGCTGCTTGGGGAAAGAGTCCTTGTGCCACAAATATTTGGGACTAAATCCCAAAGCTATGAGTCCTCTGAGTTTTCTGAAATTTAATTTGGCTTATGAACTCTGAGAACTAAGAGCATGTAGAGAGGAGAAGAGAGGTAATTTTGGTCTTTTTTTTTTTTTAATCAAATTGAGGACCTGTGGTCTGATAAAGGTTATTTCTTTTGCAAAATCTTGTTCAAAATATACTTAATTTTTCTTGAAATAGGGACTTTCAGGTAAGTTGTGGATGATCTATTACAGGAGAGGTCCTTGGACAGCCTTAGGATATTGAATTTTTGAGAGAAGGGTTTCTGGACATGACTTTTTAGGGAGGACTTTGATTAGCCATAGTGGAGGATCATGAAGGACAAACAAAGGACCTTAACTTTGTGCCATTTGGCTGGGAGATGAGAAGACTTAAGAGGGATGTGATGTCTGTCTTCTCAAGTATTTGAAGGACTATCATATAGAAAACAGATTAGGCTTTTCCTCCTTGGCCCTTTAGGGCAAAACTAAGAGCAACTGGATAGATTCCAGACTGTCAGATTTAGCCTTCTTAGAATTCTCCAGAAGTGAGACAGCTTTCCTCTGCTAGAGATTGTCAAGCAAAGGCTGAATGTCCATTTGTTGGGGATATCATAGAAGTAGGTTGGGAGTTATAGGCAAATACAACTTGAATTGCATAGACTCTTGCTTTCCTTTCCCTTCTTAGAAATTCTGTGAGGGAGTACTGGGGAAGAGGAGAGCTAGGAAAGAGAGGTGAGAAGACATTTGCCCAAGACCAGCTGGAAATTGGCTTATTGACACTGCCCTCACCCACTCCACCCTGTCTAGGTGTTCTTTTTAGTAGCTAAGGCAGTATAATGGTTTCATGTGGGGAGGGAGGGAGAGAGAAGAGAAAAAACCAGTGGCAGCGATTCATAATTAGTTGTGTGCAGTAAAGGTGTTCCAGGAGCATCTTGGTTTGGACACACACATGCACAGACACAGACACAGACACAGACACACACCCCTTTAGCTATCCAGCACAGGTCATGTTGACTCACTGTTTTTGTGTGTTGAAGGCTTGAGGCTTGGATTTTTCAGTCTGGCAGAAGTCATTGAAGGAAGGAGGATGAAATGATTGAATTTATTTATATTTTCCATACTATTTCTTTAGGCTATATGGACTAAAATTGGAAATATAAAAATAGTAACACAGCAGGCCATCAGGGAGATGTATGACTAGATAATAAAGAACAGTGCTGTAGTGAGATCAAGGGATAACCAGAGGACAGCCTGCATCTTCTGTTGGTATCTACACATTGTCAAGGTATCTAATAGAAATCACCAAGTCATGTACCATTTATTAATTACCCATGATGTGCCAGGCACTATGCTAAATGCAGAGGAGACAAGGAATATTAAACAGATAGTCCCTTCTCTCAAGGAGCTCAGTCTAATGGAAGACGCTTAGCATGTAGGGTCATACCCTTCAGGGAGGGCCTATGGGAAGACATGGACAGGAGTTGCTTAGGATGGGAAGGCATAGATAAGGGGCAAGCAGTACCCATCCACAATCAATAAGCTCAGAATACTTAAAATAACTGTAACATAATGCTTTAAAAATAATTTAATGAAAGACATCTTTATTTCTAATTCTTAAGTCTCTTAATTCCAATGAATCTTCCTTTGAGACAAAAAAAAATGTACTTCCCTAATTCAAAATCCAGCCAGAAGCTGCAAAACCAAAATTCGTTAGCCATAGTGTACATTAGAGCTTACATGTGTGAGAAGTGTGAGAGCGTGAATCTCCGGAGCCTTGCTTTCCTCTTCTTAGATTTAGTTTATGGTGTTTTGTGGGAGTTTGGAGGGACATTTTGTGAGCTTCTGTTTAAAGTGGTATAGAGATGGGGAGGAAGGAGAGTAAACTATGTACCTCTTAATTCTTACTAAGAATAGTAGACATGTGGCAAGTTTTAGGTATGGTTTTTCCTATAACTTAATGATAATTTGCTGGATTCAGAGTCTAAGAAGCAATTGTATGCAATAGGAATAAAATACTGGACATTGGCTGCACAAAGTTATGTTCCTGATATTAAGGAAATGTATAAAATATACGTAAACATAATTTTGTCCTTTTGGTAAGCTACTTAAGGTCAGTGATGGTTTTAATTTTGTTTCTGTATTCCAGGGCCTAGCATGGTGCCAAGTGCTTGTCATAGCCAATCATGTATGCTCCAGTGGGTTTAGTCAACAGGTATTTATCAAACAGTACGTGGTTGGAGATGCTGAGAAGGAAAAGATTCACTTCCTGTCCTTGGGAAGTTTTCAGTCTAGTTGAAGGCTTCCAATGCACTCAAGCAGAATGTGAAATAATACAATGCAACAGTACCAGAGATTTCACAAGGCACATTTCCAAATGAATGTTATGCTCAGTGCCATGGCTTTTAAAGGGAAAGAACAATGTTGTTGAGATGGTTTAGGAAAGCATATGGAATTTTTCTCTCTAGAGAATAATCAGTATAAACCTTTCATTTTCCAGAAGTAAGAAGTATATTTTTAACAATAGCTTTTAAAATATCTACTAAAATCTATATAGATGTAACTAGGAGACTATCTCCATCATTAGAGGGGGCCTGGACTTCTCAGTCAGAGATGTAATGGGTATACCTGACTTAGATTGGTCCCCTCTTAGCTTATGTTTGGTGTTGGAACAAAATAAGACATTCATGGATCATTGAACAATTAATAAAAGGATCCATCACTGAGAAAGAATAGTCAGCAAGGATAGGATATGAATATGTCCTACCTCCCCTCCATATGAAAACTCATCTGGTCAACAGGACAACGTGCAGTGATTCCTGTTCTCTTGCAACATTAGTTGTCTGAAAGGGTGGGGGTGGTGGGGTGCTTTTTATGCCCAGAGATGAACATAAAGCCATGTTAATGTGGCCAGAAGCCACCAGAAAGCAACTTGGTGGGAGACAGTGGCCTGAGCTTGACTCTCTAGGATGATCTAGGTCTGGGTCAGCTTTGTTGCCTTTCAGGGAAAAAAAGATAGCTGGCTTCATTCAATGGGTGGGGAGGAACCTAAGATCACCAGAGGTGTGAACTCAGGGTAAAGAATTCCTAGACTTCTGCATTGAATTTTCAAGTCTTTGATAGATTTGGAAGGAATAAAAGCCATTTTATATGGAGTGATGCTGCATGGGACCTGTGTTGAAACTGGCTGAAGAAATTTGGTCATGCCCTGTAGGTCTTGTTTAAAATAAGTCATAGCTCTTCTCAGCAATACAATGATCTAAAACAATTCTGAAAGATTCATGCTGGAAAATGCTGTTCACATGCAGAGAAAGAACCATGGAGTCTGAATGCACATTAAAACATTCTAGTTTTACCTTTTTTTGTTTTTTTTTCCTGGTTTTCTTTGGTTCTGATACTTCTTTCACAATATGACTAATGTGGAAATGTTTAATATGATTGCAAATGTACAACCTATACCAGATTGCTTGCCATCTTGGGGAGGGGGGAGGGGAGGGAAGGAAGGAGAAAAAGTTTGAAACTCAAAATCTTATAGAAGTGAATGTTGAAAACTATTTTTATAAGTAATTGGGAAAAATACTATTAAGTGGGAAAATAAAACAAACAATTCAGTTTAGAATCTGAGCCTGTTCTGAGCCTAATCTGAGGCTATTGTTGGCAGGACTAGGGGAGAAGAGGCTCTGTCTGATTACCTGCTCTCTGTGTGGGGCAGAGGTAATGATAAAGTGGAGTGAAGGCCAGTTAAGAGAAAAGGGAGCTGAGTCCAAGAGATGACTTGTCCAAATGGGGTCACAATGAATTAATAGTAAGGCTAGGGCTAGAGAACTCAGATTTCTTGATTGTCATGCTTGGCCCTTTCTATAATTCCAGACTTTTAAAAAGAGGTGATACTGAGCTGGCCTTATAAGATGGGTAGCATTCAGATAGGCTCCTTAAGGTTTAAAATAACTATGGGAAATGTAATTCAATAATTTGTTGTCTGTGCACTACCACCTATCCACTTTTTGGAAAGAAAAAAAATAGAAGAAGAGTAGCCTGGATATGGTATCCCTAGATTTTAGTGTATATTTTAGAGGCTATTGTTAACCACAGGATTAAAAGGTAAAGCATTGAAGGGAGGATGAACCATGGTGGCAGCAACATACATACAAGGAATCTCGGGGTTAATGGTGACACTTGATTCAGCCTTTAGCACTTTTGTCCTCTCCCTTCCTTCCTCCCTCCCTCCCTCGCTCCTTCCCTTCCTCCCTTCCTCTGTAGTGAAGGATTTGCCACAGTGCCCAATAAACACCCATAGATGCAAGATTCCTGCCCTGACCTCCACCCTAGGAGGTTTGCTTCTTCCTCCAATATCATGTTGAAACTGTATCAGACTAAGAGGAATAAACAGTTACTATGTGAATTTGGAGAACCTCAGCGACATATTGAAGGAGAAAGCGCTGGCTTGATAATGATGTAGTACACAGCACTGGAACAGAGGTATCCCTTAGAGATGTGATTAGTGATTTCCAGGTAGTCTTTGCCAAGTTCTGACATCACTTGGGGTTACATCGAGGGTTGCTGGTTTCCAACAATCATGTAGTTCACCCTGTGAAATAAAATTTTGTTGGCTTGTTCCTTTGTGACTTAAGGATGTGTTAATGCGGCATAAAACAATTTTGCAAGTAACCATTTATCTTTGGAAGAATAAAAGTTTAAACCAGAGAAATAGTAAAGAATGCTGATTGAATTTATTTTGTAACTTTAGTACTTCGTGGAAAATTAGTAACTTAAACAAATACAAAAACCAAAATTTGAGTCACTACACTTAGTTGTATTTATGAGCAAAACCAGACTTTAAGCAAAGCAGAACTTTTCAGTTGAAAGTATTTTCCCTTTCTTCCAGACTTTAAAGCCAAAACAAAGCCGGTCCTAGTTTGTATTGCATTAGCTATACTTAAGGGAAGTTAGACATCCTTAGAAAGTAAAAAGTGTATGGCCACTATTAGAAGTCAAGTAGAAAGCATTTTATAGCAGAAAGAATTTTGAATTTTGATGGCAGATACTTGGGTTGGAGTCCTAGCTTTGTCATATTCTTTGTGACTAAGTGAAAGTTATTTTTGGGATAATTCTTGAATTGCCTACTTCATAAGGTTGTAGTTAAAAAAGTACTTTGTAAACCATAAAGTTCTTTTTAAAGTAGAAACCCCTCTTGATGCCTCTGTTTGGTAAGGTTTTACCCCAAATTATTTTGTTTTTAAAAAATACTTGTGTTCACCTTGTTTATGGTTCAGTAAGATAGAAATTCCTTGAAGGGCAGGGAAGTTTCCATTTTTGTCTTCCCCCTCTTGCCATCGCCCAAGATGCCTTACACATAGTAGATATTCAATAAATATGTATCCATTTAAATTGAATTGAGGAAATGACTACACTGAGCTCTTTCTGGATATCTGGCAGTAAAAGGAAGGAGGAATAGAGGACATTAGCTTGAAAAGATGGCAGGGCTGACTGATGGCTTGTTTTCATTTCTTTTATGATGAAAGAAATTTGGGAATGTCTAGAGCCAGCAGCTAGCAAGAGATTAAAGATCAGTGAGGGAGAGAGGAAATGATTGATGAAAAGAGGATGGTATAAGACAGAGTTGGCCTTGATGATGATGAGGGCCATTTTTTCTCACTGACTAGAGTTTGTATGAAGGTCAGGTGAAGGCACAGAGGGGTTTAGGGTATGTAATAACTTGTTGTTGTTTACTCACTTCAGTTATGCCTGATTCTTCATGACCCCATTTGGCATTTTCTTGGCAA